>MNCI01002569.1:52909-142409 GCA_015680685.1 Gnetum montanum | reverse complement strand
GGTCAACGTCCACATGTCACCCAACCCAAGTCTAGCGTAACAACCGGTATAAAAACCCCACTTTTCCACTTGTACAAGGATGGTTGGAAAAATCCCAGAGTGGACTAGAGAACACTTACGTTGCGCATCAGAGCTAAAACCCTTTTACGCTGGATAGTCCTGTACGCTGGGTACACAGTCTCTACGCTCCGCCTACAGTCTGAACCAGCTGGGTCATCCCTGCATTCACAGAGGCTTTTCGTCCGCCTTGTGTTCCATCACAACTACGTTAGACCGGTGCACTGTACACTAATTCTGTAATATCATTGTTTACAGTTTATGCTAATTTCTTACATGTGTTTTATTTACGCTCGTTTACATTTACGCTCTGTTCGCATTTTTTACGCTGTTTATGCTCTCCTTTACGCCTGTTACGCCGTTTACACATAACCCAACGTATAGCAACTTCGGCATACGTTCGGGGAAATCCTTGTCTGATCCGCGTGAGGACCACCCAAGGTACTCTACCTTCGTGCATTCTGGCTCGCCCTCAGGCAAAGGTAGGGTCTTCTGTGCATGCCCGGTGATCCCACGTGTACCGCTTGAAATCGTCGATCTCCGGCTGGAAGGAAACAGAGACCGTGGGATTGCAAGACGCGCACAGAAGACCCTACCTTTGCCTGAGGGCAAGCTAGCATGCATGAAGGTAGAGTACCTTGGGTGGTCCGCACATGGATCAGACAAGGATTTACCCACGTGTATACCGAAGTGCTAAACGCTGGGCTATGCGTAAATGGCGTAAACGAGAGCGTAAACAGCGTAACAGATGCGAACAGGACGTAAGCGTAAACGGGTGTAAATAGAACACATGCACAAAAATAATGTAAACTGTAAATAATTTTATGAATGTAACAATTGTATTACAGGATGAGAATACAGTGCACCGGTCTAACGTAGTTGTGGTGATCCACAAACTGTGCACGACGTACAGGGTTTCCCAGCGTAAGAGGGGTTTTTGCTCTGGTGCGCAGCGTAATTGCTCCTAGGTATGCTCTTAGATTTTTGCCAACTGACCCCCCCGAAAGTGAAATCGGGGTTTTTATACCGGTTGTTACGCTAGAATCGGGTTAGGAGACATGTGGCGCGTTGACCGGGTGCGTACACTTTACAAAAATACAACATATTACATCTGTTGGGTGTATACGCTGGGCGTATACGCCGCATTAGGCCAGCGTATACAGTGGGCGTATACGTTGAATGTGTAGGGCGTGTGGACTTGGGTGGAGGTGCTGCGGGCGCTGGGCGTATACGCTGATGGATGCTGGCGTATACGCTGGGCATATACGCTGATGGATGCCGGCGTATACGCTGATGGATGTGGGCGTATATGCTAGGCGTAAATGCTGATGGATGCCGACTTGCTTCAATTTTTTCTCTTTGGCATTGTCTTCATTATGTTATTGAGACTTCATCGTGGGGCGTATGCATATGTAGTATCTACCGAGCATGCATGTGAGATGTGTTCGCTGGGCGTATACACTGCGGATTTGAGCATATACGCTGGTGTTGTGCACTTGGGCATATACACTGAGCATATACGCCGGGACTGCATACTCAGGCAAAATTAAGTAGTTAATCTCCAAAGTCGACATGTTTGACGCCACATGTAGCTGTGGTCATCTGGAGTCCCAGGGACCTACTTGGTGTTGGACAAGTACTAAGCTCCAAATTTTGTGGTGTTTCATTAGCCCCTCTTTGTTGACGCTTGGAGGGATCGACCCGAGAAGTGTCGACAAAGAAGTGCAAAACACCACAAGCAACTTGATGTAGACCTTGTCCTTTGCCACTTGACTAGACATCATCGCACCATGTTCAGTAGTACATGGGATAGGGAAAGTGGAATTTCATATCTGGGGGGTCATGGAGATTGTGAGGATTGATAACGGATCCAGGGGATTATGCTGGGGAAAAGGGATGCGCTAGTGTGCGGTATGCTAATCCTTGTCAATGACCATTGTTTAGCAGACTCGGAGTTTAGACATGCGATGTGCATCCTTTGGTGGAACAAGGCCCTTGGTTAGTGTTTAGGAGAACTTGTTGGCAAGAACAAAGCCACGGGAGGATGTGTTACATTCTTTGGAGGAGCAGGGTCTGTGTTTAATGTTTAAGGGGGAGCCTGTTGACGGATAGCCAAAGCCATGCAACTGGATGCTTCTTGATTGTTTGGACATGAGTACTTGGTTTTCAGACAATTGCCTTCCTGCCTGGAGCTTGTATGGGAAGTGCCAAGGGTCTCGGTTTTTTTTTGAAAGTTTTGCGTAGATCTTGTACTCATGCTCAGGTGCCAGGCTGTGTGTTGCAACTGCTGTAATGTGTTGCAGTGTGCGACAACGTGCTCAGGGATTTTTGAACGTATTCGGTGTATCAGAGATCGGGAAATGAATGGTGAGTATACTGGGAATGGGAATGTACTAGTGAACGGTTTGATGTAGTCTCGCCATGTGCGCTGCGAACATTGTACCATCTTGCTGCTTGCGATGAGGTGCATTCTTGTGCGAAAGCCTCTGGGTGTCATCCTGCAAACGTAACTCCAAGGGGATAGGAAAACCATGAGTGGATAAGCGAGCTCAGACTTACATGGCTGCAAACGGAACGAAGATACTGGAGGAGGTTCTAAGCACTGTGTATGAATGGCGGTGATGTCGAGGAGTTTGTCGGACGGTGAGCGATGCAGTGATTCAGATGAGCGAGCGTGGCTGTGGAGTGAAGCAAGAGTTGGAGATGAACGTGTCAGTTTATAGTCTTAACGGACTATCATGGGTTTGTTTTATGTCATAACCTATCGGACATTGCCGGTCGTGGCGGACATTATGTTGCCAGTTTATAGTCTTAGCGGACCATGCAGAGGTAAGCTAGTTTAGAGTCTTAGCGGACTTTGATGGTTGTGACAGTGGCAGTTTACTGTCATGTTGGATGGGTGCTAGTTTATCATCATTGCGGACACTGTGGGGTATCAGTTTATTGTCATGATTCCAGGACGAGTTGTGGTATCAGTTTATAGTCATGATTCCAGGGCTTTTCTGTGGTATCAATTTATAGTCGTGATTCCAGGACTTTTCTGTGGTATCAGTTTATAGTCGTGATTCCAGGACTTTTCTGTGGTATAAGTTTATAGTCGTGATTCCAGGAATTTTCTGTGGTATTAGTTTATGGTCGTGATTCCAGGACTTTCACGTACCTGAGCTTGTATTCAAACGTGAAATGGGTTTAGGTATAAATGATTTGTCGAATTGGCAAGTTCGTTTCCTTCCATGTCAACTAACTTGAATGCTCCATTGTCAAATGCTTTGATGACCAAGTAAGGTCCTTCCCAGTTGGCTGAGAATTTGTCCACGTGCTCACGGATTGCCTTAAGCACAAGGTCCCCTTCTTTGATAGGGCGTTTGTTGATGTTATACCAATAGCACTGCCGTTGTTGTTTCTGGTACCAGTCGATCTGATCAAGTGCACGTATGCATTCCCCTTCCACTGAATCTAGGTCAATGATGCGCAGATCATTATTTTGTCCTTCGTCAAGGAGTCCGGAGAGTGTGATCCTTAAGGATGGTACCTGCAATTCCAAAGGTAAAACAACTTCTAAACCGTAAACAAGACTGTATGGTGTTCTACCTGTTGACGTTCGTTGCGTAGTACGGTATGCCCATAATGCGTACATCAATTCCTTGTGCCATTTTTGTTTGTTCTGGGTAAGAATTTTCTTAAGTATGGTAATAATCGTCTTGTTTGTTGCTTCTTCTTGTCCATTGCTCTGAGGATAGTAGGGGGATGAAAACAAGTGTTTGATCCCCAGACTGTCAAAAAGGGTTTGGGTTTCAGTACTGCTAAATTGTGGCCCGTTGTCAGTGATAATTGTCAAGGGGATACCAAAATGGGTTACAATGTTTTCGAGGATGAAATTGCATACATGTTTAGATGTAGTTTTCTGAAGTGGAGATGCTTCTACCCACTTCGTGAAATATTCGGTTGCGGTTATGATGAAACCATGCCCTGCAGAAGATGAGGGTGTTATTGGGCCGATTAGGTCCAATCCCCACTTTTGAAAGGGCCATGTGATTTGCGCTGTATGCAACTCATTTGGTGGGACATGTATTAGATTACTATGTCTTTGGCAAGTGCTACATGTTTTAACCTTGGAGAGACAGTCATACTCCATGCACGACCAGTAGTAGCCTAAGCGTCTGATTTTCATTGCCATGGCTTTCGGTGCTATGTGTCCTCCGCATAGTCGCTCATGTACTTGTTCAACAATAGTTTGGGCATCAGTGGTACTAACGCATGTTAGCAATATGCCTTCGTAGGATCGTCGGCACAATGTGTCACCTACCAAGGTGTACTGCTTAGAACGTTTCCGCACGACGTCTTTCAATGCATTTGTTAGATGTCGTGGTGTTTCTCCATGTAGAAGGTATTCTTTTATGTCATCGTACTATTCTAGCGCGTGTGTCGTGCTAACGGATGCAATCAGCAATGTGTCAGGAGTATCGGTTATTGGTTTGGCACAATTGATTACGGAGCTTGGTAATGCGTGGAACATGTCTGGTGATATGTTTAATGCTAATGTGGCTAACACATCTGCGATGGTGTTATCATTTCTAGAAACGTGTTGCACATCTATGTCTTTAAATCGCCTCATTAGGTGTTTTGCCAAGTCGTAGTATGGTTATAGATGTTGGTCTTTGCATGTATAGACATCCGTGACTTGGTTTACGACCAGTTGTGAGTCTCCTCTGACTATGAGCCATGTGATGTTTGAAACCAGTGCTACCTCGAGGCCTCTAAGGAGACCTTCATACTCTGCTACGTTGTTCGTGCAATGAAAGTCAAAACTATAAGCAAAGGGTCAGATCTCCCCGGAGAGATAGGTGATGACAGCGGCTGCACTTCCTCCTCGAGAGGTGGATGCTCCATCAAAGTTTAGGATGGCATCGTAGTCGTTGGGCACTGTGTCTATGGCGCTTATATTCTCATCTGGGAATTTTGGCTCTATAGTTACTTGGTCATGTGTTGGTGATGTTGTCATTTGGTTTGCTATGGCTTGACCCTTAACTGATGATTATGCTACGTAATACAGGTCAAATTCGGCTATCATGGCTTTCCACTGGGCTATTCAACTTGTTTCGTAAATGTTCCCTGTTATGGCTCTTAGTACATTATCCTTGCAAATTATGTGAACCTAGTTACGGAAGAGGTAATGTCGTCATTTTCTTAAAGAAAAGACCAAAGCTAAACATGACTTCTCCACGTCGTTGTACTTTTTCTCATGGGCAACTAATGCATGGCTCAAGTAATAGACAGGGACTTCGGTTCCGTTATCTTGTTTCTGGCAAAGCATAGACGCGATCGACGATTCCAAAGTGGCAAGGTAGATGTAAAACAATTTATCGTTTTGGGGTGGATAAACCGTAGGTAGTTGGGCAAGTGCTATTTTGATGTTCTCGAATGCTTCTTGGCATTGCGGAGTCCATTCAAAATGGGCGTTTTTGCACAACAGATGGTTCATAGGTTTTAGTTTATTAGTGAGTTTTTCTATGAAGCGCCTGATAAACTGCAATCTACCTTGTAGACCTCATAGTTCAGTAAGGTTGCCTGGTGGTTTCAAGTTTGTTATGGCCTTAACCTTATCGGGGTCTACTCGTATCCCTACTTCTGAGGCTATGAATCCGAGCATTTTTCCTATCTTGATGCCAAAGACACATTTTTTCGGGTTAAGTCTCAATTTGTACTTTAAGCAACATTTTAATACTAAGTCTAGATCTTGTACATGTTGTTCTTCCATTTTTGATTTAACCACAATGTCATCCACGTAATCGTTGAGCGAGTGTGGCATGTAATCACTGAAAATGAATGTCATCGCTCTTTGATATGTGGCCCCAGCGTTCTTGAGACCAAAGGGCATCATTGTATAACAAAAAGTTCCCCATGGGGTCATGAAGGTTGTCCTAAGTTGATGTTCCGGATTGATACGTATTTCGTTGTATCCCGAGAAGCCATCCATAAAAGACAATAAGGCGTGCTCGGTAGTTGAGTCAACAAGTTGATCGATGCTAGGTAGGGGAAAATCATCTTTTATGGTTGCTACATTTAGATCTTGGAAGTCAATACATAGGCGAATGGTTTCATTTTTCTTTGGGACAATGACCATGTTGGATACCCACTCGGCATAATCAATAGCCCGAATGAACCCAGCCTGATAAAGTTTGGTGATCTCATTGCGAACTGCCAATGCTACTTTGGGTCTAACTTTTCGTGCCTTTTGTTTTACTGGTCTCAATTTCGGGTCAAGGATAATGTTGTGTTGGACAATTCTAGGATCTAACCCAGGCATGTCCGTGTAAGACCAAGCGAATGCTTTCATATTTTCCCTAAGCACGTTTTCAATGTTTTTTGCTAACTGAGGTTGTAGTAATGTGCTCAGTTTTAATATTTTGATTTTCCCATCGGGCATGGTAATGGGGGTTTCAGTTAACAGATCTTCGGTGATATTTTCAGCCTCTATATCAAGGAACTTTCTCATGCCTTCGTAATCTGCTGTTTGCTGTGTTGCGGCTATGACTACATCGTCCGTTGGTGAATTCAAGTTGATGGAGTTTATGTTAATGTCTCGTGTAATTTTGCTGTATGGTCCATCAATGATTAACGATGCGGTTAAATGTTGGCTATCCATTGAGCTTGCTCCTGCCAATAAACAGAGAGCGGAGTAAGAAAGAGGGAGATCGTTCTATGCCTTTTGATAATTTTAAACTATGTGTACGTGCATAATGGTGGATTTTCGTCACACTGGGACGTATGGCAGTTTAAGGTTGTACCAGGCCATCAGTGGCAGTTTAAGGCCATATCAGGCCGTCATTGGATGAGGAGATGGCAGTTTAAGGCCATACTGGGCCATAAGTGGATTAGGAGATGGCAGTTTAAGTCCATACCGGGCCACAAGGGCGGTTAACACTAGAATGTTTGGTGTAAACATGTAAAATGGGATCCACGGAGGAACCAGGACGTAATAATCTCTGTTCTAAATAATTTTTTAATAATTTTTAATAATTTTTGAGGTAAATTTTAGCGAAAGATGAGCAAAAAGGTAAAAAATGGCAAAAGGTGCAATGGCGGCGTAATCGGCGGCGTCAACGTCAATGGAGCGCTATATAAATAGGGGGGGGTCAATTTGTTTTACTTTGAAAGTGAAAAAGCGTAAACGACAGCGTAAACTGTTAAAGTGTGGGTGTAAACCATAGTGCCTTAGCGTAAGCATAAGTTTCCTGTGAGCGTAGATGCCAAAGACTAACCCTAGCATAGATGCGTAGCGTTAAACTTTCGGGTGTCAGCGTAGACACTTCTCTTCAGCGTAGACTTGTATCGTCAGCGTAGACAGGCTGAGATGGGCAAGGGCAAAGAAGTGGAGGGCCAGGGGAGGAAAGGTCCCGACTTGACCTTCACAGAGGAGATGGAAGCTATGCTGCAGGGCCTGCCCAGGCCAAGGATCCCATCATGGCCTATCACATCCAACAGGTAGGCTCTGATCTCTACCTCTAATTATTTCTGTGCTTTTTCTTTTATAGCGTAGATAGTCTCGGTGTATACGCCGAGCTTAAGGGTCTTAGGCATATGGGGTTTTGCGGCGTATACGTCGAGTGTCACTTTATAGCGTAAAGTTTTGTTAGCGTAATTTGCTTGTTTTTCAGCGTGAATTCTGTTTACTGTGACGGCGTATACTCTGAGGGTTTGTTTGGTGTATACACTTATTTTTCAGCGTGAATTCTATTTACTGTGATGGCGTATACGCTGAGGGTTTGTTTGGCGTATACGCTTGTTTTTCAACGTGAATTTTTTTTACTATGACGGCGTATACGCTGAGGGTTTGTTCAGCGTATACGCTGTACGTTTGCGGTTATTTTCTGGCGTAAACTTATTTTCCATTTCTGGCGTAAACGTGTTTTGTTCAGTGTCGGCGTAGACTGTTTACGCTGAACACGAACTTGGGCGTTTATGCCGAGGATTTTCTTCAGCGTATACGCTGAGCGTAAAAGGTTTGCTCGACAACGTAAAAGTCCATTGTCGGCGTATACGCTGGATTGATCAGCGTATACGCTCAGTGTACAGCGTATTGACGCCAAGTGTAAACAATTTCGTCGGCATATACGCTGGTTTAGGTGGCGTATATGCTAAGTGTAAGCAGTTAGTGAATTTTTGATTTTTAGATGCCGATTTATGATGTAAACGTTCGCTTTTCGGGCTATTTCGAAGCATGGCTAATTTATCGTGGCGTCGCGATTGGTTGCAGGAATAGTAAGCACTTCCTCATCGTTGTTGAGCTTGTCGGGGTGTTGTCATGGGTTGGCCCTGTTGAGGAGGGCAAGATTCCCCCGGATCTGACCATGGATGATAACGGGGTTTTGTTCAGGGAAGGCGCTAGCAAATTTCTAGCTTTCCTGTTGAACAATTTCGAGGTGGCCATCTGGTCAAATTTTAGGGAAGTGGTTGCGCGAAGCGTGCTTGATGCAATGCTACCGAGAGTTGTGAAGGGCGTCATGGTCTTCATAGAAGACATTGACGAGTACCCGCGGGCCTAGATCAAAACGCCCTTTTACGCACGTGTGGGCGTTATTGCCACGAGGGTTAGACTACCTCAATAATACGTTGTTCATAGCTGCCTGAGCACATACATTATTCTAGAATCCTCCCTGCATGGTGTATCGAGTGGTCAGGTAGGAATATGTAAGTTTGTCATTTTCCTTTCACTGTTTGATGCTTGTTTCTTGTTTTGACCTATATTTGCTTACAGGCCGAAGACCAACCCGGATGGGACACTCATTGAGGATGAAGGACTAGCCCTTGCTCGCATTGCTTTGGAGGCATTCATGATGGGCCCCACCCTTCATGGAGCTGTACTGAGTCAAACGAAGGGTTCGATGGTCCATTTTCATAATCAGTTTTCTAGAGCGTTCGTGATGTGCAAAGCTCGTGGGTGGCTTCATGAAGACTGGACGGATAACGGGCCCGTCTTCCCTCGTGACTTTGGAAGCACATCTAGATCCACCACTAATGGTATGTGATAATATTTCCTGATATGTTAGTGGGTTTGTCCAACTATTTGGAGTCATGCTGATATGACCATTTTAAATTGCTTTTATAGTTGATGTACCTTTTGGTGGGGATCCGGTGACAACCGGGTGAACGGAGACTACTTTGTCGATGAAGTTTGGGGAGGTGGCTAAGGCACAAAAGTGGTTGCGTAGGCAAGCTCCACCATCCATCACTCATTGCCTGGATGATGCCGGCCTCATGGAGCTTTTTATGACACCAAGTCCTGACGTCTCCATTGGGGAGATGATTGGGATCGTGGACTCTTTTAATGAGTCTGTCTCACATTACAGCACCCGGATTAAGGGTGTCAAGGTAGTTTTTCGCCTGTCGCTTGAGTTATTTTCAAACTTATTTGGCATACCAGCGGATGGCTTCAATGTAGTGTTAGACAGAACTCATAAGGAACTCTAGACGATTTGTGAGTTGGAAGATTGGCTAGGCGTGGCCAAGGGTACCAAGGGATTCCCGATGTAGGGGAAAGCAAAAATTATGGCAGTGAATGAATTATATCCCATGTTCAGGACACGGGTGTTCCCTAAAATCCTTTTCCAGGTGAGATGTCTTGGGGTTGAGGCTGTGCGTGTCATGCGAACTATCTTGGAAACAGGCATGCGGTATAACTGGGCCTAATTTTTGTTGTCAGGCATGCACAAGGAGATAGTGCAGTTGCGTTCGAATATTGAAGTGCAGTCCCATTTCACCTTTGCATTCTTCGCTGGTTACTTACACCGTTTTGCTGAGTTCCTAGTAGTTCATGGAGACAAGTTTGTTCTGCGGGATCGGGGTCAGCTATCTCGCCCGTGGGTCAATCACTTGTTTGAGACAGCTAAATCCCAAGATGCACCTGAAGGCATTGATGAATCTGCTTCTATTACTACGGGGGGATCATCTGGCGCTTCAATCCACACACATGATAGTTTGGGATTGGAGCCAGAAAACGTGCCTCTTACTGCTAGAAGGGCGGAACGGGTTATCAAGGAGACTATTGGACAAGCCAAGTCAAAGCTAAAGAGGCCTGAACGCAGGACTGAGGAAGTCACTGATGTGAATCGGCCATACATGAAGCACATACGCTTCAAGATGCCTGGTAAGCGATGCTCACCCGCTTATTGTTTTATCATTTTCGCTTCATTTATAACTTTTACTTCAATCGCTTACATGTCGTTGCTATTTTTGGCTTGATTTTAAAAAGTGAGGAAGCAGGCTTTAGAGACTATCACCGAGGAGGAGGAAATCAACACAGGGAAGAATAATGAGGGGGAAAGCATAGAGAAGAATCAGAGCGGAGGAATGGAGGAGTTAAAGTAGAAAACCATGGAAATAGAGCCGTTGGATGATCAGGATGGTATCAATCAGATGTCCGATAGCTTCCTCAAGGGAAATCTGGATTTGGGCGACCCCCAGAGGGCGACAAGGATCATGGTATGTTCTTTTTTTATTTCGTCTTATCCTGTTAGTTGTCATTTCTACTACATTTTATGTACATATTTTCATTTTTGTTTTTTCTTTTTCAGACGAAGGGAGCGAGACCAGAACGGTACGCTTAGATGTATCCATGAAGAAGGTTTCCCCTGAGAGGACCGCTGAGGTCAGTTCCCATACCTGTGAGCCACTTGCTTGATCGGAGATGCCAAGTAAAATGGATTTTGTGGCTGGACTCGTGGAGGAAGTTGTCAAACGGATCCAGGAGGCGTACCGGATATAGGTATAAATCATCTAGAGGTTTGGAGTTTCATGTCTTGTTTATATTATTTTAACATTTGTATTTTTTGCGTGGGTAGGTGCTCAATTGAGATGGGATCCCTCTAAAAACATTAACATAGAAAGTTTAACCACGCTTTCCCCAGAGGTGGAACAGGTGCCAAGGCTTGTTTACGAGGGAGTCGCAGAAGGCTTTGTGCACAACTCTAAGTCGTGATGGACCTGTAGGCGTTCCATTGAACAGTTGAGGCTGTAGATACAGGCAAAAGAAAAGGCCTTCTCTGAGTTGTCAGTGGAACGTGACGACCTGAAGGCTTAGTATGAGTTCGCCGCTGCGAGACTAAGTGGAGATCGCTCTTGGCGAACGTCGGAGGTCACGTACACCAGGTATTGGGACCTACTAAATCGCCATGCATCGCTGACTCGGAGAATGGTGGAGCACAAAGCCCAAATTGATCTCTTGAACCTGAAATGTCAAGATTGGAAAGCCTTCGCTTCCAAGGTTCGTAAGTGGGGTCAGGATGAGAAAAGTCACAAACATTACTACAAGAAGTTGTTAAAAGAGGTGTCTGTTGAAAAGCGCCAACTAGAGATGTTTGTGGAAGGCTTAGGTTTGTGTTCTGCTTTCGATACTTTTGCTCAGAATACAACTGTGGAGATGGAGTCACCTACAAGGGTGATCACAACTGCTTCTGGGGAAACATCAGTGGGTGAGTTCCCTCTGAAACGTCCTACTTGGTCGGTTGTCGACAAAGGCAAGACTTTGGCAGATGTTGACTTAGGCCTCGATGGGACAGATTGGGCCAGCGTTTCAGAGGAGGAAATCCTTCGTCTACTAGAATTCGGCTTAGGGGGATCTCCTATGGTAAGCGTTTTTTTTCTTATGGAGTTAATTCTTTGAATAATGTTTAACAAGTTGACATTCGTTTATTCTTACGTTAGTTGTTTCTTCTTTGGCATTTTCAGGATGAAGGTGGCAATGATGCCCAAGAAGCTGGCCCCAGCGGAGCAGGGGCCCCTAATGTTGGTGGATTGAAAGGGGACGACCGTCCCATCCCAGATGCTTAGTGTTTTAGCTTCATTTTATTGTTGTTTGACCCAGACTTATATAGGATTTGTAACTTGAAAATTTTGAGATGGATGAGACAGTTGACACTTCTAATTGTACAACATTGTATCCAAAAAACTTTTTGTTGATTTTGAATTTAATTGTAAACACGACACGACAATGTAAAATATTTTGGCTTGTTTTTGAGTTACACGGCATGATAATGTAAAATGTTTTTGAGTTTACTTTTCTGTTTTAAGAATAATGTACTAGAGCGATTATAAATGGTATATGAAAAGAAAAACAAAGTACGTACTAGTTTAAGGCTGTTTCGGGCCCCTATGCATAGTTTATGGCCATTTCGGGCCCCACGTACTAGTTTATGGCCATTTCGGACCCCACGTACTAGTTTATGGCCATTTCAGACCCCATTGTAAACAAGTAACATCTCAGACAAGGTGGGCAAGTTTTTTGGTGGACCGATCATCTCTGATCGTGGCTAGTTTTATGTCATTGCTGACATGATAGTTTAACATCTTTCCAGACAAGGAGTGTTGTTTAATTTTAATCTTTTTGTTGTTGTTGTTTGTTTTTTTTTCTGGGTGTTGTAGTTTAACGTCATTTCGGACAAAGGGTAGTTTAACGTCATTTTGGACAGAGGGTAGTTTAACGTCATGTCGGACAGAGGGTAGTTTAACGTCATTTCGGATAGAGGGTAGTTTAACATCATTTCGGATAGAGGGTAGTTTAACGTCATTTCGGATAAAGGGTAGTTTAACGTCATTTCGGACAGAGGGTAGTTTAACGTCATTTCGGACAGAGGGTAGTTTAACGTCATTTCGGATAGAGTGGTGTTGGTATTATTTTAATTGTTTTTTAACTCTTTTTATTTTTATGTCCTGTGATGTATTAACTAGTATGATTCTGTATTCGGCGTCCCCTTCGTT
Organism: Gnetum montanum; assembly: GCA_015680685.1. NCBI lineage: Eukaryota > Viridiplantae > Streptophyta > Gnetopsida > Gnetales > Gnetaceae > Gnetum > Gnetum montanum. The sequence continues at coordinate 129,596 of MNCI01002569.1, read as the reverse complement.
GATCACGTCGAAGGGTAATTCAGCCCAAGGGATGTCTAATGGAATGGCCTCTGTGTTAGTAGTTTCAGGTGTTTCAATGTCTATCATGGTTTTTGTATTTGTTTCTACATGACGAGGTGCGTGTACAGCATCAGGCGCAGGTGTTTCGATTTTGGGAGGCTTTTGTTCCGTATTCAAAGGTTTACTGCCTACCGGTGGTTGCGGATTCCCGTTGTTTCGGCTAGGCTTTTTGAGCTCAACCTCCGAGCCCTAGTCCATGTCCATGTGTGATGGAATGATAGGAGTAGCTGCTTCCCCGTGTATGAATGATTTCACCACCTTCATAAGGCAGGTGAATTTCTTGGTGTATAGGGGAGGAGATAGCTCTCATTTGGGCCAACCAGGGTCTTCCTAATATTAGGTTGAATCCTGGCATTTCATCGACCACTAGGAAATTGGCAGATGTGGGGAATTGGTCTCCTACTATGAAATCCAAGTTTATGGTGCCTTTTACCATTACGCGTGACCCGCTGAATGACTTTAGACATGTGGTTGCGGTTGGTTTAATTAACTCAGTAAGCCCCAATTGTTCAACGATGGGGAAAGGTACAACATTTGTTGCGGCTCCAACGTCTACGTGGACTCTATGTATCTTAAATTGATTTATACGTATTGTTATGAACATGGGGGCTGTTGTTATCTCCCCCGTTTTCTTGTCCACCTTAATGTTGCCATCATGAAAGTTTACGGGTTTAGGGATAGTCCCATGAGGCGAGTACATCACCACATGGATGGAGGGTTCATTTGGGGGCAAGTCCTCGCTTACTGGTATTGACATTAACATATGTACTAAAGCTTCTCGATGTGTTTGCGATGTTAGAACCAAATCGTACAAGCTTAGTGAAGTGTTCTTTTGTTTCAGCGTCTGGGTAACTTGTGTCAAGGCTTTTGCGAAATCTCTGCTGTTGGGGATGTTTTTATCAACGGTGATTGGGTCCATTGGACCGAACAGTTTTATTTCACGTTTTATTGATTTCTCATTCTCGGTTGGAACTATCGTTTCAGGTGATTCACATTTTTGAGATGACTCGCCTTTGCTGCCTATGTTCGGCTGGTTATTAGGTGACGACATGGGTACAAAGTTAAGTAGAGTGGGCTTAGGTGGCCCCACAGCTAGCCGTTGGCGTTCCTTTTCCACACGTTCACGTGTAAGCCTGTCTGCTAGGCATTCTCATGTGTAGCATGGAGGTGGAGCTGGCCTTGGAGTCTGGGGTTGCCCTGGGACCCTTACCACATATGGAGCTGGGCGGGGTTGTGGTTGTATCATCGACTGTGATTGGTTAGGAGGCTGGCCAGGGACACTAATGACGTAGGGGCTAGGTTTGCCTTGCGCTCATGAGGTGGATGTTTGGTAATCATTAGGAGTTTCGGGTATCCTAATGACATATGGGGTTGGTCGTGGTGGAGGTTGAACCTCCGTTGTTGTGACAGCGGGTGGTACTCGGACTACGAAAGGGGCAGGCCGAGTAGAAGGGGTTGATGCAGTTGAGGGGATAATGGGAGGGACATGCACTACGTATGATTTTTTATGTGCCATGATGTTGGGTGTGGGTATGGTGGGAGGAATCTGAACTACGAATGGCCTACTAGGTGTTTCCTGTTTATGTTCGTGGTAGACGGTGTTGATGTTGAGTGTATCGGAACCATCATCGCAGGAGACTGTATTGATGACATACGGTGCCTCTTTGGTGTTCAGGGGATCTTTATATACCCCCATGGCTTGATTCTACGGTTGAATCGGGTTGGCCGCGTCAAAGGTGATTTGGCCGTCATCGATCATTCGCTGAATATCCTGCTTCAAGGTGAAACAGTAATCCGTACCATGTCCGTTGCGTTGATGGTAATCGCAAAAATGATCTATTCTAATGCCTTTGGGTACGGGAGGCTCATCTGGTGTTGCTAGGCTTGGGTTCTGTATGAGTTGACAGAACCGGTCGTGTCTCTGGATGGCCGCAGGGATAACTACTTATGTTTCATTAGCCCATCTTTCAGGAGCTGATCGAAGAGCTGGGATGGCTTCATGGGCAGAGGCGTGTATTGGGAGGGTTCTTTCCTCTCGAAATTTTGTGTACGGTTTGTTGGGTTCTGTTGCAATGATGATTCTTGCACGGTGGTGGGGGTTGGTTTATTATAGTTAGTAGGTGTTACGGGCGGTTTGTTTTGTTGTTGCGCCCCTACTATCGCCACTATAGTTGCCTTAGCCTTTTCTTTATCTTTTTTGGTGTGTTGATTCGTAAAGGCTAGGTATGCAGGGTCATGGCTGTTTTGGGCCGCTTCCTTAATATTCTTAATTTGTTCAAATGCTTGGTTTAGATTACACGTGTTAAGCTAGTATAGCTTGGATTTAAAGAAATCGTTATTGGCCCCTTTCAGGATCGTGAGCAAGTATGTTTGGGAAATCGGCTTGTGCAACTCGTTGAGGGTAGCACTCTACCTCTGGATAAATTTCTGCACGGATTCAAGCGGTGCTTGCTTGACCTGTATGAGGCTGTCCAGGGTGGCCTCGGGTTTCAAGTTGTACTTGAACTGAGTCACGAACTGGTGTAATAAGTCTTCCAAGGAGAAGATGGAATTCCTTGGCAAGGCCCGATACCAGTCAAGTGCCCTCCCTGCAAGGGACATGGGGAACACTCGAAGAATGGAATGGGGCCATGCCTAAAGCAAAGCGCATTCTAGCCTAAACATTATGAGATGTGCATTGGGGTCCGTCTCCCCATTATACTTGGTTAGCATTGGTAAGGAGACGCCTTTGGGCAAGGTTAAGGGTGGGACAAACGAGCTGATGGGATCATCGTGGTAGAAATCCACTACCTTCAGCTCCCCATCGGTGGCTGTTTTGAGGCGTTTTACCTCGTTAGTTAATTCTTGCATCAGTTTTTTGGCATCTGCCCAATCTTGGGCACTTAGTAGCGTGGTAGCGTGAGGTTGTGGTATATTGTATGAGTTAGACTGTTGGACAGTGGGTTGAAAGGTGGAAAATTGTGCGGTCGGCGGTTGTGCTTGTGGAAAGCTTACAGCGGATGGCACTGAGGATGACACGTTATAGGGGAAAGGCTGTTGTTGCTGTGGCAGCGGCTGTATCGAGGGAGCGTGTGCTAGTGGCACCGTGTGGGGTGGCGCCATGTGGGGTGGTGCCGTGTGGTGCGAGGTTTGGTGTGACGGCAGACCCATCGTTGGCCATTGCTCGGCCACATTGTACGAAGGGACTCCTTGTTGGGTTACAGCGGTCGAGGGGGCTGCATGCGTTTGAATGTGTGGGATGTAGTGAGCGGATGTGGATGCCGGTATTACGTGTGGCATCCCTATCACTCGGGGTAGGAGCATTAATCCCATGCTATCATGAGGGGGCGGTGCCTGTGAAGATGGGCTGGTTGCTGCATCGGGGATGATAGCGAGAGAGAGCATGCTAAATTGCGGGTCGATCAGAGGTGGCACATGAGCAAATGAGGATGTTTGTGACAGAGGCATTTGTGTGTGGGTGAGTCTGAGGGGTTGGAGGGGCATGATCTCCCTTGTGTCCGGATGAAAAATAGGGTTAATATGGTTGTGTGGACTGAGAGTGTGATAGGAGTCTTCGTGCTCTGATTGGGCAGTCAATTCGTCCTCTTCTTTCGGTTGGGGGTCTGTCGTAGGCTGCTCCAATGAGTGGCGCCTGTGCAGGAGGAGCTGTGTGATGAGCTCCAAGTACTACTCTGGCATAGGGATTACATCATATGGTGAGGGGGTAAACTTGTGTCCCCCTTTATAAAAGAGTTCGAACTGCCTCTTTACCTCCAGTTCGGCTTGGTCTACAGCCAAGCTAGCTTGTATCTTAATGCATATGAAATTATACTGATCCTGGGTTATAATGTTGGAAGCTGGGTCTCTCCCTTGCAACCTTAGGGATCAACGGGGCCCCGCGGTGGGTTGTATTCCTGGGTGTTGCGTGACAGGCTGTTGGACAACCATGGTGTCCATGACGTCGGTCACTTGAGCTGTTGCAGCAGTGGTGTTCGCGGGGTTCATGATGAATCGTTAAGGATATGACATGGGGTAGAGGAGCGAAATTAGTATACTTGGTACAACGTAAACTAAGGGAAAAAGTGCAGCGTATATGCTTCAACGTTCAACATATAGCGTCGGCGTAGACAACGTATACAGCATAAGGGGTGCAGCGTATATGCTAGGCAGCGTATACAGCTCTGGCGTAAAACAAAGTACAGCGTAAATAGAGTACAGCGTAAAACAAGATAGCGTAGACAAGGCACAACGTAAGACAGTGCAGCGTAAAATAGAGTTCAGCATAAAGAATGCTCAGCATAAGACAAGGGATAGCATAAATACTGAACAGCGTAGACACTGGATAGTTCACAGGATGAGTTTTCAGGCTAGGCTGCGTAGATGCTGGGGTTTTTGTGGATAGTCCACGTGAAGTTGGTAGCGTATACGCTAAAAGAGTTGCAGAGAATTTGGAACAAGGCAGCAAAAACGCTAGTGAGCGTAGACGCTTGGGAGTGTGTAGGCGATGTTTTAGGTGGAGGCCCTCCTTCTAGTGCCAATTTCTATACCACCTGAAATCGTCGATCTCCGGCTAGAAGGAAATAGAGACCGTGGGATCGTAGGACGTGCACAGAAGACCCTACCTTCGCCTGAGGGTGAGCTGGAATGCATGAAGGTAGAGTACCTTGGGTGGTCCGCACATGGATCAGACAAGGATTTACCCTCGCGTATGCCAAAGTGCTATACGCTGGGCTATGCATAAACGGCGTAAACGAGAGCGTAAACATCGTAATAGATGCGAACAGGACATAAGCGTAAACGGGTGTAAACAGAACACATGTAAAAAAATAATGTAAACTATAAACAATTTTATGAATGTAATAATTGTATTACAGGATGAGAATACAGTGCACTGGTCTAACGCAGTTGTGATGATCCACAAGGTGGACGAAAAGCCCCGGTGAATGCAGGGATGGCTAGGCTGGTTTACGCTGTAGGCATGGCATAGAGACTGTGCATGGCGTACAGGGTTTCCCAGCGTAAGAGGGGTTTTTGCTCTGGTGCGTAGCGTAATTACTCCTAGGTATGCTCTCAGATTTTTGCCAACCGACCCCCCCGGAACTGAAAAATTGAGGTTTTTATACTGGTTGTTACGCTAGACTCGGGTTAGGAGACATGTGGCGCGTTGACCGGGTGTGTACACTTTACAAAAATACAACATATTACATCTGTTGGGCATATACGCTAGGTACGCCGCATTAGGCCAGCGTATACAGTGGGCATATACGCTGAATGTGCAGGGCATGTGGACTTGGGTGGAGGTGCTGCGGACGCTGGGCGTATACGTTGATGGATGCCGGCGTATACATTGGGTGTATACGCTGATGGATGCGGGCGTATACGCTGGGTGTAAACGCTGATGGATGCCAACTTGCTTCAATTGTTGCTCTTCGGCGTTGTCTTCATTCTGTTATTGAGACTTCATCATGGGGCGTATGCATCTGTAGTATCTGTCGAGTGTGCATGTGAGACATGTTCGTTGGGCGTATATGCTGGGCGTATATGTCGAGCGTATACACTGTGGATTTGAGCGTATATGCTGGTGTTGTGCACTTGGGCGTATACGCTGAGTGTATACGTCGGGACTACATACTCAAGAAAAATTAAGCAGTTAATCTCTGAAGTCGACATGTTTGATGCCACATGTAGCTGTGGTCGTCTGGAGTCCTAGGGACCTGCTTGGAGTTAGACAAGTACTAAGCTCCAAATTTTGTGGTGTTTCACCATGGTCTCTGTTTTCTTCCAGCTGGAGACCGACGATTTAGGACAGTACAGAAATTGGCGCTAGGAGGGCCTCCTAAAACCCTTACTTGCAAACTTCCTAGCATTTACGTCGTTGAGCGTATACACCACTAACCACACGTCGCTTCCTGCTGAAACCCTCCTAGCGTCTACGTAGCCTGGTCTGAAAACTCAGCTTGCAACTGCCCAGCATCTACGCTGTTCAGTGTTTACGCTGTCCCTTTTAAAACTTAACTAGAAAACCATACACTAATTTCTCTACTCTATCCTGTTTTATGCTGTGCTTTGTTTTATGCTGTACTCTATTTTTACGCTCTATCCTATTTTACGCTATGCCTTGTTTTACGCTGTACTCTATTTTTACGCTAAAGCTGTATGCGTTGCCTAGCATACACGCTGCACTCCTTACGTTGTATACGCTGTCTAGGCTGACGCTATACACTGAACATGAAGCGTATACGCTACACTTTGTCACCTAGTTTACGCTGTACCAAGTACACTAATTTCGCTCCTCTACCCCATGTCATACCCTTAACAATTCATCATGAACCCCGTGAACACCACCGCTGCAACAGCTCAAGTGACCGACGTCGTGGGCACCTTGGCTATCCAGCAGCCTGTCACGCAACACTCGGGAGTACAACCTACTACGGGGCCCCGCCGGTCCCTAAGGTTGCAAGGGAGAGACCCGACCCCCAACATTATAACTCAGGATCAGTATAATCTCATATGCATTAAGATACAAGCTGGCCTGGCTGTAGACCAAGCTGAAATGAAGGTAAAGAGACAGTTCGAACTCTTTTACAGGGGGGGACGCGAGTTCATCCCTTCATCGTATGACGTAATCCCTATTCCGTAGCAGTATTCGGAGCTCGTCACACAGCTCCTCCTGCAAAGGAGCCACTCATTGGATCAACCTGCGCTAGAGCCCCAACTAGAGGAGGAGGACGAATTCGTTGCTCAATCTGAACAAGAGGATTCTTACCACACTCTGAGCCCACAAGCACACGTCAACCCCATTTTTCATCCCGATACAGGGGAAATCATGCCTCTCCAACACCTTAGGTTCACCTGTGCCCAAACACCACCACCAGAAGCATCAGCACTAGTGCATATTCCTCCCCCGAGCAACCCCCAACCTAACACCTTCCCTCTCGCAATCATACCCGCTGCAGCGGCAGGCTCATCCTCACAAGCACCACCCCCTCACGACAACATGGGAGTGACATTCCCACCCCGAGTGATAGGAATGCCACACATAATACTAGCCTCCACATTCGCTCACTATATCCCTCACATCCAAACCCACGGGGTCCCTTCTACTGCCGTAACCCAACAGGGGGTCCCTCCACAAAACGTAGCTAGACAACGGGTAGCGATGGGCACTCAACCACAACAACATCAACCTCCTCACTATAACGTACCACCTCATATGGTTCACCCAGCCAACATTCCCCTAGTACAGCTGCAACCACAGCCTTTCCCCTATCACGTGCCATCCCTGATGCTACCCCCTATAAACATGCGACAAGTACAACCCCCGGCCGCATAACTTTCGGCCTTTCAACCTACCGTACAACACTCCAACTTGTACACTATATCACAACCTCAGGCTACCATGTCACCAAGTGCTCAAGACTGGGCGAATGCTAAAAAAATGATGCAGGAATTAACCAACGAGGTAAAGCGCCTCAAAACGGCTGCCGACGGAGAGTTGAAGGTAGTGGATTTCTACCACGATGATCCCATCAGCCCTTCCGTCCCACCTCTAACTTTGCCCAAAGGCATCTCCTTACCAACACTAACCAAATACAATGGGGAGACAGAAGCCAATGCACACTTAATAACATTTAGGTTAGAATGCATGCTTCTCCAGACATGGCCCCATGCCATTCTCCGAGTGTTCCCCATGTCCCTCGCGGGGAGAGCACTTGATTGGTATCGGGCTCTGCCAAGGAATTCCATCTTCTCCTTGGAAGACTTATTACACCAGTTTCTGACCAGATTCAAGTACAACTTGAAACCCGAGGCCACACTGGATAGCCTCATACAGGTCAAGCAAGCACCGCTTGAACCTGTACAAAAATTTATTCAGAGGTGGAGTGCCACTCTCAACAAGCTGCATGAGCCAATCTCCCAGACCTACCTGCTTACTATTCTAAAAGGGGCCATTAATGATTTCTTTAAATCCAAGCTATACTACCTTAACACGCGTAATCTTAACCAGGCTTTTGTACAAATTAAAAACATAGAAGAAGCGGCCCAAAATAGCCATGACCCTGCATACCTAGCCTTTAAAAATCAACACACTAAAAAAGATAAAGAAAAGGCTAAGGCAACTATAGCGGCGATAGCAGGGGCACAACAACAAAACAAACCGTCGGTAACCCCTACTAACTACAATAAATCAACTCCCACAACCGTGCAAGAATCATCATCGCAACAGAACCCAACAAACCATACGCGAAATTTCGAGAGGAAAGAACCCTCTCAATACACGCCTCTGCCAATGAAGCCATCCCAGCTCTTCGATCAACTCTTGAAGGCTGGGTTAATGAAGCATAAACAGTTATCCCCTGCGGCCATCCAGAGACATGACCGATTCTGTCAACTCGTTCAGAACCCAAGCTTAGCAACGCTGGATGAGCCACCTGTACCCAAAGGCTTCAGAATGGATCGCTTTTGCGACTACCATCAACGGAATGGACACGGTACGGATTATTATTTCACCTTGAAATAGGATATTCAGTGGATGATCGATGAAGGCCAAATCACTTTTAATGAGGCCAATCTAGTCCAACCACAAAATCAGGCCATGGGGGTGTATAAAGACCCCCTACACACCAAAGAGGCATCATACATCATCAATACAATCTACCTTGATGATGATTCCGATGCACCCGACATTAACACTATCTATCCCCAATATAAACAAGAAACACCTAATAGGTTGTTCGTAGTTCAAATTCCCCCCGCTATGCCCACGCCCATGCCTCAACCACCATGTGCTCCCCAGCAGCCATACGTCGTCCGAATTTCCTCGGCTATACCCACATCTAACACCATGATATGCAACAAACCATACGTGGTGCGTTTCCCTCCCGTCATTCCCTCAAATGCATCAACCCCTTCTACTCGGCCTACCCCTTTCATAGTCCGAGTACCACCAGTGGTCGCAACGGCGGAGGTCCAACCTCCGTCAAAACCAACCCCATATGTCGTTAGGGCACCCGAAGCTCCCAAAAATTACCAAGCCTCCACCTCACAAACGCAAGACAAACCCAGCCCCTACGTCATTAGGGTACCTGGCTAGCCTTCCACTCAACCACATCTGACTGTCCAACTGCAACCCCGCCCGCCTCCGTATGTGGTGCGAATCCCAAGGCAGCCCGAGGCTCCAAGACCAGCCCCACCTCCACGCCACACACGAGAATGCCTAGCAGATAGGCTTACACGTAAACGTGTGGAGAAGGAACGCCAATGGTTAGCTCTGGGGCCACCTAAGCCCATTCCACTTAACTCTGTACCTATGTCGTCACCAAACAACCAATCGAACGCAGGTAATGAAGGTGAATCACCTGAAAAACATGAACCGCTTAAAACGACAGCTCCGAACAAAAACGACAAACCGACAAAACATGAAATAAAATTGCTGGGCCCAATGGACCTAGTTATCGTTGATAAAAATGCCCCAAACAGTAGAGACTTAGCAACGGCCTTGACACAAGTCACCCAAGCATTGAAGAAAAAGAACACTTTGTTGAGCTTGTATAACTTGGTGCTAACATCCTAGACACATCGAAAAGCTCTAGTACACATGTTAAAATCAATCCTGGTAAGCGAGGACTTGCCCCCGAATGAACCCGCCATCCATGCGGTAATGTACTCATCTCACGGAACCAGTCCTAAACCCTTGAGCTTCCATGATGACAACATTAAGGTGGACAAGAAAACACAGGAAATAACAATAGCCCCCATGTTCATAATGATACGCATGAACCAATTCAGGATACATAGGGTCCACGTAGATGATGGAGTTGCCACAAACGTAGTACCGTATCCCATCATCAAACAACTAGGGCTTACTGAATTAATCAAACCAACCGCAATCACATGTTTAAAATCATTCAGCAGGTCATGCGTAATAGTCAAAGGCATAGTGACCTTAGACTTCATAGCAGGGGATCAATTTCCCATGTTCACCGAGTTCCTGGTTGCCGATGAAATGCCAGGATTCAACCTAATACTAGGAAGACCCTGGTTGGCCCAAATAAAAGTGGTCTCCTCCCCTATACACCAAGAGATCCACCTGCCTTATGAAGGTAGTGAAATCATCATACATGGGGAGGCTGCTATGCCCATTATTTCATCACACGTAGACATGGACCAAGGCTCGGAAGTCGAGCTTGAAGAGCCTAAACGAAATGGTAAAAATGCACAACAACTGGTAAACAATAAACCCTTAAACATGGAACAAGACCCACCTAAAATAGAAATGACTACGTCTGACATCGTACATACACCATCTCAATTAGAAACTAACACAGAACCCCCGCCAACTATCGAAACATCTGAAGACATTAACACGGAAGCCATTCCATCAGACGTCCCTTGGGCTGAATTACCATTCAATGTGATTAGTGAAGGGGACGCTGAATACAGAATCATACCCGTTAACACATCGCCTAACATTAAAAGGAAGAAAATTAAAAAACTATTACAATAATATTAACACTCTCAGTCCGAAACGACGTTAATCTATAACATGTCCGAAATGACGTTAAACTACAACTCGTCCGAAATGACACCAAACTACGGTAAATCGAAAAACAAAAAAAAATTATTAAACTACACTCTCAATCCGAAACGATGTTAAACTATAACATGTCTGAAATGACGTTAAACTACAACTCATCCGAAATGACACCAAACTACGGTAAATCAAAAAATAAAAAAAATTATTAAACTACACTCTTAGTCCGAAACGACATTAAACTATAACATGTCCGAAATGACATTAAACTACAACTCATCTGAAATGACACCAAACTACGGTAAATCAAAAAACAAAAAAAAATTATTAAACTACACTCTCAATCCGAAACGACGTTAAACTATCACATTTCCGAAATGACATAAAACTAGCCACGATCAGCAATGATCAGTCAATAGAAAAACCCACCCATGTCATCCGAGATATCCTTTCCCTACATTGGGGCCCGAAATGGCCTTAAACTAGTGCGAATTTGGCTTGAAATGGCCCTAAACTAGTTCTTACATTTATGCTTCGTTTTCCTTTCCGCTTATCATTTATACTTACTCCAGTGCGTCACGCTTAAAGCAAAAAAGTAAAACAAAAACATTTTACATTGTCATGTCATGTGTGCAAATAAACTCAAAATCAACAAAATATTTTATACAATTACAAGAGTTAACTGTTTTCCATTGTCTCTTTAAAATACCTCAAAGTTTTCAATTCACAATTCCCGCATCAATTGGAATCAGAATAGTCCCGTAAAACAGAAAAATAAAAACAAAAATTAAAAAGCCTAAGCATCCTTGACAGGAGGATCATCCCCTTTAGATCCACTAGCATCAGGGGCCTCTGCTCCACTGGGGCCAGCCTCTTGGACATCATTGCCACCTTCATCCTGAAAATACCAAAAAGAAACAACCAACATAAGAATAAGTGAATGTCAAAATTTTAAACATTATTCAATGAATTAACTTCATAAGAACAAAACGCTTACCATAGGAGATCCCCCTAAGCCGAATTCCAGCTGATGAAGGATTTCTTCTTCTGAAATGCTGGCCCAATCTATCCCATCCAGGCCTAAGTCAACGTCTACCAAAGTCTTTCCTTTGTCGACTGCTGACTAGGTCGGACGTTTCAAAGGAAACTCGCCCACCGACACTTCCCCAGAAGCAGTTGTAATCACTCTTGTAGGTGACTCCATTTCCACAGTTGTATTTTGAGCAAAAGTATCGAAAGCAGAACGCAACCCCAAACCCTCCACAAACATCTCTAGTTGGCGCTTTTCAATAGACATCTCTTTTAACGACTTCTTGTAGTAATGTTTGTGATTTTTCTCATCCTGACCCCACTTACGAACCTTGGAAGCGAAGGCTTTCCAATCCTGACATTTAAGGTTCAGGAGATCAATTTACGCTTTGTGCTCTACCATTCTCTGAGTCAGCGACGCATGACAATTCAATAGGTTCCAATATCTAGTGTATGTAACCTCGGACATTTGCCAGGAGTGATCACCGCTTAGCTTAGCGGCGGCGAACTCGTACCGAGCCTTCAAATCGTCATGATCCACTGACAATTCAGAGACTTCCCTTTCTTTTGCCTAAATCTGTAGCCACAACTGCTCAATGGAACGCCTACAGGTCCATAACGACTTAGCATTTTGCACAAACCCTTCAGCAACTCCATCGTAAATAGGCCTTGGCACTTGTTCCACTTCTGGGGAAAGTGTGGTTAGACTTTCTATGCTAATGCTTTTAGAGGGATCCCATCTCAATTGAGTGCCTACCCACTTGAAAAATACAAATGTTAGGACAATGTAAACAAGACGTGAAATTCCAAACCTCCAAATGATTTATACCTATGTCAGGGTGGGCTTCTTGGATCCGTTCAACAACTTCCTCCGCGAGTCCAGCCACAAAATCCATCTTACTTGGCATTTCTGTCCAAGAAAGTGGCTCACGGGTACGAGATGAGCTAACCTCCGTAGTCCTCTCAGTGGGAACCATCTTCATGGGTACATCCAGCTACACCGTCCTGGTCTCGCTGCCTTCATCTAAATAGGATAAAAGCACAAAAAATAAAATGCCGTAGGAATGACAATTGATCAGGCAATTCAAAATGAAATAAAAAGAAAAATATACCATGATCCTTGTCACCCTCTGGGGGGTCGCCCAAGTCCAAATTTCCCCTAAGGAAGCTGCTGAACATTTGGTTGACAGCATCCTGATCGTCCAATGGTTTGGTTTCAGTGGTATTTTCCTTTAACTCCTCCATTCCTCTGCCCTGGCTCTTCTCTGTATGTTTCTCCTCGTTATTCTTCTCAGTGTTGGTCTCCTCCTCCTCGGTGATAGTCTCTAAAGCCTACTTCCTCAATTTTTTAAAAAATTAAGCCAAAAATATCAATGACACGTAAGCAATTGAAGTAAAAGTTATAAACAAAATGAAAACGATAAAGCAATAAGCGGGCAAGGTCCGCTTACCAGGTATCTTGAAGCGTATGCGCTTCACGTGTGGCGGGTTCATATCGGAGACTTCCCCAGTCATACGTTCACGCCTTTTTAGCTTTGACTTGGCTTGGCCAATGATCTCCTTGATGACTCGTTCTGCCCTTCTAGCAGTATAGGGTACATTGTCTAGCTCCAATCCCAAACTATCACGTGTGTGGATTGAAGCGCTAGATGATCCCCCTGTAGTAATAGAAACGGATTCATCAATGCCTTCAGGTGCATCTTGGGATTTTGCTGTCTCAAACAGATGATTAATCCATGGGTAGGATAGCTGACCCTGATCCCGCAGGACAAACTTGTTGTTTGCACGAACTACCAGGAACTTGGCAAAACGACAAAGGTAGCCAACGAAGAATGCAAAGGTGAAGTGGGATTGCACCTCGGCATTTGAATGCAACCGCACTATCTCCTTGTGCATGCCCGACAACAGAAATCGTGCCCAGTTATATCGCATGCCCGTTTCCAAGACAGTTCGCATGACACGAACAACCTCAACCCCAAGACACTTCACCTACGAAAGGGTCTTAGGGAATACCCGTGCCCTGAATAGGGGATACAATTCGTTCACTTCCATAAGTTTTGCTTTCCCCTGCATTAGGAATCCCTTGGTACCCTTGGCCACGCCTAGCCAATCTTCCAACTCACGAACCGTCTAGAGCTCTTTATGAGCTCTGTCTAATACTACATTTAAGCCATCTGCCGGTACGCCAAATAAGTTCGAAAAGAACTTAGGTGACAGATGAAAAACTACCTTGACACCCTTAATCTGGGTGCTGTAGTATGAGACAGACTCATTAAAAGAGTCCACGATCCCAATCATCTCCTCTATGGATATGTCAGGACTCGGGGTCATAAAAAGCTCCATGAGCCTGGCATTATCCAAGCAACGAACGATGGATGGTGGAGCTTGTTTACACAACCACTTTTGGGCCTTAGTCACTTCCCCGAACTTCATCGACAAAGTAGTCTCGGTTCGTCCAGTGGTCATCGAATCCTGACTAGAAGGTGTATCAACTGTAAAAACAAGTTAAAATGGTCATATCAGCATAACTCCAAATGGTTGAACAACTCACTAACATGTCTAGGAAATGTTATCACTTACCGTTAGTGGTGGATTTAGATGTACTGCCCAAGTCACGAGGGAAGACTGGCCCTTTGTTCGACCAATCTTCATGAAGCCACCCACGAGCTTTACACATCGCAAACACTCTGGAGAACTGCTTGTGAAAATGGACAATTGCCCCCTTCGTTTGACCTAGAATGATTCCACGAAGGGTGGGGCCCATCATGAATGCCTCCAAGGCAGTGCGAGCAAGAGCTAGTCCTTCATCCTCAATCAATGTCCCGTCCAGATTGGTCTTCGATCTATAAAAAAATAAATGTCAAAACACGAAACAAACAATGGCAAAGGGAAACAATAAACTTAAATAGTTCTACCTGTCCACTCGGTACACAGTGCCGGGAGGATTCTGGAATATTGTGTGTGCGCGGGTAGCTATGAACAGAGTATTGTTGAGGTAGTCTAACCCTCACAGCAATAGTACCCACATGCACGTTAATGGGCATGTAGACCGGGGCCCACGGGTAGAACCATCCTCGTTAACCAGCGGCCCCTTGTCAATGTCTTCTATGAAGACCATGACACCCTCTGCAGCTCCCGGCAGCATTGCCTCAAGCACGCTCCTTGCAATCACCTCGCTAAAGTTTGACCATATGGCCACCTCGAAATTGTCCAATAGGAAGGCCAGAAATCCACATGCGCCTTCCCTAAACCAAACTCCGTTGTTATCCACGGTTAGATCCAGGGGAAGCTCCTCGGCTTCAACGGGGCCAACCCATGTTAACACCCCGACAAGCTCAACAACAAGGAGGAAACACTTACTGTCCCTGCAAACGATCAAGATGCCACGATAAATTAGCCATGCTTCAAAACAGAGCAAAAAAGCGAGAGTTTACATCATGAACCGACGCTTAAAAATATAAAAATTTGCTAACTGTTTGCACTCAGCGTATACGCCTCGTAGACTAGTGTATACGCCAACAAAACTGTTTACACTTAGCGTAATACGCTGCTTAACACAACGTATACGCCGACAATGAACTGTTTGCACCCAGCGTATACGCCCCATAGACCAGCGTATACGTTAGCGAAACTATTTATGCTTAACGCAATACGCTGCTTAACACAGCGTATACGCCGACAATGAACTATTTTACGCTCAGTGTATACGCCGAAGAAGCCCTTGGCGTATACGCCCAAGTTCGCCTTCAGCGTAAACAGTCTACGCTAGAAACATGAAAAACAAGTCTACGCCGTAAAGACAACTACGCATGCACAGCGTATATGCTGAACAAACCCTCAACGTATACGCTGTCACAGTAAACAGAATTTACGCTAAATACCCTCTACGCCGAAAACCCTATGCTGAAAACTCCTACGCTCGGCGTTTACGCCGAGACTGTCTACGCTAAAAAAGAGAAGCAAAGAAATAATAGCAGAGGCAGGGATAAGAGCCTACCTGTGGGAAGTCACAGGCCATGAAAGGATCCTTGACCGGGGCAAGCACTGCAGCATGGTCTCAGTCTCCTTCGCAAAGGTCAAGTTGGGACCCTTCCTACCCTGGCCTTCCACATCTTTTCCTTTGCCCATCTCGGCCTCCCTCACGCTGATCGCACAAGTTTACGCTGGAGAAGGGAACTGTCTACGCTGGCGCCTAAAATTCTGCACTCCGCATCTACGTTAGGGTTTAGTGTCGGGCGTCTACGCTACAGGTTACTCTTCGGCGTCTACGCTCACAAGCAAGTTTACGCTTACGCCAAGCACGATCGTCTACGCTTACGCTTTAGCAGTTTATGCTTACGCTTTAACAGGGCGCTCTGCTGCTTACGCTCAATTCAGAGTAAGAAGCAAATGAAACCCCCCCTTTTTATAGCACTCCGATGACGCTGCTGCCGCCGCTTACACCACTGTTGTTTCCTTTTTGCCATTTTGCTCATTTTTTCGCTAAAATTTACCTTGGAAAAATAATAAAAAAATATAAAAACAGAAATTACTACATCCTGGTTCCCCGTGGACCCCATTCTGGATGTTTGTCACTCGGTAAGGCGTTAAACTGCCGCCTACAGCCTGGTATGGCCTTAAATTGCCATCTTCCAAGCCACTTAATGCCCGGTAAGGCGTTAAGCTGCCACTTATGGCCCGGTAAGGCCTTAAACTACCATGCGTCCTGGTGTGACAGTAATCCACCATTATGCATGTACACATAGTTTAAAATTACCAAAAGGCATAGAACATTTCCCCTTTCTCTTATTCAGCTCTCTGTTTATTGGTAGGAGCAAGCTCAATGGACTTCCAGCATTTAACCACGCTGTTAATCATTGACGGACCATACGGTAAAATTACAAGAGACATTAACATAAACCTCCTCAACTTAAGTTCACCAACAGACGATGCAGTCATAGCTTCAACACAGCAAATAACAGACGATTACAAAGACATGACAAAATTCCTTGACATAGAGGCCGAGAGTATCACTGAAGACCTGTTGGCCGAAACTCCCATTGTCATGCCCGATGGGGAAACTAAAATTTTAAAATTGAGCACCTTATTACAACCATCATTAGCCAAAAACATTGAGAATGTGCTCAAGGAAAACATGAAAGCATTTGCTTGGTCCTACATAGACATGCCTGGGCTAGATCCCCGAATTGTCCAACACAATATTATCCTTGACCCGAAGTTGAGACTGGTAAAACAAAAAGCACAAAAGGTTAAGCCCGAGGTGGCATTAGCAGTTCGCAATGAAATCACCAAGCTTTGTCAAGCTGGTTTCATTCGAGCTGTCGATTATGCCGAATGGGTGTCTAATATGGTCATTGTTCCGAAGAAGAACGAAAGCATTCGTTTGTGCATTAACTTCTGGGATTTAAATGTTGCAACTATAAAGGATGATTTTCCTTTACCCAGCATTGATCAACTTGTTGACTCAACTGCCAGGCACGCCTTATTGTCTTTTATGGATGGCTTCTCGGGATACAATCAAATACGTATCAACCCGAAACATCAACTTAGGACAACCTTTATGACACCATGGGGAACCTTTTGCTATACAATGATGCCCTTCGGTCTCAAGAACGCTGGAGCCATGTACCAAAGAGTGATGACATTTATCTTTAGTGATTACATGCTACAATCGCTCAACGATTATGTAGATGACATTGTGGTTAAGTCAAAAATGTCAAAACAACATGTACAAGACCTCAACTTAGTCTTAAAGCATTGTTTAAAGTATGAACTAAGACTGAATCTGAAAAAATGTGTCTTCAGTGTCAAAACAGGCAAAATGCTCGGATTCATAGCCTCAAAAGCAGGGTTACAGGTGGACCCCGATAAGGTTAAGGCCATAACAAACTTGAAACCACCAAGCAACCTTACCGAACTTCGAGGTCTACAAGGCAAATTGCAATTTATCAGGTGCTTCATAGAAAAACTGACGGACAAACTAAAACCTATGAACCACCTGTTATGCAAAAACGTCCATTTTGAATGGATTCCGCAGTGCCAAGAAGCATTCGAGAACATCAAAACAACACTTGCCCTACTGTCCACGGTGTACCTGCCCAAAAACGATAAGCCGTTCTACATCTACCTTGCCACTTCGGAATCGTCAATCACGTCTATGCTTTGCCAGAAACGAGATGATGGAACCGAAGTCCCTGTATATTACTTGAGCCATGCCTTAGTTGCCCATGAGAAAAGGTATAATGACATGGAGAAGTCATGTTTAGCTTTGATCTTTTCTTTAAGAAAATGACGACATTACCTCTTCCGTAACCAGGTTTACATAATTTGCAAGGACAATGTACTAAGAGCCATAACAGGGAATATTTACAAAATAAGTCGAATAGCCCGGTGGAAAGCCATGATAGCCGAGTTTGACCTGTACTACGTAGCGTAATCATCAGTTAAGGGTCAAGCTATAGTAAATCAAATGGCAACATCACCAACACGTGACCAAGCGACTATAGACCCAGAGTTCCCAGATGAGAATATAAGCACCATAGACATAGTGCCTGATGACTACAATGCTATTTTAAATTTTGATGGGGCATCTACCTCTTGAGAAGGAAGTGCAGCCGCTGTCATCACCTATCCCTCCGGGGAGATTCGACCCTTTGCCTATCGTTTCGACTTTCATTGCACCAACAACATAGCAGAGTATGAAGGTCTCCTTAGAGGTCTCGCGGCAGCTTTAACTTTAAACATCACATGGCTTGTAGTCAGAGGAGACTCGCAACTGGTCATAAACCAAGTCACAGACTTCTATACATGCAAAGCCCAACACTTACAACCATACTGCGACTTGGCAAAACACCTAATGAGGTGATTCAAAAACATCGATGTGCAACACGTTTCCAGAAATGATAACACCATCGCAGACACATTAGCCACATTAGCACTAAACATATCGCCAAACATGTTCCACATGTTGCCAAGTTCCATAACCAGTTGTGCTGAACCAATCACCGACACCCTTGACACGTTGCTGATTGCATCTATTAGTTCAACACATGCGATAGAATGGTACGATGACATAAAAGAATACCTTCTACGTGGCGAAACACCACGACATCTAACAAGTGCGTAGAAAGACGCAGTGTGGAAACATTCCAAGCAGTATACCTTGATAGGGGACACACTGTGTCGTCGATCCTACGAAGGCATATTGCTAACATGCGTTAGTAATGCCGATGCCCAAACTATTGTTGAACAGGTACATGAGGGACTATGCGGCGGACACATAGCACCGAAAGCCATGGCAATGAAAATCAGACGCTTAGGCTACTATTGGCCGCACATGGAATATGACTGTCTCACCAAAGCTAAAACATGCAATACTTGTCAAAAACATAGCAATCTAATACATGTCCCACCGAATGAGCTACATACAACGCAAATTACATGGCCCTCTCAAAAGTGGGGATTGGACCTTATCGGCCCAATAACACCCTCATCTTCTGTGGGCCATAGTTTCATCATAACCGCAACAGAATACTTCACGAAGTGGGTAGAAGCTGCTCCCCTTCGAAAAACTACATCTAAACATGTATGCAATTTCATCCTCGAAAATATTATAACCCATTTCGGCATTCCCATGACAATTATCACTGATAATGGGCCACAATTTAGTAGTGCCGAAACCCAAACCTTTTGTGACAGTCTCAGGATCAAACACTCGTTTTCATCCCCTTACTATCCTCAAAGCAATGGACAAGCAGAAGCAACGAACAAGACGATTATTATAATACTTAAGAAAATGCTTATCCAAAGCAAGAGGAAGTGGCACGAACAATTGGTGTATGCATTGTGGGCATACCGTACTATGCACCAAACGTCAATAGGTAAAACACCATATAGTCTGGTTTACGGTTCAGAAGTTGTTTTACCTTTGGAATTACAGGTACCATCTTTAAGGATCTCACTCTCTAGACTCCTCGACGACGGGCAAAATAATAATCTACGCATCGTTGATCTTGACTTCATGGAAGAGGAACGCATGTGCGCGCTCGATCAAATTGAATGGTACCAAAAACAACAATGACAACGACATCGGCATGACATCAACAAGCACCCTATCAAAGAAGGTGACCTTGTGCTTAAAGCTGTTCGGGAACACCCGGATAAATTCTCAGCCAACTGGGAAGGGCCTTATCTGGTCACTAAAGCATTTGACAACAGAGCATTCAAGCTAGCCGATATGGAAGGAAACGAACTCGCCAATCCAACCAATCACTTGTACCTAAAACCATTTTACATTTGAGTACAAGCTCAGGTACGTGCAAGTCCTGGAATCACGACTATAAACTGACACCACAGCAAGTCCTGGGTTATGACTTAAAACTAACACCACAACTGTCCTGGCATCATGACAATAAACTGATACCCCACAGTGTCTGCAATGATGATAAACTAGTACCCGTCCAGCATGATAGTAAACTGCCACTATCACAACCATCAGAGTCTGCTAAGACTATAAACTAGCTTGCCTCCTCATGGTCCGCTAATACTGAAAACTAGCAAATTCATCTCTGGTCATCAATCTGTCACCACATTTGAGCTTCATCACTGCATCACCCGCCATCAGGAGATCCTACCAACGCTATTTCCATTGACATACAGTGCCTGAAATCGCTTTCGGCATCTTTGTTCCATCTGCCGCCGTGTAAGTCTAAGCTCGATTATTCACATATGGTTTTCTTATCTCCTTGGAGTTGTGTTTGCAGGATGACACCTAGAGGTTTTCGCACAAGAATGCACCTCATCGCAAGCAGCAAGATGGGACAATGTTCACAGCACACATGGCGAGACTAAATCAAACCATTCACTAGTACGTCTCCATTCCTGGTATATTCACTATTTGTTTACCGACCTCCGATGCACCGAATACATTCAAAACCTTGAGGACATTATTGTACACTGCAACATGATAAAGCAGTTGCAACACATGGCATGGCACCTGAGCATGGGTACAAGATCAACGTAAACCCCCCCAAAAAAAAGAGGAAAAAGAGAGAGACCCTTAGCACTTCCCACATAAGCCTCGGGCGGGAAGGTAGTTGTCTCAAAACCAAGTACTCATGTCCAAAATAGTCAAGAAGCATCCAGTTGCATGGCTTTGGCTCTCCGCCAACAGGTCCTCCCTAAACTTTAAACACAGGCCCTGTTCCTCCAAAGAATGTAACGCCTCCTCCCGTGGCTTTGGCCTTGCCAACAAGTTCTCTTGAACACTAACCAAGAGNTTTTCCTACCAGCCACAAACTTCACTTTCCCAATCCCATGTACTACTGAACACGGTGCGGTGATGCCTAGTCAAGTGGCAACAGACAAAGTCTCCATCAAGTTGCTTGTGGTGTTTTGCACTTCTTTGTCGACACTTCTTGGGTCGATTCCTCCAAGCGTCAACAAAGAGGGGCCAATGAAACACCACAAAAATTTCGAGCTTGGTACTTGTCCGACAAGAAGCAGGTCCCTGGGACCCACGAACAACCACGGCTAAATTTGGTGATGCACATTGCAACTTTGGGGATCAAAAGGCTTAATTTTCACTAAGTATGCAGCACCAGCGTATACGCCCAGCATCCACAACGTATACGCTCGACATCCATAGCATATATGCCCAGCGTAGACATCCAACTTACACGCCCAACGTACACTTCATATGTACGCTCGGTGGGTATGACAAATGTTTACGCTCGACATGGAGTCTCCAAGGACAGAATGAAGACAACATCGAAGAGCAAGAATTGAAGCAAGTCGGCAACCATCAGTGTATATGCCTGGCATATACGCCCAGCCATTGTCGGCATATACGCCCAGCGTCCACAGCATCTACGCCTAGCACATCTAGCGTATACGCCTAGCGTGTACGCCCAGAGTCTACGCCCACCTGATACAGCGTATATGCCTAGTGTATACACTCAGCAAATGTAATATATTGTACACTTGTAAATTTTACGCCCTTTTGTGCCTGGTCAACGTCCATGTGTCGCCCAACCCGAGTCTAGCGTAACAACCGGTATAAAACCCCCACTTTTCCACTTGTACGAGGACGGTTGGCAAAATCCTAGAGTGGACCAGAGAACACTTACGCTGCGCATTAGAGCTAAAACCCTTTTATGCTGGATAGTCCTGTAAGCTGGATACACTGTCTCTACGCTCCGCCTACAGTCCGAACCAGCTGGGTCATCCCTGAATTCACCGGGGCTTTTCATCCGCCTTGTGTTCCATCACAACTGCGTTAGACCGGTGCACTGTACACTCATTCTGTAATATCATTGTTTATAGTTTACACTGATTTCTTACATGTGTTTTATTTACGCTTGTTTACATTTACGCCCTGTTCGCATCTGTTACACTGTTTACGCTCTCGTTTACGCCCGTTATGCCATTTACACATAACCCAGCGTATAGCAACTTTGGCATACGTTCGGGGAAATCCTTGTCTGATCCGCGTGCAGACCACCCAAGGTACTCTACCTTCGTGCATTCTAGCTTATCCTCAGGCGAAGGTAGGGTCTTCTGTGCGTGCCCAGTGATCCCACGGTCTCTGTTTTCTTCCAACTGGAGACCGACGATTTCGGACAGTATAGTGGGCTTTAGGTAAAAGGTCGCAATCTTGTAGTAAATTCTTTCTACTAGTGTGAATGTGTGATAATCCTTGCAGTCAACACCATAGCCCCATCGAACCCATTCCTTTTTGATGTTGGGGTCCACCTACATTGGAATCTCAGTGAGATTCACCTCAATTTTTGGCAACCTAAGCACTTCAGCAATGGCCTGCATTGAGTAGGACACTAAAATGTCCTTGATTTTGATCGTTGAACTAGCCTACTTATTGTTCTAGAATAAGAATGTCTCTCCCATGTACCACTCCCTGATGGAAGTGATAATTGGCCACATGGGAGTTAAAATAGTGCCAGCATGTATTTTTAATCCATATAAGCATTGGAGAAAAACCAAAGAGGTGCACATGTGTTTTTAAAGTTAAAATTAGAAAAGAAAAAGGCAAACACAATATGACATTATTAAAACTCCCTAAATATATAGCTAACACAATACCCTGGTCTCTACAAAAACATAGAGGTGTTTTAAATATGATTGAAATGTACACCTTTTTCCTTCATATATATTATGATGGTAAAAATCAAAAGAGATTCAAATATGTGCATAATGGTTGAAGAAAGAGGCATATACTCAAAATAAATCATTTTCTAACAACCTTACTGTGGCTTGAGGTACACACAGTACACATTTAATGAGCCTTTTTTCCGCCACCTTAACGCTTTCTATTTCTTTCCGATTTGTGACTCTATTCGGTATTCAAGGGACCATGTAATCGGATCTCGTAAAATAAATCTTGTCAGCAACGAAACTAAGGTGCCATTTACATAGATCTCCTGTGGACTAATCATAGATGCTTTTGATAGTTAAAAAATTGCAAAATTTTGTAAATCTAAGGCTTTAGATGATGTCAAAGTAATTGTTTTGATAATGCTTTTAAGTGAAGAAAGTCTAGAGTTTAAAAAATTGCAAAATTTGGTAAATCTAAGGCTTTAGAAGATGCATTTTGTCCTACTCACAGAATATAGAAAAGGCCATGTCAAATTCTGTAAATCATGGTAAAGGACATGAAATTACAGATGGAAGAGGCATTAGTTGGAAGAGAAATGCTACAACAATGATGAAATAGTTTATCCTAAACTTACTAATTGAAAGTTATCTACAATTATTTTTCCCATTTTAGTTCAATGAAATTGAAATTAAAATTTTTTACTTACATGCACATCGACATTCATAATTTATAAAAAATTTTACTTACATTCACTAAGACCTATAATTTACCTATAATTTATAACATTTTTACCAATAATTTTTAGTGCTACTTAGTAGAATGGAAGCTCAAAATTCCTTTTACAAAATGCAACCCATGACTTAGGGTTACCAAGCCAAGATTATCACCACTAAGCTAATACCTTATTGTTGATTTTCAATATTCAAAGCCACATATAAAAATTCCATTTTATTCAATATTGGTTTTCAAATGATAAAGGGTCCGTTAATGTTGAAACCTAAACATTGAAGTTTATTTGAATATGGACATTTTGATTATTAAACATGGGATTTTCAAGAAATTAATGCATAAAATTGACAAGATATCAATGCTACTTTCTATAGTAAAAAAAATTTAAAGCCAAATATCAACACCAAATGTTTTATGACATTATGCTTTCACCTATGGAGATTGAATTAATTTGGTTGAAAGTAGAGGCTTTTTATGAATTTTAAAATATGAGAAATTTTCTTATTACATTCTTTAGGACACCAAAGATGAGGATGGTTCAAAGATGGTAAGACATGGTTATATAGATGGAACATACAAAAGAAGAGTTTTTTTTTCTTATAATAACCTATTGTTTGCACAAGATTGTTAAACATAAGTGTAGAAAAACTTTGAAGACATATCGTAGGAAAGAGAAAATCATTGAAATTCCATAAGAGATAGTTTATGCAAAAATCACTTATCTATTTTATCTAGTTTAGATTAATCAAGGATAAAAAATGTAGAACGTTTTACAATAAATTTTACAAGAAAAGAGTGGAATTTTAGGCTTCGAAATTTGGGTTAATCATTTTGCAATCATATACCTTTGCGCCTTTTCATGGATAAGAGTTCTCAACATATTGTACTAGTGTCCTCTCTATTTTTGAAGTGACTGTTGTAGGTATGAAAGTTATATGTGCTTGACTACCTTGGAGTAGTACAGACATGGGTAGTCTTTTGAAAAGTTCTAGTTTGAGGTGCTAGGATCTGCTATTCAAAAAACTTTATTAAGAGATATTCATTTCATTAGTAAATAAATAAATGAAAATTTAAATAATGTATAAAAAATATTTATATAATTAACAAATAAATAAACAAAAATTTAAATTAATAATTTTGTTGATTTTTTAAAAAAATTGAAGACAAGGCCTTCAAAGTATCTTCGCCACAGGAAAGTTTAACTACCGAATTCGTTTTCCTTTTTCTTAAAGTCTAAACAATCCATAATATTTAGCTTTTATTAAAACACTTAATTGGTTATAGAATTTATCCTAACGAGGAACGGCTAAGATACAAAAGTGGGATGAAATTAAACTGG
Organism: Gnetum montanum; assembly: GCA_015680685.1. NCBI lineage: Eukaryota > Viridiplantae > Streptophyta > Gnetopsida > Gnetales > Gnetaceae > Gnetum > Gnetum montanum. The sequence continues at coordinate 104,816 of MNCI01002569.1, read as the reverse complement.
ATCAGCTTGTTAGAACTAAACTAGATCCTAGTAGGCTCTTGCTTATATAAATAAGCATTATGCAATTAAAAATCAGTTTTAGCTTCAGGTTCGAATCATTGTCAAATCCTTCCTCGTCCATGTTGATGAGAGAAGATAAGATAACGGAAACTAGCGCTTAATCCACTAGTAAACTAACGTGGTTGAAATTCGAGAAGAGGCGGCATTCCAACCTGGGTAAGCTGGAGGTCGTAAACGTCGTATTCGAAATAGTCAAACATTGCAACGATCGTGCTATACTTTGCAGTTCGGGGAGGACCATACAGCAGGAACCCACGTTTCGAGGCCCTTCCCACTATGCAATAATACTGTAAAACGCTGCGGCTCCTTCACCATCTTGTCCTTCAATTGGGGAATGGGGATTGTCGCCTGGAAAGTAGAACCAACACAACAGGAAGCCCGTGTTTGTATTTTGTTCGTTTAGCAAGTTGCACAAACAAAAGCATGCGGAAAGGCAACGTACGTCGATGATGCTGGGTGGAAGGCACGTTCGTACGCCATGTTTGACTGCACCGACGTTTTCAACGACCAGTCCAATCCAATCCAATCCAGATCGATCAACAACACTATACCTGTACCTGGGATTTGGAATCTTGGCTTTCCACCAACGAAGTGAAGCCGTGAAAATAAATTAAAGAGACTAGAGGCATGTAGCAAGCGCAACAGAAGTGGCGTGTGGAAATTGCTCTCATCGAGACGGAGACGGAGACGCAGACGCAGACACTGGCCTGTTACGCAACCAAACTGTCGTTGTAAAAGTAAAAAGACATATCGTAATTTCGAATGCCCCAAAGGTGGAGATAACGTTGGTTATTAGTGCAAGCTGACACCGTTGCCTTCAACTTCATGTCTTAGATTACTGATCACTTACAAGATCATATTCATTCTCTCATCCTCTTCTCTTCTATGCACACATATATATTATTTTAATTTAAAACAATTGAAGAAAATAACATTCTTGCATTTGCATTTTACTCAACATCTAAAATGCTTAAAATATTTCATTTTATTGTGTCCTTTTCATTGTATAAGATTTTCATTTTTCAACAATATCTATTATTCAGCCTCACACAAGATTTGCCTTTGAACTTTCTAATTTTAGTATTTTAGCCTCTATGATTTTTCAAAAGTGACAATCAGCAACAAATTCTCATAATGAGAGAGGGATGTGAAAAATGGACCTTTTTTTTAGCTCTTGAAAATATGCAAGATTCCATAAACAAATTTATTCTTTCTTTCAATTTATTCCCATTATTGTATGTAAAACTCAATCTTTTGCACAAAGAGACAAACTATATTTTCTTTCCCTCCTTGTTTACTGAGCATTATTGTGCATAAGATTGAGTTTTACATACAATAATGGGAATAAATTAAATAAACTTCTAGCAAAGTGAAAGTTGAACAACACATGAAGAAATTGTGAGATTAGGGCTTAACTGGGAATTCATTATTTTAAGCATGCTCAACAAAGCACAACTTGTTAGTAAATTGCTACTTAAATATACCATGATCATAGACAAGGATGATTAAGTCATTGTCTCTTCATCTTCAAACAAACAATGCATAATGTACTGAGCTATTTTATAAATCAAAATCCATATTGTACTTTGAGATTTTTTCAATAGAGTTTACATAAATGTTGCAAAGGATAAGCAAAATAGTTTAAGTTTGAATGTTGCAACCATAGAAAAGTTTAACTTTTCTATGTTCAATATGATTAGCTTAGGATGATGACTCCTAGATGAGTTGTGGGGAAAAGCATGATAAAATGAAAATAGTCTTGTGTGCGACAAGTAATTTAACACATTAGTAATCAAAGAAGTTCAAGGAAATAGTGTCAAGTTCCCAAATAAATTTAATACCTTTGTTTGGAAGGAAATAATATTCTCCATGCAAAGGTATCTCTACTTACCAAAATGTGAGAATGAGATTAGCGACTCATTTCATCATTAGCGAATGCTCCAATTCACCTTTGTGTGACCTGGAAGAGTAGACTCTAGTGCAAAAAAGCTAGAGCATGTTTTAAGAGGATTGTAGATGAGCCTTAGTATTAAAATGTTTTAGGTTTACAACATTAGAGTATTTCAGTTTCCAGCATTATTTTTAATGATGTTGTAACAATAATGATCTTGCTTTGTAAAATTTACTCTACTTAGTGTTCTATCTGTGTAAAGTTTTTTATCCTTGTTTCTACATTCTTTGGTTGGTTTCTATTCAACCTTCACTCAAGAATTGTATAAATATGTGTACTATGTAAACTTGCAAACACAAATCTAAAGAATTCTTTTTTTGCCTAATTACATTTTCTTTTTCATCACTTGCCATTTTCATGGTATTGGAGCATGGTTCTTTAATTTTTCAATTTGTGGAATCATCCCACTAGTCTGCAATCATTTCATCATTCATAATGTTGTCTTCTCCAAGCAATAAGATGGACGACTATAGCAACCCCTTATATCTTCATCATTTTGATAATTTGAGGGCTATTTTAGTTTCTCAACCATTGGTGCGAGAGAATTATGGCACATGGAGAAAAGCCATAAAAATGACCCTAATTACAAAAAATAAGTTGGAATTCACTAAAGGAGCAGTTCCAAAGCCATTTGATCCTAATGATCAAATTCAATGAAGCAGATGCAATAACATAGTTCTCTCTTAGTTGCTGAATTCTTTGTCTAAAGAGCTTGTTGCATCTCTAATTTATGCTAACTTAACCTATGGTTTGTGGGAGGATCTAAAGCAATGACTCTCTCAAGAAATTTCTTCATGCATTTCCAAATTTAAAGAGAAATTTCTTCATGTGTTCAAGAGTAGTAATCAATGGAGAATTATTTTACTAAGCTAAAGGATTTATGGGATGAGCTTGTGCATCATAAACCAATGCAAAGCTATTGTTGTGGTGTATTGAAGGCCCTACTTGATCTTCAATAATAAGAAAAAACTATGCAATTTTTGATAGGGTTCAATGACTCTTATTCCTCCATTTGAGGACAAATTCTCTTAATGAGTCATCTTCCACAAGTTAATTAAGCATTCTCTTTAGTATCATAAGAGGAGCAATAATGGGAAGTAATGAAAAATACCTTTACTAAAGATATGGTCCTACATGCAAAGGGATCATCAAGCATTGGATGTGATAAAGAGATGCATAGAAAGGAGGATAAGAAACTTTATACAAATAGAACATTGAGTAGAGGAAATTTTACAAAGTAAGATCATTATCATTATAATATCATTAGAAATAATGTTGGAAACCTAAAACATTCTAACCTACTGCAAATCAATAAGGTACCTTAGAACTAGAAAAAAAATTCATCAAGTCCTTCTCCTTGCCTAGACTTAGCCAATAATTCAACATCATGGGTCCTTGAAACTAGAGTAACTGATCAAATGGTTAGCTCATGTTCATCCTTTTTCCATATCATATCCAAAGTATATACTTTTGTAAAAGTGTTGGATGGTACTATTGCACTTGTTTCACATGTTGGAATTGTAAAAACTTAAGATTCATTAGTTTTAAAAGATGTTCTTTATGTTCCTTCTTTTAAAGTTAATCTAATATCTATTAGAAAACTCGTTCACCACATGAACTACAAAGTAACCTCCTTTTCTGATTATTGTATTATATAGGACCAAGCCTTGAGGTAGATGATTAGAGTGGGTAAAGAAATGAATGACCTATACCTTCTTCATCCTCCTATCAAGGTTTTGAATAATTTTCATAAAGATATTTTCCATTTTGTAGCTCTTATTTCCTCATTTGATTTATGACATAAATAATTGGGATATTTTTTTAGTACTTGTTTACATTTATGAGCCAAAAATACATATGAAATTTCTATTTCTTATCCATCACATTGTGGAATCTACCCAATTGCTAAAAAAGCTCAATTATCCTTTCCTTCAAGTTCTATTTCCAGCACTACACTTTTTTAGTTAATTCATTGTCACATATGGGGTGCCTACAAAACACCCTCCCTCATTGGTTCATTATACTTCTTAACTATAGTTTCTGATTTTACTAGATGTACTTTGTTATTTCTTATGCGACACAAAAATGAAGCTTGTTTTCTATTAAAACACAATTTGACTGTAAAATCCAACAAATTTGAAGTGATAATGGTATTGAATTCAATATGATTTTTTATCAAGAAAAAGATATCATTTATCAACATAGTTTTATTACTACCTCACAATAAAATGACATAGTTGAATGAAAATATTGATATCTTATATATATCACCTAAACTTTAAGGTTTCAAGCTAACCTACCTTTACATTTTTGGAGGGAATGTGTTCTCACTGCTACCTATCTTATTAATTAAACCCCTATACCTATTTTATCTAATCAAACCCCTCATGAAGTTCTTTTCAACTATAAATCTTCCTATTCTCATCTTAGAGTTTTTAGATATCTATGTTATGCTAGTAAGCTTTTCAAAAAAAGGTCAAAATTTGACTCATGAGCTAAAATATGTTTTTATTGGTTATCTTTACACTTAAAAAGGATACAAGCTATTCAACTTGGGTACCCAAAGGATCATCATTAGTAGGGATGTTGTATTTCATGAAGATATATTTCCCTTCCAAATACAAAACTCACATATACGTTCATCAATTTTGCCTTGTTTCATTCTTGATGAACCTATTTCCCTTACTCCTTCATCACCTAAAGTTATAAATTCCCTAGAAAATAATGCATCCACTGAATAACCATCAATGATTCATAATGAAAAAACCTTTGACATCATGCCTCTATCACATTTCTTACTAAGATGATTCATCTACAGTTGATGTACTCTAGGTTATCTCGAAGATTATCATTGTCAACTTGTTATTCATTCATCAATCACTCCATCATCTTCCTCATTAACAAGGCCTATGGTAAGCACTACCTATCCCATTCATAATTTGTTCCATACAAAAAACTCTCACCTTAACATCAATCCTATTATGTAGCCTTATCATATCATAGAGTTCCAAGGACTCTTGCTCAAGTAATCAAAGACTCAAAATGGTGAGCGAAAATGTCAATAGATATTTGTGCATTGGAATCCAAAAATACTTGGACACTTATTTTTTTTTACCTTATCATAAAAAGGACATTGGTTATAAGTGGGTGTTCAAGATTAAATATAAACCTGATTGAACTATTGAACACTACAAGGTTAGTCTTGTAGCTAAAGGATACACTCAGAAAGAACGTTTGGATTATTAAGAAACTTTTGCACATGTTGCTAAACTTACTATAGTTAGATGTCTTTTGGTAGTTATAGCCATTCAAAATTGGAACCTTTATCAATTAGATGTTAATAATGCATTTATCAATGGTGATTGATGAGTAGTGAGGTACCCCTATGCCCAACCATACGAATTACAAGCGTTCATGCACTATCCGGTTGAATTTCGAAGACTGTGAGCACTTACACATAGTATTCTAGCCATAAAAATCATAGTTAGAACGGTAATTGTCCTCTCAACCTCACTTGTGACATTCTAGAATGATGGTTAAGTGAGATTGAGGCATATGATTTTTATGTGTTTTCTTTTATTCTTAATATTCAATTCTTCTAATATAGGGAGTAAAAGGGCTAGATAATTGAAGATTTCACTATTCTATTGCTCAACTACTCCTAGCATAAGTAGCTACTCCCACCCTCCATGCACATACCAAGAATGTGCTAATCACTATTGGGTTTCCAGACATTAAGTGTCACTAGGTTGCCAAGTGTTAGACATATGTTCGAGGTGGTCATGCTTATGTGTTTGAGGTGGACTACTAAAACGTACTGTGACTATAAAGTGATAATTGAAGCATGAAAATTATTAAAGTATTAAAATATTAATTCTTAAGTAATCTAGTTCAAATGATACATGGAATGTTCGAAAAGCTCATCTTTATTGTCGTTCACGCCAATGGGCTCAGGTACATTAGCGCTCGAATAAAGAGTCGTACACTCTTTGAACTATGTCTGTGGGCACTTGGAAAATAATCTAACTCATGCAGAAACAAACTACAAGAGCTTTGCTACAACTTGAACAAAAGGTGCCATAAATGCAGTGGGTTCACACATATTTATAGTAGAAAATGAACTCTACGTTGACGAGGCCACATCAACGCTTGGAAAGATGCATTGATGGGATCATGTTGACATGGCTATGTTAACGAGGCTTCGTTGACATGGCCTAGTCGACGTAGTGGACTAGATGTTTCATCATACACTCACGATTGAGTGAAAACTTGTCATCAAGTTTGCTACAATTTAGAAGTTATGAGGTTACTAGTGACACACATAGGAAAACATCTCAATACACCCACTGACACTAGCAACACAACAAGTGCCCGAGTGTACGGAAAAATTTATAAAGTTGTGGTGTTCATGGACAATAAAATTGAACACCTTGAAAACAACCCCATTGAGATGCTAAAGTTAAAGAAGGTCATACAGTTCCTGGTGGTAGTGGTTCTGATGGGCCCTCACTAGCTTCAGGTGCATGTGGTGGTTGTGGTTGTCCTGCAGCTGTTGCAAATTCTGGAGGCAATTGGAAAGCCTCCAATAGAGCTCTCATTTTGTCTTCTTTACTTTTAGGATTGTTCATAGTCCAAGTAGCTTGGTAATGTGTGCTGGCATAGGAACATCCCAAGGACATGGAAGTGTAGGGAAGAGCTTCTTTAAATTAAAAAACCAAGCCACAAACTATTTTTGTTTGATGTTAAATGCTCAGGATGATGCTTGGAGCCACTGGTAGTTATCCATTCGTCAGGCCAAGTTCTCCGCAACAGAGCATTTCCCTTCAAAGTGGGTGCAAAGAACTTCAACTTCTACATTTTTTGTTTTCAGCTTTTGCTTTGTCTCTTTATGTGCCTTGAAATCACCCTCGTATAATGAATATGAGGTGGCCACTTACTTCTCAAGATCTGACCATGGCCTCCCAACTGTAAGCATGGCTAGGTTTGTATAATGAAGGTTGGCTAGTTCCATATATTCTATCATTTCTTCAATTTTGTAGCTCCTTGAGATGAATCTCAACTTGGTTGTAGGAATTTAATCCATCAAAGATGGGTTGCCATACCTTGCCTCCTTCCTTGAGCTGTTGGAGGGTTTGATTCATCTTAGCCTTTACAACTTGGATTTCTTTTTCATTAATCTCTTTCTACAAGCCCACTTGGTCCCTGTAGTGATTTTTCACTCATTCAAACTTGAGGACCTCATTCTTCTAAGCAACAAAATCAATGGTTGTCTTCTGTTGCAAGGCTTGGACTTTCTCCATTAACAAGTTATGATTTTCGATAGCCAATCTTCTCACATCAGTGTTTACCCTAGCTAGCTCCTCCTACTATTGGCAGATAAAATTTGTCATTTGTTGATTTTCAAGGCCAACATTGTGTAGGTGATGAACTTCTGCGGTCAACCCAACATTCTCCTGGAAAACCTTTACCAAGTCCTTTTTTAGATAATAAGAATAGGCTTCCACTAAGGACTTGTCAAAGATTGCCAACTCTTGCTCGTACTTGACCTTCTGAAGCTTGGTTTAAAGCTGTTGAAAAGCTTCATCTTTGATGACTTCACGGTTGAGTATAGCAAGATAGGGAAGTTGGGCCCTTAGTTGGGCAACTTCCATAGCTAAGTGTTGACTGTCTACCTAAGCTACTTTTAGTTGTTCTTCTAGGATAAGGCACTTTTCCTTTGCCAAGAGTAGCTTTGACAGGGTTGCAGTGATGTTGTCCGAAAGGTCGAAGACATCTAGAAGCAAATGCCTGGTTCCCACCAATTGATCCAATAATTCTTCATGTTGTGTTGCATTGAGTCTACCACGTTGAGTACCTACAGATGTCTACACATCTCTAAGCCCATGTACATTTGGTACAGGTGTTGTAGGTGTATTAAGAGCTGTGGAAATTGTATTGGCAACCACTTTCGTTATGACTTCCTGTCCTTGGTGTTGCATTACCAAGACAGTTGCCCCTTCACCCTCCTCCAAGTGCACCGAGAAAGTAGTAGCATTCCCTAAAATTTATAGGAATAATTGTTGGGTCAGTGAAACCATTACTTCTTGGGAAATAGGATCTATTTTGACCAGCACCTATGTTCGTGTGACTGAAAGCATTGGCCTTGCCCTCTCCAGCAAGCTCATAGATCAAGCCATTTTTTCTAGGTGGCTCAAGGTAGGGTGATACATCGAAGGGTCTCCATTACCACTAGTTCTTACTTGTTGCTCCTGTTGGTGCAGAAGTGACTATTGGATCTCACATATGCGCTCTATGATGATGCATGAGTTTGACCCTATTGCTTGTGTAGGCAGTGGAGGTGGTGGTTGCTCTTCCTTTATTCTTGTTGTGGTAGGTGTTTTATCTTTCATCATTTCACACCACAAGGCAATTGGAGCATGACGGAGTGTGTCGTTGGCATATCGTTTTATCCCTGCCCATTTGCATAATTTTCTGATCAGGCAGGGAAAGGGCAAAGCTTGGCTTCCACATTCATTTTCCATGAATTGTTTCTCAATTTCCGAGAAGAGTAACTGTGGAAGGTTGATAGGAAATTTCCTACTTAAAGTGGCACATGCATGAGTAGAGAAGGCAGTGATTTTGCTGGGTCTTACCGTTGGATTTAAGTGGTCAAATGCAATTTTGGAATAAACTCTTTCTATGGTAGTCAATGTGCCAAACTCCTTACAGTCTATACCATAGCATCACTTGGTCCAGTCTACTTTCACCTCGGGGTCTACATATTTTGAAATTTCTGCCACATCAGCCTCGGTCTCAAGCAACTTAAGAGCTTGCATGATTGCCTCTACCAAGTAAGACACATGAATTTCTTTTATTCTTACTTGCAACCTCAGTTGTCGATTTGTCCAGAAGAGATAGGTTTTCCCCAGATACCACTCACCATTGGATGTAGAGATTGGCCACATGGGAGAAGTTTGTAGCTGAGTTCTAACTTATTTTGGTGCATTTTCTAGGAATGGTCCAAAGTTTAATTCTTGAAGGACCATTCGTTGTAGCTCTTTCGGCTTGATAGTATCAAGGCAGGCCTTGGTTAAGGTGACCTCAAGCCATGGCACTCTTGTCGGAGTCTTGTCCTAGCATGATTATTCTATGGGGACCTCTTCTTCAAGGATTTGGTGAACAGATTCCATGTCAGGTTCCTTGCAAAGAGGGATAGTTGCATGTGAGCCCTTTGTGTGCTCCTGAGGTCACGTGCCCTGCCCCCTTCTGGTCCTAGGTCACTTCTCCTAAGCTTGTGAGGGTTCTTCCTCCCTTGGATGCCTTGGTTTTGGTGCCATATGTAATCACAACATAACCATGAATTATAATGTATGCATGGTGTCCAAGATGGCAATAATATACCTCTCATGATGGCTTGGCCATGCCCAGCCATGATAGTGACACACGTATTCTGTTGGATCTAGGGTGGTGTATGTATTATTACACATGGCATCCTAGAGTGTAGTTGAAGGGTTATGAATTAAAGCGAATGTTTTTTTTGAGTTAAAGCTAATTCTTGGATTAATCCTAAGAGATGTTTTGACTAACCCTAGGAGGCATTAAGTTTTTGATGCATTAAGTCTTGGGTTAGCCATATTAGCACAATATACAAAATCATGGGTGCCCATGGTGTAGAGCATACCTCCAGTAGCAAAAGGGTGAAGGAACAGGTAGATGTGGACAAGCAGTAGGAAGGTTATGTGCTCGAGAAGCAGATTGGATGCAGAAAACTTGAAAAACTTCCCTAGAGTTATGAGTAAATGGACAAAATTCTAAAGCACAACGAGCATATATATAGTAGTTTGGGCACTGCGTTGATAGGGCTGTGTAAATAGGGTTGCATAAATGTAGGTGGCTACGTATATGGGGCCGCATTGATGCAGCTCTTCTGCTACATTGGCCAGCATTGACCAGTGAATGAAAGGTCCAAATCTGTGAATATTAGCACAAGGTTTGAGTCATTCAAAATATTAGAGATCCAAGGACATCATAAAGGAAAAAGGAAGGGATGTTGAGTGCAAAAGAAGAGCCAAATTCAGGAGAACATCATAATAGGAAGTGTGGGTGATGGAGGGCCCCACAATGGACAACATCGAAATGGGTGCCATATTATATCAAACGATTAGGAGATTAACAGGTGGAACCAAAGGATACACAAGTGGGTTCTCCCCATAGCAGGCTTAGGCCTTGTTTGCCCTTGCACATCTTCAACCAAGGAGTCTGTGGGCCCCTTAGTTAATGGTCACTGAGGGTTAATACTCGTATCTCTAAGAACCAACCAAAGGATTACAAGTACTAGCAAACCAAAATACACAATTGAAACATGAAATCGGTAGTGAGGTGAGGAACAGTGAGCAATGGATAAGGAGGAGAGCGTTGTAACGACTGAAAACGTCGACAGCTAGAAACACCAAGAGGTTGTCGGTCAAACAGTCTTAACCCCAGATCCGCATGAGGGCCGTGCTGGATAAAATGAAAATGGTGTGCCCTGAACGGTCTGGTTAATCAGATAGGGACTTAATCGGTGTCACTAAACCTTTTGCAAACATGTAATTTGAAAATAATGTCTATAACATAAAATAATGATTATTATATGCGAAGAATAAAAATGATGTAAAATGCAATGATAAATAGGAGAATAAAGTAAACTGAAGTTAAGAAATGCACTACTTCAAGACTACGACTTTACTTTGTCAAAGTGGATACAATCGGTTGCACAACACTGGGAAGCACAGAGATCCCAAAAGTAACCAAGACGTTCAAAAGCAAGCCAACTGTGTGCTTGAACGCAGTTTTAAGAGCTAACGATGCAAAATGCTACAAAGGCGATAGAAAAGAGCTAGCAGAATGCCAAATAGGAATGCAAACTATTTGACTTTCATCAACTCGCAAATGTTCATAATACTCAAGATTGCTAGCCCTGCTCAGGTTTTCTGAATAGGTTTTTTAATCGATTTGACAACAACAAATGCCAACAATGCTTGGAATTGCCAATTGATTTTTGCCCTTTAAATTTCCAATTTGCCAACACTTTGACCATTGCTTATTAGGGTATTTATAGGGCTAGGAGCACACGAGAAATGTGGTTTGGATGCCATGTGTCGTAGACCCACAAGGCATTGATGTGTCCGTACTGCATGAACATGCAGAGTTGATTGACGAGCCTACCACATTGCAATCATGCTGTCGAAATTGGAGATGTTGGGATTAGGTGTCCCATTAATGCAAATAAGGAGTGATGCATGCTGATGTAGCGTAGCCGCATGCTACGCTGTGGAGTGTAGCCACGTTAGCGTAGCGTAGTTGCTTATTATGCTGTGTTACATTGGGGAGCGTAGCATGTTAGCATAGCATAGATGCTTGCTATGCTATGTAGCATAGCATTTTAGCATAGTGTAGTTGCTTGGTACGTTGTGCTATGCTGTGTAGTGTAGCATAGCGTAGCCACTAGTTTGAGGAAGAAATCTGGTGTGGAGTTAATTGCAAGTGCTGGAAGCCTTTGAAGTGTATTGGCTAGTTCTGCATGTTTGCTACGCTACGTAGCATAGCATGGCGTAGTAGTTGGCCTTAGCTTCAATTTCCACTTAAGTTGCAAACTTTTGTCGGATGATCATGCTGAAAATCTACAACCTTTGCTCTTTGCAACGTGAAGCTTGCGAACTTGCTAATCTTGGATTCTGAGGCGTCCTTTGTCGTTCTTGCATTATCGCTACGTTGTGCTACACTGTGTAGCGTAGCAGCCAACATAGCCTATTTTTCACTTAATCTGCTACTTTTCTAGCAAGGGGAGCTTTGCCAAAGGACTTGAAGCTGAGTGAAGCAACTGGTTTTGAAGGCCAGAAGTGCTTGCTGAGTGCAATTAAAATCACTAAGTAAACTGGGTCTTTCTATCTTGCTTTTGCTATGCTGTGCTAGGTTGCATAGCGTAGCACTTTTCCTTGCAATAGTCTTCTGAGGCATGCTACGCTACATAGCGTAGCGTAGTGTAGCAAACTTCTTAACTAGAAAACTTGCCAAATTATTTTGCGTAGCTTGAGCACTGCCGACAACCCCACGCATTACTTCTGAGTAGACTATTAGTTGGATGAACTACCCAAGTGGGAAAGCCGGAGAGTCCATTGGGCCTGTCAACACTGGAAGTAGAAAATTTGCTGAACTAGATAGTCTAAACTTAGAGCATTTTTTTCTTCCAAACTGCCATGATGCTGCCTGAATTCCAAGGACTTGGTGAAGCAAGAATGCCTTAAAAATTCAAGGTGTTTCATTGGCCCCTCTTTGTCGACATCTGGAGGATGGACTCGAGAGACACCGATAAAGAATATGAAACACCACAGAAGATAAAATGCTCACATCGCTCTTCGGTGATCGCCAAGATGTTGCTTAGCTATGCTTGAGAGTGTTGCATTGGTTATGCATGGAAAAGGGAAGGGTTAAGTAGGGAGGAAGGAGGTTTAGGGAAATGGTAAAGATGAAACTTAGTAGAATCCGTCGTTGGAGTACTTATGAGGGAGTTTTTTGCATGGTCATCTTTGCTTTTGCTAACCTTCGACCTCTCATTGAGATGCTTAGAGAGGAAAATTGAGAAAAAAATTATGTGCCATTTGTTTTAGGCATGTTTTTTTTTGTGCATGTGAGCTTTTGCTCTCTTACACTTTTTCCTGTTTGCTATTTTGTTGTTTACATTTGTAAATAACCTTGTTGCAGGATAGGTTTTTCTTTCTTAGGATGAGTTGTGTTACATCAACATGGAGCTTTAACCTGACTATAGATGCTTCCCATGCAGCAAGCTGTGTTACGTGTGTCATGGAATTTGTGGTTGGGCAAATAGGAGGGCTTGATAGGCATCGGGAAAAGCTTCTAAAAGAGGGGAGAGAGTGGAATTGCGGGTGCAAAGAACGAAGTAAGGGAGCTTAAAGGGGGAGGATAGGATGTGCACTTTGAAGTAGTCAAGCTAATCAAGACAACCACCTTGTAACACTATAGAATCTGCAAACACAACAGAGAGTAAACCAGAAGAAACGATGATGATGCAAAATGAAGGAAAAGGTCATGCTATGGATGATGCTAGAGCAACTAATGTTGTTGTTGAGGCATACGATGTTCAAACTAGGAAGGCCAGTAGTGGCCTTGGTAGCATCAGCGTGGAGGGGCTGGCACCAAGGAGGCTAGAAGTTGCTGTGAATGCAGATGCTCAGGAATCCCTGCCTAAGGCAAGAATTCTCAGTTCATCCATGAGATTGGCTACCCAACAGCTAAATGTCTCTTGAGCTTGAATGCTAGCAAGGGATGGAGGTTAATAATATTATGGCTAGGCCACAATATTGCTGGAACTCCAACAGTAGGCGCTAACAAGTGAAGCTACTGCCAGGGCGATGAGCCATGGTGGCAGTAGGTCCAGAGGGTTAGCAGGATGTTGTATAACATCTTTGGAGGATCATCAAGATGCTAGGATTAGTGGTGTTGCATATATTGTAGAGGGTGTTTTCTTGACGTCATGAACTGCATTCTAGAACTGCAATGTCCCATCCCATGTCGGCACTGTGCACGCTTGCTTGTTATAAACTAGCATAAATGCATGCTAGGGATGCGCTATGAACCTAGTTTAAGGTCTTGGTAGATCATGGTGTGCTTAGTTTAAGGTCTCAGTAGACCACTGTGCTAGTTTAAGGTCCCAGCAGACCGTATGTGCCAGTTTAACATTATATAAGATAGTCACTATGCTAGTTTAAGGTCCTAGCAGACCGTTGTGCTAGTTTATCATCGTAGCAGATGGTGGATGAGTCAGTTTAAAGTCGTAGTAGACCGTCTGTGCCAGTTTTATGTCATGGTGGATAGTCTATGCCAGTTTATAGTCATAGCAGACTATTTTGCCAATTTCACGTCATAGTGGATGTTTGTTTGCCAGTTTTACATCATAGCTGATGAGCTTTGCTAGTTGTACGTCATAGTAGATGATCACTTACCTTTGCCAATTTTACATCTTAGCGGACATTTTCTTATCTGCTTCATGCATAAGATGGAGTATGATTTGAGGTATGAGTGATTCACTAGATTTGCAAACTCATTGTCATTCATGTTTACTAGCTTAAAGGCCCCATTCCCAAAGGTGTTTGTGACCATGTAGTGACCTTCCCAGTTTGCTGAGAATTTGTTCATATTCTCACGGATAGCCTTAAGAATGAGGTATCCCTTGTATATTGGTCGTTGATGCAGATTTGCATGATGTTTTTGCCATTGCTTGTTCTGATAGTGCTCTATGAGACCTAGTGTTTGTTCACGCTCCTCCTTTATTGAGTCAAGGTTGATGATCCTTGACTCATTATTCTAGACTTCTCTCATGACATTTGATAGGATAATTTGAAGTGATGGTACCTACAACTTAAGAGGTGACACCACTTTAGATTCATAAATAAGACTATAAGGTGTCTTACCTGTCGTAGTCCTACATGTCGTCCTGTAAGCCCACAGCACATAGAGGATTTGCTCATGCCATCGCCTCTTGCTATTGTTAAGCATTTTTTTCAGCAAGTTGATGATGAACTTATTTGTAGCCTCTTTTTGTCCATTCACTTATGGGTAATATGGTGAGGAGAATGATTTTCTGATGCTAAGATTGTTGCAAAAGGTTTGGGTTTCTGCACTACTAAACTGTAGCCCATTGTCGACCATAATAGTCATGGGAAGCCCAAACCTTGTCATGATGTTGTCCAAGATTAAGTGCCAAACCTGTTGAGATGTAGTCTTTCTCAGGGGGATAGCCTCCACCCACTTAGTAAAATACTCAGTGGCGGTGATGATGAAGCTATGCCCTATGGAGGAATTAGGCTTGATAGGTCCTATGGGGTCTAGTTCCCATTGCTAGAAAGGCCACGTGATCTGTGTTGGATGCAACTCTATAGGTGAAACATGTATGAGATTTGTGTATCATTGGCACATATCACATGTCTTGAATTTGGTGACGTAATCATGCTCCATGTGAGGCCAATAGTATCCTAGATGTCTAATTTTTATGACCATAGCCCTAGGTGCTATGTGTCCACCACACAGTCCCTTGTGTACTTCATTATTTACCTTCTGCACTTGCTCCTCATTTATGCATGCCAGCAATATCCCATCATAGCAGTGTTTGCACAGGGCACTTTCTCCCATGAGCACATATTGCTAAGCACGCTTACGAATCGCATCTCTCTAGGAAGATGTCAATCCACTTGGGGGCTCGCCATGTTGCAGGTAGGCTTTAATGTTGGAGTACCACTCCTGGGTATCCACAGCGCTAACAGAGGGTATGTGTCTTGCCTGAGTGATAGGCTTTGTACACTTGGTAATCAAAGTTGGCAAACTTGCAAACAATTGTGATGAAATATTTAATGCTAGGGTGCCCAAGGTGTTTGCTACGGTGTTTTCATTGCATGGCACATGTTGTACATCTGTAGTTTCAAACTATTTGAGAAACTTTTTTGCTAAGTCATAGTAGGGTTGTAGGTGTGAAGCTTTGTAGGCATAGACCTCGGTGATTTGATTCACAACTAGTTGTGAATCTTCGCGAATCGTCAGGTGTTGTGTGCTTAATTCTTGGGCTGCTAAGAGGCCCCTAAATAACCGCTCATACTCTGCTACATTGTTTGTACAAGGGAACATAAAATGATAAGCAAAAGGATGCATTTACTAGAGGGGAACATAATGAAAATAGCTACACTACCACCTCACACAGTTGAGGCATCATCAAAATGCAGAGTAGCTTTGAGATGTGATGGGATAGCGTTGATAGTGCTAACATGCTCTTCTAGGAATTCGGGGTCTATGATCACCTTGTCGTCGATAGGTGAGGTCATAAGTTGCATCACTATGGCTTGACCTTTCATCGACGATTGGCTCACATAATGCAAATCGAATTCCACTATTATTTCTTTCCACTGGGCTATGCTACTACTTTTGTATAGATTTTTTGTGATAGACCGGAGTCTGTTTCTTTTGCAAATAATGTTAATTTTGCTACAAAATAGATAGTGTCTCGACTTCTTCAATGAAAAAACTAAGGCAAGGCAGTTTCTCTCCACCTTGTTGTATTTCGCTTCATACGCTACCAATGCATAACTTAGGTAGTACACTGGTATCTCAGAACCATCATCCTGTTTCTGACACAATAGTACCATGATAGACATGTCCAAGCTGGCAAGGTAGATGAAGAATGACTTATCGCTCTGTGGTGGGTAAATAGTTTGGAGGTGCAAAAGGTCTTTCTTTAGATCATCAAAGGCTTGTTGGCACTATGGTGTCCATTCGAAGTTAACCCCTTTCTTCAGTAGATGTTGCATGGGGTGTAACTTGTCAGTCAATTTTGCTATAAACCTTCTGATGAACTATACTCTACCTTGTAATCCATGTAATTCCTTAAGATTTTTAGGTGGTGCTAGGTTAACGATGGCCTTGACTTTGTCAAGGTCCATTCGTATTCCAACCTCTGATACTACAAACCCTAACATGCATTTGGTTCTCACCCTGAAGACACTTTTTAGGATTGAGGCATAAATCGTGCATCTAGAAACACTTGAGGACTATACCTAGATCGTTGGGATGATCAACGACTTTCTTAGAATTCACCACTATGTCATCTATGTAGTCATTCAGCGTTTCTAATATGTAATTGCTAAAGATGTAAGTCATGGCTCGTTGGTAGGTTGCTCCAGCATTCTTGAGCCCAAAAGGCATCATAGTGTAACAAAAGGTACCCCATGGGGTCATGAAGGTTGTTGGTAATTGATGCTCTGGGTTAATGGGAATTTGGTTGTAGCTGGAGAAACCATCCATGAAGGATAACAGAGCATGACCAACCATAGTGTTAATGAGTTGATCGATACTCGGAAGTGGAAAATCATCTTTGATCATTTCCTTGTTTAGATCTTGGAAGTCTATATAGATTCATATTCCTCCCATTTTCTTAGAAACTACAACGATGTTAGATACCCACTTCGAGTAATCAATTGCCTGGATGAAACCAGCCTGGTATTGTACCGTTTAAAATCGTCGGTCTCTGGCTGGAAGGAAACAGAAACCGAGGGATCACCAGACATGCACATAAGATCCTACCTTCGCTTGAGGGCAAGCTAGAATTAACGAAGGCAGAGTACCTTGAGTGGTCCACATGCAGATCAGGCAAGGATTTCCCCGAATGCACACCGAAGTGCAATACGCCGGGTTATATGTAAACAGCGTAACTGATGTAAAACAAGGTGTAAACGACATAACTGATGTAAATGGAGCGTAAACATACCAGAGCATAAATAGAAAACATGCAATAATAAATGGAAAACTATAACAGATTTTAGGAAGAAAATGCAGCAATATTATTGCAAAGTGAGAGGTACAATGCACCGGTCTAATGTAGTTATGGCTTTCACACAAGGCGGACGAATAGCCTCGGTGGATGCAGGTATGATAGTGTGCTGGTTCAAACTGTAGGCATAGCATAGAGGTTGTATGCTCAGCATATAGGGTTGAGGTCCAACATACAACGTTCTCTGCTTTGGTTCTCAGCATCTCTCTTTTTCTCTCTGGTTTGCTCCCAACTGCCCCCTGATCTAATGAAAAATTGGGGTTTTTATACAAGTTTAGAAGTTAGACTTGGGTTGGGCAACACGTGGCGCATTGACTGGGTGCGAAAGAATAAAATTTTACAAGTATACAACATGCTGCATCTACTGAGCATATATGTTGGGCATATACGCTGTATCTGGTGGGCGTAGACTCTGGGTGTATACGCTGGGCATATACATTGGACATGTAGGACGTATACGCTAGGCATATACACTGGATGTGCTAGGCGTATATGCTGGATGTATACGTTGGGTGTACAGGATGTACATGCTCAGCGTATAGACTCCAGGATGCATGATGTTGACATCTGATGATTGCTCTGCCTGTGTGAGTTGATGCTCTGTGCCAAGTCTTACTCTGCAGTGCTATTTCCATACCATCTTCGGGGATTGCATGCTAGGCATATACATCAGTCGTACAGGCTGAGCGTACTTGTGAGGTGTGTACGCTGGGCGTATATGCTGTGGATGTGTACGCTGGGTGTATACGCTGAGAATGTCAAGCATATATGCTGTGCGTATATGCTGAGAATGCATACTTAGTGTAAACTAAGTACTTTGAGCTCCGAAGTTGTCATGTTTGATAGTAGATGTTGTCATGGTCATCAGTGGGTCCTAGGGACCTGCTTCTTGTTGAGTTCGACTCCACTTGAAGCTATTTGTGGGGCCCTCAAGCTTTTAGTCATGTTGGGGGACGTCATGACTTAGCCCGATTCTTGTTGGAGAAGTACTAAGCTCAAAATTTTATGGTGTTTCATTGGCCCCTCTTTGTTGATGCTTGGAGGAATCGACCCGAGAAGCGTCGACAAAGAAGTGCAAAACACCACAAGCAGCTTGGTAGGAACGTTGTCCATTGGCACCTTGGCTAGACATCACCACACCATGTTCAGTAGTACATGGGATTGTGGGAAATGGAATTTGTATTTGACAGGAAAAGGGAAAGTGTATGGATTTAGGAGGATTCAAGGTTATGCATAGTGAAAGGGATGTTCTGGTGTGTATGCGGGTCATGCTGATCCTTGTCAATAGCCATTGTTTAGCAGACTTGGAATCAAGACATGAGGTGTGCGTCCCTTGGCGGAACAAGACTCTTGGTTAGTATCCAAGAGGACTTGTTGATAGAACCAAAGCCACGTGATGATGTGTTGTGTTCTTTGGAGGAACGAGACCCTTATTTAGTGTAAAAGGGGGAACCTATTGGCGGAGAGCCAAAGCCATGCAACGAGATGTTTCTTGACTGTTTTAGACATGAGCGTTTGCTTTTGAGGTAACTGTCGTCCCATCTTATGTTTTATGTGGGAAGGGATGACTTTTTTTTTGTGAGGAACTTTGTTTTGATATTGTACTCATGCTCAAGTGCTATGTTGTGTGTTGCAACTGCTTAAAAATGGTATGATATGCGACGGTATGTTCAATGTTTCGGGCTATACTGGATGTGGTCAAGATGTAACCAAGTATAAGGTGTTGAGGGATAGGTGGGATATGAAATGGGTGATGTAATAGTGAATGGTTTGATTTAGTCTTCTCACATGTGCTGTAAACAACGTCTCACCTTACTGCTTATGATGAAGTACATTCTTGTGCGAACACCTCTGAGTGTCATCCTGCAAACACAACTCCAAGGAGACAAGAAAACCATGAGTGAGTAAGTGAGCTTAGACTTAAATTGATACTGATGGAACAAAGGCACTGGATGAGAATTCAGGCATCATATATGAATAGCAGCAATGGCATTAGGATCGGCCAATTGGTGAGCGATGGAGCGATTCTGATGAAGTTTGAATGCAGCCACAGATTGAGGAACTAGAGATGAAATTGCCAGTTTATAGTCTTAGTGGACTATCATGGGTTAGTTTTATGTCATGACCCATTGGACATTTCCCGTTTAGCGTCGTGGCGGATGGTGCATTTCTAGTTTCTAGTCTTAGTGGACCATGAAGAGACAAACTAGTTTATAGTCTTAGTGGACTATCATGGGTTAGTTTTATGTCATGACCCATTGGACATTTCTCGTTTAGCGTCGTGGCGGATGGTGCATTTCTAGTTTCTAGTCTTAGTGGACCGTGAAGAGACAAACTAGTTTATAGTCTAAGTGGACTCTGGTGAATGCAACTATGGTAGTTTACTGCCATACTGGATGGGTGCTAGTTTATTGTCATTGCAAACACTGTGTGGTATCAGTTTATCGTCATGATGCTAGGATGAGCTGTGGTATCAATTTTAAGTCATGATTCTAGGACTATTCTATAGTATCAGTTTACCATCATGATTCTAGGATGAGCTGTGGTATCAGTTTATAGTCGTGATGCCAGGAGTTGTTGTGGTATTAGTTTTAAGTCATGATTCCAGGACTGTTCTATGGTATCAGTTTACCGTCATGATTCTAGGACGAGCTATGGTATCAGTTTATAATCATGATGCTAGGACTCGCACGTACCTGAGCTTGTACTCAAATATGGAATGGTTTCAAGAATAAGTGATTGGTTGGATTTGCAAGCTCATGCCCTTCCATATCAGCTAACTTGAATGCTCCGTTGTCGTATGCTTTGGTGACCAAGTAGGGCCCTTCCCAGTTAGCTACGAATTTATCCGGGTGTTCCCAAATAGCTTTGAGTATAAGGTCACCTTCTTTGATAGGGCGTTTATGAATGTCATGCCGATGGCATTGTCGTTGTTGTTTTTGGTACCATTCAATTTGATCGAGCGCACGTATGCGTTCCTCCTCCACCGAGTTCAGGTCAATGATGCACAGGTCATTGTTTTGCCCTTCGTCGAGGAGTCCAGAAAGTGTGATCCTTAAAGATGGTACCTATAATTCCAGAGGTAAAATAGCTTCTGAACCATAAATAAGAATATATAGCATTTTACCTGTTGAAGTCCGATGTGTAGTACGATAGGCCCACAATGCATATACCAGTTGTTCGTGCCATCTTTTCTTGCTTTGTGTAAGCATCTTTTTAAGTATTGTAATGATGGTTTTGTTTGTGGCCTCTGCTTGCCCATTTCTCTGAGGGTAGTAAGGGGATGAAAATGAGTTTTTGATCCCCAGACTTTCACAGAAAGTCTTAGTTTCGACGTTGTTGAATTGTGGCCCATTGTCAGTGATGATGGTCATGGGGATGCCAAAACGAGTCACAATGTTCTCAAGAATGAAGTTGCATACATTTTTAGATGTGGTCTTTCAAAGGGGAACAACTTCTACCCACTTCGTGAAATATTCTATCATGGTTATGATGAAACTATGCCCTGCGGAAGATGAGGGTTTTATTGGTCCGATAAGGTCTAACCACCACTTTTGAAAGGGCCACGTGATTTGTGCCGTATGCAACTCATTTGGTGGGACATGGATCAGATTACTATGTTTTTGACAGGTATTGCATGTTTTAGCCTTGGAGAGATAGTCATACTCCATATGTGGCCAATAATAGCCTAAACGTCTTATTTTCATTGCCATTGCTTTAGGTGCTATATGTCCTTCGCATAGCTCGTCGTGTACTTGCTCAACGATTGTTTGGCATCGGTGCTACTAACGCATGTTAGCAATATGCCTTCGTAGGATCGACAACACAAGGTGTCCCCTACCAGTGCATATTTCTTAGAATATTTTCGTACCACGTCTTTTTGTGCATTCGTTAAGTGTTATGGTGTTTTACCATGTAGAAGGTACTCTTTTATGTCGTCATACCATTCTATCGCGTGTGTTGTACTAAAGGATGCAATTGGCAATGCATCAAGAGTATTAGTTATTGGTTTGGCAGAATTGATTATGGAGCTTGGCAATGTATGGAACATGTCAAGTGATATATTTAATGCTAGCGTGGCTAGTGCGTCTGCAATGGTATTATCGTTTCTAGAGACATGTTGCACATCGATGTTTTCGAATCGCTTTATTAAGTGTTTTTCTAAGTCACAGTATGGTTGTAAATGTTGTGCTTTGCATGTATAAATGTCTGTGACTTAGTTTAAGACCAGTTGTGAGTCTCCCCTGATCACAAGTTGTGTGATGTCTAAAGCTAGTGCTGCCATGAGACCTCTAAGGAGACCTTCGTACTCTGCTATGTTGTTGGTACAGTGAAAATTGAAACAATAAGCAAAGGGTCGGATCTCCCTAGAGGGATAGGTGATGACGATGGTAGCACTTCCTCCTCGAGAGGTAGATTCTCCATCAAAGTTCAAAACGGCTTCATAATCATCAGGTATGATAGCTATTGCACTTACATTTTCGTTAGGGAATTCTGGCTCTATTGTTGCTTGATCGTGCATTGGTGACATGGTCATTTGATTTGCTATGGCTTGACCCTTAACTAATGATTGCGCTATGTAATGTAAGTCAAACTCAGCTATCATGGCTTTCCAACGGGCTATTCGACTTGTCTCATAAATATTTTCGGTGATGGCTTTGGGCACATTATCCTTGAAGATTATGTTAACTTGATTATGGAAGAGGTAATGTCGCCATTTCTTTAGAGAAAAGACCAGGGCTAAACATGACCTCTCCACCTCGTTGTATTTCTTCTCATGGCCTACTAATGCATGGCTTAGGTAGTAGATAGGGACCTTGGTTCCATCATCTTGTTTTTGGCAAAGCATGGATGCGATTGATGAATCCGAAGTGGCAAGGCAGATATAAAATGGTTTATCATTTTGAGGTGGATAAACCGTGGGTAGTTGAGCAAGTGCTGCTTTAATATTGTCAAATGATTCCTGGCACTGTGGACTCCATTCAAAGTGAACATTCTTGCGTAGAAAGTGGTTCATAGGTTTCAACTTGTCTATTAGTTTTTCTATGAAACATCTGATGAACTGTAATCTACCTTGTAGACCTCAAAGTTCGGTAAGGTTGTGAGGTGGTTTTAAGTTTGTTATGGCCTTGACCTTATCGGGGTCTACTCGTATCCCTGCTTCCAAGGCTATGAATCTAAGCATTTTTCTTATCTTGACTCCGAAGACACATTTCTTTGGGTTAAGTCTCAGTTCATATTTTAAACAACACTTTAGTACTAGGTCAAGATCTTGTACATGTTGTTCTGATGTCTTTAATTTAACCACAATGTCGTCCACGTAGTCGTTGAGTGAGTGTAACATGTAATCGCTAAAAATGAATGTCATCACCCTTTGATATGTGGCCCAAGCGTTCTTGAGACCAAAGGGCATCATTGTGTAACAAAAGGTTTTCCAGGGTGTAATAAAGGTAGTCCAAAGTTGATGCTTCGAGTTAATGCGTATCTGATTGTATCCTGAGAAGCCATCCATAAAAGATAATAGGGCATGTCTAGTGGTTGAGTCAACCAATTGATTGATGTTGGGTAGGGGAAAGTCATCTTTTATGGTTGCAACATTTAGATCCCGGAAAGCAATGCATAAGCGAATGCTTCCGTTCTTTTTTGGGACAATGACCATGTTGGATACCCAATCAGCGTAATCGACAGCCCGAATGAAACTAGCCTGATAAAGTTTGGTGATCTCATTGCAAACTGCCAATGCCACCTCAGGTTTAATCTTTTGTGCCTTTTGTTTTACTGGCCTCAATTTTGGATCAAGGATAATGTCGTGCTGGACGATTTAAGACCAAGCAAATTCTTTCATGTTGTTTCAAAGCACATCTTCTATGCTTTTGGCCAGTTGAGGTTGCAATAATGTACTTAATTTTAATATTTTGGTTTCACCATTAGGCATAACGATGGGGCTTTCAGTCAACGGGTCTTCGGTGATGTTTTCAGCTTCTATGTTAAGAGATTTTGTCATACCTTCGTAGTTATCTAGCGTTTGTTGTATCGAGGCTATAAGTGTATCTTCCGTTGATGTATTTAAGCTGATGGAGTTTATGTCGATTTCTTTTATGATTTTTCCATATGGTCCATCGATGATCAAGGGTGTGGATAAGTGCTGACAATCCATTGGGCTTGCTCCTGCCAATAAACAGAGAGAAGAATAAGCTAATAGGTATTGTTCGATGTTCTCTGGCAACTTAAATTATGTGTACATGCATGACGGTGGTTTATCGTCACACTGGGACACATGGAAGTTTAAGGCCATACCAGGCCGTGGGTGGCAGTTTAAGGCCTTACTGGGCCATCATGGTAGTTTAAGGCCGTACCGGGCCACTATGGCAGTTTAAGGCCATACCGGGCTGCCATGGCAGTTTAAGGCCATATCGGGCTGAATGTGATCTACAGGAGGCATTTTAAGGCCTTACTGGGCCGTGATGGCAGTTTAAGGCCATATCGGGTCGAATGTTCACCGTAAAATTTGCACAGGAGAGTCTGTGCCGAAATGTTTAGTGTGGACTTCTGAAGTTGATTTACGAGGGAATCAGCATGTGGTAGTATTTATTTTGTTTTTTATATCTATTTTTTGTAATTTTGAAAAAATTTAACTAAAATGAGTAATAAATAAAATAAAAAAAGAAACAAAATGTAAGGCGGTGGCGGTAGTGGCGGCGGCGGTGCTCGGTGCTATATATAGCGCATGGGTTTCATTTGTGAGCATTGTGAATTTGAAGTAAGTGTAAACATCGAGCGTAAGCATAAACAGTGAGCGTAAGCGTAAACCTTGAGCGTAAGTGTAAACCCTGAGCATAAGCGTAGACGACTAAACCCCAGCGTAAATCTCCAACTCCAGCATAAAGGCTCAGCGTGAGTGTAGAGGCTCAGACCCTGGCGTAGAGGCTCAACGTAGGCATGCGCGGTTTCGATCCTCAGCGTAAACCTGTTAATCTTAGCATAGAGGATGCTGAAATGGGAAAGGGTAAGGAGGTAGAGGGCCAGGGGAGGAAGGGGCCTGACCTGACTTTCACAGAGGAAAGCGAGGCCATGTTGCAGTGTCTGCCTAGGCCAAGGGTTCCATCGTGGCCGAGATTGTCACACAAGTAGGCTCTAATCCTACTTCTGTTAGTTATTTTCATTGGTACATATTATTTGGTGTAGACGATTTTCGTAGCATAAATAGTTTCTATAGCATAGATAGTTTCTGTAGCGTAGATAGTTTCTATAGCGTAGAGGGTTTTGGCGTATACGCCTAGCGTAGACAGTTAGCGTAGAGGGCCTGTACACTGAGCGTAGAAGGTTTCCTTAGCGTATAGCATGGACAGTTGGAACAGTGTGTAGTGTAGAGGACTTCAACAATATACAGCATAGACAATTTTACCAGCATGTAGCGTAGATGATTTTCATAGTGTATACGCTGACTATTTTCATGGCGTATACGCTGACTATTTACACAGTGTTCAATGTGAACTGTTTGCATGGCGTTCAGCTTGAACTATTTGCACAGCGTATACGCTGAAGGCTTTTACGGCGTATATGTTGAGGATTTTCACAGCATATACGCTGAGCGAAAACAGTTTTTGGTAGCATATACACCGAGTTAGGCAGCATATACGCCAAGTGTAAAAAATTTTTGATAGCGTATATGCCGAGTTAGGCAGCATATACGTCGAGTATAAACAGTTGGTAATTTTTCTAAGTGTCTGCCTACAATGTGAAATTTTGCTTTTCATCTCATTTTCATGTATGGCTGATTTACTGTGGCATTTTGGTTGCTTGCAGAGACACTGAACCTTTTCTCCTGGTAGTTGAGCTAGTTGGAGTATTGGCATGGTTTGGCCCCATTGAGGCCGATGAACCTACCCAGGATCTGACTATTGACAACAATGGGATTTGGTTCAGGAAAGGGGCATGCGAATTCCTTGCCTTTATCCTGGACAGATTTAAAGTGATGGTTTGGTCACATCTGAGTGAACAAGTGGCACGGAGCGTGGTTGAGGCCATGTTGCCAGGATTGTCGGAGGGCGTCGCCGTTTTCATGGAGGATATCGACAAGGGGCCGCTTGTGATTGAGGATGGTCCCTCTGGCAGGCCCAGGTCTACTCGCTTGTTAAAGCGCGTGTGGGCCCTATTGCCGCAAGGGCAGGATTATCTCAAAAACACTTTATTTTTAGCTGCGCGTGTGCACACGCTGTTCCAGAACCCTCCTGGCATAGTGTACCGAGTAGATAGGTAAGATTGTTTAAGCTTGTCGTTTCTATTTTTTTGTCATTTGGTGTTCGCTTCTATTTTGACACCCATTCTTTTGCAGGCCCCAAGTTAACCAAGACGGAACATGCATTGATGATGATGGGCTTACCCTAGCTCATACCACTCTAGAGACCTTTATGGTGGGTCCCACCCTTCGTGGAGCTGTATTAGCTCAAACCAAGGGTAAGATCGTCCATTTTCACAAATGATTTTCTAGAGCGTTCACACAGTGCAAAGCTCGTGGGTGGTTGCATGGAGATTGGTCACATAAGGGACCAATTTTTCCTCATGACTCTAACTTGGGTAGCACCTCTAAGTCCACTTTAGAAGGTAAGTGACAATATTCTCTAGATGTGTTAACATGTTTTTTCAACTATCGGGGGTTATACTGATGTGATGGTTTCGAATTGTATCTACAGTTGATGCCCCTCCCGATGGAGACCCTGTCACAACCGGACGAACTGAGAGTGTGATGACAGAAAATGTCGGTAGCTAGAAAATACCAAATAAAATCCGTGTACACAGTTCTAACCATGGATCTGTGTGAGGGCTGTGTTGGAGAAAACGAATTCATAGTGCCCTGAACAGTCTTGTCGATCAGACAGGGACTTACTTAATCAGTAAATCGACGAAGATTATAGGTGTTTCATGGAACGATTTGATTCGATAAATCACGAAGGGAAGGGAAAACTAAGTAGATAAATTGCAATAATGACAACATTAACACGACAAAGAGAATCGGGTTTATGAGAAATGCGTGATTTCAAGATCTATACTTTGACCCGAAAATCAGGTATATTGTATACAAATTTCCAATGGAAAAGCCCTGCTTATCTTGTGCAAAAAATACATAAAATAATAAGAAAACTATTCGACAAGGAGTGTAGAATGGAGTTCGATCTACCTCGTAGGCCAGAGATGGGATGCAAGGAAGTTCAAGTTCTGACGTCTATCGATCAACTGTTTCTGATCAATAGAACTCGCAAACCGCACCAGATGATCTTTCGATCTCTGATCTGCTCCTTTCACCTTAGGTAGTCTCTGCTCAAAACTGCCAACGATCGGCAATGGAGAGAGCTGTGTTTTCACCAAAGGACTGATTGCTCCTGCTACCAATGCTCAAGAAAGATGTCTTCTATCTCTGCTAGAAGGTGATGTTGCCAAAAGTTGCAGATGCCGGGGGGGGGAGGGGGGGGTTTCTCTTCGTCAATTGGAGTATTTATAAGCTTGACAACATGCGGAGAAAGTATGGCCCAGATGACACGTGTCCCAAATTTTCAAAATACCGTTGACTTGATAAAATTTATGTTGAAACTGGCCATGTCATGTCACATTTCTAGGAGAAGGAGTAGTGTACGCTGTCAACACTTTTGCCAAAGCTGCTTCACGATTACGCACAATACGCTCATCAGCATATTGTGCGTGTGGATAGCAAATGCGTAACTGCTTTAACCAGCTTTATGCTGTGTTACACTCGTTTAAGCTACGTCGTGTGGTAGAGCGTAATAGAGCATGGGAGTAGTTGATGCCAGCTGTTTCATGCTTATTTACACCGCAAAGTGTAATAGAGCGTAAAAAAAATTGTCAAATTTACAACGAATTACACTTGCTCACGCTGTGTAGCATAATAAGCGTAAAGCGACTAATCTGCAAAGAAAAGAAACCAATTTGCAGCTCTTCCTTGTATTCTGGCTTTGTCTTCTTTGAAGCTCGTTACGCTGCTCTGCGTAATGGAGTGTAAACTTCGGCCCTGAGCAAAAGACTTAGTTGAATATGCGAGAAGTCGCATATTACGCTGCTTAGGCCTTAAGCTTCACCAAATCTGCTAAAGTAAGTTACCTTCTGATGTTAGACTATGTTAGGCAGAATTACGCTAAGCGTCATTACGCTATGTTGTGTAATGTAGCATAAAGACAGAAAACATAGTAAAATTGAAAGTCTGTGAGAAACTCGGAGACTGGATGCTGCGCATCTCTTTTCTTCGTTCTGCCTTTAGGATTGCCGTCACGAACTTCTGCCTGAATTGTGAATCTTTGCCTGAGGCTGATTCGCAATTTCTATAGTGTTTCAATGGCCCCTCTTTGTTGACGGTTAGAGGGCTTGCCCAAAAGACGTTGACAAAGAATAAGAAACAACGGATAAGTAAAAGTACCAACAACATTCATCAATGGTTACTCAAGTGTCACCCTGTCAACAGAGAAGTGCAGAAATGAGAGAAACAGAGGATAGAAGGGTATGGAAAGGAAATTTTACAGCGGTAAGAGGAAGAAGGTTCGGGGAAGACACAAATGAGGTTTGGGGAAGATCCAAATGAGTTAATGTAGTTCTTCTTCATGCATAAGCACTTAGGCCTTCTCCTGCGATTGTGTTTGCATGGAGTTGTGCCATCATTTTTTGTAGACGAAGGGGGTTGCTTAGAAGAATTATGTTATGTCTGCGTGGCATGGATGTGTTGTGTTTCATCCATTTTGCCGACACCCCCCCACTTTTTTCTTTGGCAACCACTAGGCAAGTTGCATTACGCCGGTTCATGGACTTGATTGTAATGCAAATGCGAAAAGCCTGTGCTATGTATGTACCTTTTGCATAAGGGAAGCAAATGTTGGAGATGTAGGAAAGGAAGAATTAGAGGTAGGATTATGGGGAAAATAGGGATGCTCTCCTGAGTGAATAGGCAAACCTAAGCGGCCATCTCAAAACTTTGTCTGTACCTCACCGCTTAGATGAACGCACCTTCGAACAACATGCTCGTAACAAGGAACCTGCAACCAAAGAAGAGAATAGAGGATACCATTGTTCAAGCGAATTATCGATGAGGTTGTTGAAACAAGTACTATTTGAGGTGAGATAAAGTGAACGGGCCGTGAAGGAAGAACTGTAGCATGAGACCAGAGTCTTCAACCTTGACGCTCGACCTAGCATATTGCCGCTAAAGAACATCAGACTCAGCGCACCTGACTAGTTATGTAAAGAACCAACTAGGTGAATCTGTGAAGTTAGAGCCTGATAGCGATGATGAGCGGAGATCCCCAGAGTTGTAATTGATGAGAACTGCTTTGGGGCTATGGACGACAAAACTAACCTCTTAGAGGTACCATCGCTATAGTGGGTGCAATGACGGCATCTTCGAGGGGTCAGTAGTATGTCTTTCAGCACATCCAAGGAATTAGCAGGATGCCGATAAGGTGTCAACACTGGGACTGTCTCAGCATCCCACCCCGTTTGTCTTGCGGCTGCACAGAGATGATTACGCTTGCTTGACTTGCATGATGGTAGCCTGTAAGTTTAATTTTAAGTCCCGGTGAACTGTCATCACTGGTTTTAAGTCTCAGCAGACCATGGTTCCAGTTTAAAGTCTGGGTGGACCGAGAGATGCTAGTTTTACATCGTAGCGGACGGTGGTGAGGCTGATTTATGGTCTCAGTAGACCGTGCTATGGGTGTCAATTTTGTGTCGTGACCTAGGGACAAATCTGTGCTAGTTTTACGTCTTAGCATATGGCTACTTACCTGTGCTAGATTTGTGTCATGGCGGACAGCCAATGCCAGTTTAGCATCATGGCAGACGTGTGCAAAAGATGCCAATTTTTTCATCTTGGCGGACCTGTACAACACTGGTAGTTTTACATCGTAGCGGACGATGGTTGCCAGTTTAGCGTCATAGCGGACGATTATAGCCATACCTGATGTTCACATTGGAGATGTAGCTATATGTAGTACCACTTCAGATATATGTGATTCACACGATTCGGTAACTCGTTGCTATCGATATCTGCTAGCTTGAATGCTCCGTTTCCATATACATTAGCCACCAAGAAAGGGCCTTCCTAGTTTGCAGAGAATTTGCCCACTGGTTCGTGAATGGCCTTGAGAACCAAATCTCCTTTCTTGATTGGATGCTGTTGGAGATGATGGTGATGCTTTTGCCTCTGTTTATCTTGGTACTTCTCGATTGTATTAAGCATCTGTATTCGCTTCTCTTCTACTGAATCCAAGTCCATGATCCGAGACTTGGTGTGTTGAGCCTCATTTATAATCATGAAGAGGACCATTCTCAGAGAAGGAATTTGCAATTCGAGGGGTAGCACTACCTCAGATCTGTAGACTAGGCTATAAGATGTACTGTTTGTAGACGTCCTACATGTAGTATGATATGCCCATAGCACATAGAGGATTTTTTCATGCCATCGTCTATTGTTGTTGTCGAGCATTTTCTTGAGCAGATTGATGATGACTTTGTTTGTAGCTTCAGCTTGACCATTCGCTTGTGGGTAATAGGGCGAAGAAAAAGATTGTTTATTGCCAAGGCTATCATAGAAGGATTTCGTTTCCGTACTACTAAACTATGGCCCGTTATCGGTCACGATAGTCATCGGGAGACCAAATCTGGTTACAATGTTGTCTAAGATGAAATGACAAATTTGTTGAGATGTGATCTTCCGTAAAGGAATAGCTTCTACCCACTTCATGAAGTACTTAGTAGTGGTAATTATGAAGCTATGACCTGCGGAAGATTTAGGTGTGATGGGACCTATGATGTCTAGTCCCCATCGCTGAAACAGCCATGTTATCTGAGTCGTATGTAACTCTATAGGTGACACGTGTATAAGATTTGCATGACGTTGACACGTGTCGCACGTTTTAACCTTTGTTAGATAATCCTTTTCCATGTAAGGCTAGTAATACCCTAAGTGATGGATTTTTGAAGCCATAGCCCGTGGTGCTACGTGTCCTCCGCATAGTCCTTCGTGGACCTTGTCAACTATACGTTGTGCTTGGTCTTTGTTAACGCAAGTAAGCAGCATGCCATCAAAAGAGCATCTACAAAGAGTACTGTCTCCTATGATGAAATACTACCTAGCTTGCTTGCGGATTGCATCTTTCTACACGCATGTTAACTCGTGCGGTGGCTCGCCATGCAAGAGGTAAGTCTTAATGCTATCGTACCACTGGCATTCTATTCTCGAATAGAGAAGATATTTGCGCCACCTGAATGATGGGATCTATGCAATCTATTATTAATGTGGGAAAGGTGTCAAACAAGTGTGAGGGCACGTTAAAAGCCAATGTAGCCAGTGCATCGGCCAGTGTGTTATCAGTGCGTGGCACGTGTTGGGGATTGATGGTCGTGAATCGCCTCAGAAGATCTTTAGCCATATCACAGTAAGGCTATAAATGTGCAACCTTGCAGGTGTAGACTCCTGTGATTTGATTGATGATGAGCATCGAATCACCCCTAATTGCCAGGTGTCGAACATCAAGTTCGCTGGCAGTTAGTAATCCCCTGAGGAGCCCCTTATACTCTACCACATTGTTCGTACAGGGGAAGGTTAAGCAATAAGTGTGAAGATGCACATCCTCAGGTGATAGTGTAATAACTGTAGCAGCACTGCCACCTCTAACAATTGAAGCTCCATGAAAGTATAACGTTGCTTCGGGTCCTGTGAGGACAAGGCTTAAGCTATGTACATGTTCATTCGGAAATTCAGGCTCTATGGTTGCCTGACTGTCAATAGGTGATGTTACTAATTGGTCTACTATCGCTTGACCTTTCGTAGAAGATTGGCCAATGTAATGCAGATCGAATTCTACTATGATAGCCTTCCAACAAGCTATTTTGCTACTTTCGTATAAGTTATGTGTAATGGCCCTAAGAATATTATTTTTACAGATGATGTTGACTTGGCTACGGAAAAGATAATGCCTACACTTCTTGAGCATTAATACTAATGCTAAGCAGTTACGCTCTACTTCGTTGTACCTCGTTTCATATGCACATAGAGCATGACTCAAGTAGTAGATGGGTACTTCTGACCCGTCCTCCCTCCTTTGACAGAGTAATGCAGTTAAGGCTACGTCTGAAGTTGCGAGGTAGATATAAAATGGTTGATCCCTTTGTGGTGGAAAAACTATTGGCAAGCATTGAAGCTCTTGCTTCAAGCTATCAAACGCATGCTGAGAATCGTCTGTCCATTCAAAATTGACCCCCTTCTTAAGCAAATGTTGCATAGGGTGTAACTTGTCGATTAATCTCGAGATGAACCGCCTGATAAACTGTAACCTCCCTTGTAATCCGCATCATTTCTTAAGACTTGTAGGAGGTGTCAGTTCAACAATGGCCTTGAATTTTTCAGGATCTACGCGTATACCAGTTTCCGATACCACAAAACCCAGCATGCATATGGTTTTGACTCCAAACACATACTTCTTTAGGTTGAGCCGAAGGTCGTGTTCAGAACATCTTTTAAGGACTAACTCCAGATCCTCTGAATGGTCTTCTGACTTTATAGACTTAACAGCTATATCGTCAACATAATCATTCAGTTTGCCTAGGAGGTACTCGCTAAAGATGTACGTCATGGCTCGTTTATACGTCGCTCCAGCATTTTTTAAGCCAAAAGGCATCATGGTGTAACAAAAGGTCCCCCAGGGCGTCATGAATGTCGTTGTTAACTGGTGCTCTGGGTTGATGCATATTTGATTGTAGCCTGAGAAGCCATCCATGAAGGACAAAAGCGCATGTCTAGCGGTTGTATCCACCAATTGATCGATACTCGGTAGTGGGAAGTTATCTTTGATTGTAGCTTTGTTCAAGTCCCGAAAGTCTATGTAGATGCGTATTCCTCCGGTCTTTTTAGGAACCACTATAATGTTAGATATCCAATCTGAGTAATCAACCATGTGAATAAAACCAGCCTAGTACAGTTTAGTGATTTCATCACGTACTGCTAGCATGACTTCTGGCTTGATCTTTCATGCTTTCTGTCTGATGGCTTTGATATGGGGATCTAGGATTATGTTGTGTTGAATCAATCTTGGGTCTAGTCCTAGCATATCCTCGTATGATCATGCAAACACCGTGATATTATTCTGGAGGACCTGTTTTATGTCATCCTGTGCCTTTTGGGCTAATAGAGAACTAACTTTAAGAGTTTTAGTCTCACCCATATGCGTAACCACAGAGACCTCGTTGAGTGGGTCTTCGGTTACATCTCCAGCTTCCAGATCTAGCATGCGCATTGATTTCTCTGGCCAATCTAGAGATGTTTCCGACATGGCTATGATTGTGTTGTTAAGGGCTAAGTTAGTTTCTATTAGTGTGGGATCAAGCTGTCTAATGATTTCACCGTGTAAGTTTGTTAAAACTAACGGTGCAGATAAAATTTGGTCCATCTGTCAATTATCCTGCAAAATTGTCAAATACGAGAGTAATTAGAAAGATAATAAATTCAATGCGATAAGTGTTTAACGAATAATGCTTATTTTAGTGTATAGGACGTGACGTGACGTTACTGAGCATAAAGCTAACTAAATTTTAAATTTCACGAACAGCCTGTAATTAATGAGACCTGATTACGAGGAGATAAGATACAGTAGTTTAGGGTCATTTCAGACCGTAATGCGGGTGATATCTAATGCAATTAGTGCCTTGATCCTTGGGTTCCAGCTCATACTGACACCAACATTTGGGCAAGTCTCGCTGAAATCAAGTATCAAGTCGGTTAAATTTTGTATATAAGTAAGCAGTTTTCATTTAGAACAGGCTTTTTTGCCATTGCAAATTTGAATTCTTAGTTGTTGCAGAGAGAAAGAAGGAAGAGCAGAAGATTGGAGCATGTTGTTTGCAAAGGCGTGAAGGTGCGAAAGTGTGAAGGTGTTAGAACTGTAACAATGGCGCCTAAAGTGAGAGGGAAGAACGAAAAATTGGCCAAGATTGACGAGGTGTAAGGGAGCCTGCAGCGTGCCTTACAGGCAATGGTTGAAGTGAGAGACCCTACACCTTTGAATCGATAGGCCATACCTTGCTTATTCGTGTTACTTTTGCAGTGTTTATTCTTGTAGAGTCTTCTGTGTAAATTAAAATTTTAGACTATAGACCTCGCATTAACACGAGGGTTTATATACTAGGATTGCATCTATTGCCGTTGTCAGGGACAAACCATGTACTGTTGCAAGGGTTTAGGCGATTTCGGTATGAATAGCTAAGCGTAATGTGTAGATTTTCTGTATTTTAAGCATGCCAATCTGAATCTAAAAATTGATGTGTTTATTATTTTCTCTATATAGTATCATGTTAAAACTCATCTTAATCGTCTTAGATATAGTTGGGGTTTTATGCTGGATAAACCTAATCATACCTAATGTTCCTCCCCCGCAGACTCGCTTGCATGGGAGGGTCATATGGTTTCAAAAGGGTGCACTGGAGTTTTTGTAGTTTTTACTGTGTAACTACAGCATTATTGTATGGTCACACTTGTCAGGAAATATTGCTGGTGCCATTTTGGAGCACCTGTTAGTGGGTTCTACGCAGGGAATCCTGGCTTTCATAACAAACGGGACTATCGACACTGGTCGCCCCCAGGACCACGAACTTAGCGCCAGAGGATTGAGGTGCTTAAGTTGGATCTAGGAAATGTCCTAGTTTAGCTGTTACCATGCATACAACACTTTGTTCATGGCCTGACCCATCTCGACTTACTTCCAGAACCCACCAGGCACAGTGTATTATTCAAGAGGGTAAGTGGTTTTATTGGCGGTATTGTCATTATATGTCTGTTGTTTGGGTTTTGTAAAGCATAAGATAAGCATATGTGGTATGGTATAGGTTTTTCATCCACGAGAACAGGTTAGTAGGTGACAATGATACATTAGCTTGGACCGAAACGGCAATAAAGGCGTTTACCTCGACTAGCAATGTACACGCTAGTGTGATGGGGCAGATTGGCTTCGACATTCATGAGTACCTCACCCGTTACACTGACGCTTTCCAGAATTTCCAGAATCTTGGGTGGTTACATGAAGAATGGGCTTTGGATCCGCCCCTTACCGTTGCAAACGTGCAGAGGAAACTTCCTCCATTTCCTTTGCCATTTGGACCTGGTAAGGTTACTGTATATTCTATTGTTGCATAGCGTAATTGTGAATCGTGAATGTTGCACAATAGTATTTTTTGACATGCGTCTTGCATTATTCAGTCAGGGAATCCTTACAATTTTTGATCGCGAGGCAAACACCCTCCTCTTCCGCTACGGCGACATCAAGGAGGCACAATGCTGGCTCGACCACGCGGCGGCCACAATTGCGTTGGTCACCAAGCTACGGGAAGCGNAGGTGAAGAGGAGCCTCTCCTGTTAGGAGTGGCTAGAGGAGTGGCTAGGGGCCAAGAAGGAGGCTAAGGGGATCCCTTGTGAGAAGATCCAGCTAGATATCGCCAAGATAGTTTATCCCCTATTCCGAGCCCGGGCTTTCCCCAAAACACTCTTGCAGGGGAGGTTCTTTACCATAGAACCGACCCGTATCATGTGGGAGGTTATGGAGGAAGGGACCCAGTTTGACTGGGCAAGCTACTTTGCTAAGGGGTTATGCACTGAAATGTTCAGGCTTCCCCAGAAGCTTGATTCTTATTTCAATGTGCATTTTTCCTTCTTCATAGCTTGCCTTCGGTGTTTTGCCGAATTTTTGGTTATCCAAAGGAATGGGGTCTGGGTGCAGCAAGACCTAGACTAGCTATCCAAGCCTTGGATTACCCACATTTTTGACACTACCCGAGGATAGGATCCTTCGGAGGGGATTGGCAAATCTCTATCTATAATGATCAGGGATTTGGTGGCATCTCAAGTGTGAGGACTTGACAGTGTAGGCGGGGTGATTCCCACTTACATTGGCGATGCCTCGCGAGGGAAATGCTTGGCAGCTGAAACTGTAGAGCCTTCGGCTTGGCATAAAAGATCTTGCTTAACCGAGGCCCCTGTGGAGCCAGTGAGTGCCATAGGCCAAACCATGCAAGTCAGAGTTCAGTGGAGTAAACCTTCGCCTAGTAAGCGTAGAGACATAGTTATGACAATTACTTTACGCAACTCTATTCAGTGTATTTCGAATCATTTAAATGTGTTATGTGATTTGAATAGTGATGCTTGCGGAGCGGTTGACCCCTGAAACAGGGGTAGTGATATTGAGTCGTGGAGAAGGGGCCCCAATTTTGGAAGAAGAGGCCCCGGCTATTAGGACTAATGACACATAGACCCTTGTCCGTGAGGAGAGGGAGGAGGCGGGAACTATTGACGCACTCCCCACTATAAGGGGCAGAGGTATGGGATGTGTTAGGAATTTTAGGGGATCTTGTTAGTAATTAGGATTTTTAACTAAATTATGCTACAGGTGGAGAAGATGCATCCACGTCCGCCCCTGTGAGTAGAACGTGGAGAGAATTTCCTGACAAGTTTGCCTTCATGGAAGGCGTTGTCAGTGATATGATCGAGCATCTTGAGCGCGTCGATCCTGAGGTTGGTATGTTATAGCTATAATGGGTTTATTTTATTAGAAAGTGGTAATGTTTCATTTACATTGATAATGTTTACTATCAGGAGCTCACCTTCGATGGGACCCAACGGAGCCCATTGATTTGGACACAGTGGAGCCTCCATCTAACGGGGCGGTCTTGCCACGCAACATTTATGAGGAGATGCGTAAATGTGCATTACACTCGACTCGATCCTTGTGGGAGAGTAAAAGTGTTAGTGAAGACCTCTAGAAAA
Source organism: Gnetum montanum (assembly GCA_015680685.1). Lineage (NCBI taxonomy): Eukaryota > Viridiplantae > Streptophyta > Gnetopsida > Gnetales > Gnetaceae > Gnetum > Gnetum montanum. The sequence continues at coordinate 68,645 of MNCI01002569.1, read as the reverse complement.
GGTTGTAGAGGTCAGAGAGGGAAAAGGAGTCTCTAGCCAAAAATGTCAGAGACTTAAAATCGCGATGCGAGTTCCTACAGGCGCGTGAAACGGGTGAGGAGGACTGGCGCATAGCTATTATTGACTACTCCCACTACTGGACTACAGTCAAGAATGGTGTGCAAACCAGTCGGGAGTTGGTGGAGCAGTGGATGCAGATAGAGTTATTATCTTAGAAAAGCCAAGACTGGAAGGATTTCTGCGCAGGCATGCAAGAGTAGGGGCAGAAAGAAAAGGATCATAAGCATTTGTGTAAGCGAGAATGTCTCGCTTATCATCAGCATTACCGTGATTCTGCCATTGAAGCTCAATCCTTGCAAGTATTCCTTGATGTCATTGGTGCATCTAAAGCTTTCGAGGAGTTTCAGGAGCAGGTGACAGTAAGCACGTCCCTGGAAAGAGAGATTACTCTTCCTGGGGGCGAGACTACTATCCCTACTTTCTTCCCTGAACCACCTCACTGGACTAGTGTGGAAAAGGGGAAAGTGAAATCTGGAACTGCTCTGGGGAATGGTGTGTGATCTGAGTTAACCGAGGATGAAATCATGCAGCACCTATGGGTCGGTTTAGAAAAGCTTCCCTTTGCTGCGGACGTAGGACCATCGCGAATAAGTTTAAACATTATTGAATCTAAATTTTCTAATTATTATGTCAAGTCTTTTGCTAATGTATTTGCTGTATATAGGTACAAGAATTGGAGGGTGAAGGCGAACAGGGTGAGGAACAAGCACAAGCAGAGGAGCGTAATAGCGGAGAGCGTCCTCTTGTGGAGCCGATGTTGGAGCAAGGGCCTCGTGGGGATGGCATTCCTCATGAAGGAATACCTTCTAAGAAGGACAACCCACTTGAGGATGATTTATTAGGCTTGGAGCTTGACCTAAGGGATATGGACGACAGTGGCACCAGGGGGGATGTGTAACTGTAACTTACGCATGATTTTATTGATTGGAATTGAACAATGGTTATATGAATGTTGAAAAGACTGGCATTAAGATCTTCTGTATGGTTTTAAATGCTATTTATTTTAGTTTAGTTTTATGTTTTTTTTATCTGCAACATGTAAGCGTAGTTGTTAAAGGTTTTGAATAAGTTACGTTGTTGTGAAATGGAATTGCTAGTTTAAGGCCATTACGGGCCATTACTAGTTTTAGGCCGTTGCGGGCCATTACTAGTTTTATGCCGTTGCGGGCCATTACTAGTTTTAGGCTGTTGCGGGCCATTACTAGTTTTAGGCCGTTGCGGGCCATCTGCGTAATTTTGGGAGGGTAATTGATAATGTACATTTCTGCGTAATTGCACTAAAATGATCAACGAGCGTAAATAGCGTATATAAAGAAATGTGAAGGGCGTAATGAATAGCAAGCGTAAAAAATGTATGTATATATTAAAGAGGATTGACAATGAATACTGCTAAGTGTAAAAGGAAAAATTAGTAAAGACGTGAAGATGTGGGTAAATGCCATTTAGATCAATCACTAATTCGTAATTGTTTCTTGATGGCTTTTATGTTCAGTGATGCATAAGGTCGGGGAGATTTGCAGCCTAAATCTTCCACACCACCATCCTGAAATGGCAGGTTGGCCCAGGCTAGACTGTCATTGTTCATTTCGGTTTGTTCAGGGAGTCGGGGATAGGTTTTATCATCCGATGTTTCTATCTCCAAACCCCATTCTTCTTCGATATTGTTGACAGTCGTGGGGGTGATTTCGTCACTGCATATTACAACTTCTCCCCCTACGTAAGGTAGGTGTATTTCCTGGTGTATTGGTGACGAAAATGCCCTCAGTTGGGCTAACCAGGACCTCCCTAGAATCAAGTTGAACCCAGGCATCTCCTCGATAACAAGGAATGTAGCATCCGTTGGGAATTGATCCCCTGCCACAAATTCGATGTGCACCATCCCCTTGACTTGAACCTGTGATCCGTTGAACGAATTTATGCACGTTGTCATTGTCAGACTGATTTGGTCGACCAGACCCAACCTATCCACGATGGAATAAGGAATGACATTTGTAGCTGCGTCGTCATCCACGTGCATCCTCCAAATTCGATATTGACCAACCCAGATGGTGATAAACATGGGTTCAGTTGTCACTTGACCTTTCTTAGGATCATCTTTGATGGATTCGTCATGAAAGGTCAACGAGGTAGGTTTAGGTCGCTCAGCGTTGGAGGAAAACATGATAGCGTGTATCACTTCCTTCTTCGCTGGTAAGCTTTCCTGCACAGCTATGGATGTCAGCATGCGGACCATGGCCTCACGGTGTTTTTGAGACATCATGAGTAGGTCATACAGGCTCAGCGTTGTATTTTTTTGTTTCAGAGCTTGTTTGACCTGCGTAAACACATTGAGGAGATCCCATTCTTTACTGGCTTGTTTGTCCCCTCTATCTTTTTCCATTCACCCTAAGAGATGGATCTCCCTAGGCGGAACAGTGTCAGTCGGGGAGTTGTTCTCTTTCATGCCGAAGGGAGATGGCTATGTTTCTGCACCCTTGTCCTGCCCATGAGGTGCAGGCGAAGGTACAGAGGCCAAGGGCTTGGGCTTAGCAAAGCTTAGTGTAAGGTGATTTTTTGCGGCATTACTAGATGCATCCCCTTCCTTTTGTTTATTAGATGGGGGTTTGTGATTTGTGTTAGAAGCTTGCCCCTGCGTAAAAGGGGCAGCCGGTGATTTTGGTACTTTGAGAATGAAAGGCGTCTTAGGTGTGGGCACGGACATAGCCACGGCTTTACTGTTACTGGGAGGCTAAGTTAAATCTGGAGAAGGCACCCGAATGATGAAGGGTGGCCTTGAGACACCACTAACTGCCGGTGAAAAGCTTATCCCCCTTGATGAGTTGGTAGGTACACACAAAAAAAAGGTTGTTTGGGCGGTACTTTCCTTTCACTGTCCGTACTCACCACGTTGATTGTTTAGGGTGCATTGTTTGCGTTCAACGGATCCTTGTACATGTGCAACGCTTGGTTTTCCAGATGCATTAGACTATTGCCATCTAGTTTCAAAGAGCCATCATCGATCATGCATTGAATGTCGTCTTTCAACGCCCAGCAGTAATCTGTATCGTGACCACACAACTGATGGTAGTCACAGAAATGGTCCAGCCTGAAAGACCTCAGAACTGGTGGTTCGTCAGGTAGGGCTAAAGAAGGATTCTTCAACAGTTCACAATGACGTCTGTGATGCTTCAGAGCTTCTTCGGATACCTTCTTAGGCTGAATGCATCCTACCCCTAATAGTTATTTCAATAGTTCTGAATGTTTTACTGGCAGGGCTGTATACTTTGAGTGATCTTTACACTCAAAGTTTGGATTTGGCTGGGGGATTTTTTCAGTGGTAGATGTGTCTTGGCTGGTGTTGCTAGCACTAGCCATGGTCTCAGGTGATGTCGTAGGTGCCTTCTTATTTTTGCTCTTAGTGCCTTCAGCTAGCGTAGCTACTGTCATTGTTGTTGTTTTACCTTTATCCTTGCCCTTGTTGTTAGCGTTTTTATAGGCAACACACGCTGGATCTTTGCTAGCCTCCACAGCATCTTGGATGCTTTTAGTCTGGGCAAAGGCCTGATGTAAGGAGCTAGGGGAAAGGTAGTACAACTTAGACTTGATGAAGTCATTGACTGCTCCCTTGAAGATGGCCAGCAAATGGGCCTCCATGATTGGCTCACAGATTTCATTCAAAGTAGCACTCCATCGCTGTATGAACTTTTGGACTGGTTCAAGTGGGTCTTGTTTCACTCCCATAAGCTGATCTAATGTAACCTTCAGCTTTAGGTTGTATTTAAAGCGAGTCACGAACTATGTCAGGAGCTCTTCCAAGGTTTAGATGGAAGAGCGAGGGAGGGTTCGATACCAATCTAAAGCTTTCCCTGCCAGAGACATCGCAAAGACAGGGATGATTGTGTGAGGCCATTGTTGTAACAACAAAGATTCGGATTTGAAGGTAACCAGGTGAGCGTTGGGATCTCCTTCCCCATTATATTTAGTGAAATGGGGTAAGGACATCCCTGAGGGCAACGACAACATGGGTACTGCTGGACTAATAGGATCATCTTGATAGAAATCCATGATCTGTATAGTGTCTAAGCCAACGGCCTTAAGGCATCTAACCTCCTCAGTGAGGGTCTGAATGAGTAAGAAGGCTTGATCTAAACCTGTTGATGAAGATGGTTGCGCAGGAGGAATAGGGGATTGAACTGGGAGAGCGGTTCCAGGGAGTGAAAATGGAGGACTGGCTTGACTGGCAGGTGATGCAGTGGGAATCCCCGTGGATGAAGCTGCCTGCGAAGGCCACCACCCACCAGGTTGAGCAGAGAGACTAGCCGCCGCTGGCTGTGTAGGATAGGGATAAGGATATTGTGGGACCATCTGTGGAATATGCGTTGTGGGTGCAACTGAGGGTTGCACGCCATATACCGCAGACTGGTTATGTTGTGCCACAGGGATGACCCACTGACTCACGGCGGGCTGTTGGACAGATGTCTGTGGCTGAATGACGGCTGTGGTCTGTTGGCTTGGAGGGGGCGGCAACGATAAGGTTTGCACCAGATTTTGCACTGGGTGGATTGTAAACATGGCTTGGGGTTGGATCTGAGGGATGAAATGAGGCACGGTGGATGCAAGGACCACTGATGGAATGCTGATTACGCGTGGTGATGAGACCGCCCCCAGGTTATTTTGGGGTGGTATTTGCACCTGCAGGACGGATGACTGCGTAGTAACCTGCAGGATGACAGGAATGTGGGTTTGAAAGGTCATGGCTAGATTAAGGTGGGCGACTTCTCCTGCAAAAGGAAATAGGGTATTTATGTATGTATGGGGGCTGAGAGTGTGGTATGAGTGTTCAGACTAGGCTGCAAGTTCATCTTCCTCTTCTTCCCCGTTCTGAGGTTCCAGCATAGACCGTGTAGCCTGGCTCTTAGCCATGACCAATTGTGTTATGACTTCATGGTAATGTTCTATCAAGGGGATGATGTCATAGGTAGTAGGGGTGAAATCTTGACCCCCTCTATGAATCAGCTCAAAATTTCATTTTGCCTCGATTTTGGTTCGGCTAAGAGCAAGCTTTGCCTGGATCTTGACGTAGATGAAGTTATATTCCTCAGGGGTCATGATGATAAATACAGGATCTTTTCCCTACAGTCTCAATGACCAACGCGATGGTCCCTAAGGTCCTATGACACCAGAGGCTGGTCCAGTGGCGACGATGGGATTCACAGATGTGGGACCAGAGTCAGTGGTAATCATGGTAGCTGTGGTTTTGTATGTAGAATCCATTGGTCAAGTAGATTAACGGTGAAAAGTGACTAGATCTAGAAAGCGATGGACAAAGAAGATCGTGATTAGGCTTTCTACCCTGTAGGATTCCAAAGGAATCGTTACTGTGACCGAACTACACCACACGATTTTTCGTAAACTTCCATAGAGGTATTACGTTTACATCTTGGAAATGCTGGTACAAATCGCTTACAGGGCTACCCGTAGAAATATGAATTTGAGCCTGGCCCTCCTTCTAGAGCCAGAAAACTATGACGATGGAAAATGTCGGTAGCTGGAAAATACCAAACAAAATCTATGTACACAGTTCTAACCACAGATACATGCGAGGGCTGTGCTGGAGAAAATGAATCCGCAGTGCCCTAAACGGTCTTGTCAATTAGACAGGGACTTACTTAATCAGTAAATCGACGAAGATTATAGGTGTTTCGTGGAACGATTTGATTTGATAAATCACGAAGGGAAGGGAAAATGAAGTAGATAAATTGCAATAATGACAACGTTAACATGAAAAAGAGAATCCGGTTTATGAGAAATGCATGATTTCAAGATCTATACTTTGACCTGAAAATCAGGTATATTGTATACAAAATAATAAGAATGGAGTGCAGAATGGAGTTCGATCTACCTCGTAGGCCAGAGATGGGATGCAAGGAAGGTCAAGTTCTGATGTCTATCGATCAACTGTTTCTAATCAATAGGACTCGCAAACTGCACCAGATGATCTTTCGATCTTTGATCTACTCCTTTCGCCTTAGGTAGTCTCTGCTCAAAACTGCCAACAATCACCAATGGAGAGAGATGTGTTTTTGCCAAAGGACTGATCACTCCTGCTGCCAATGCTCAAGCAAGATGTCTTCTGTCTCTGCTAGAAGGTGATGTTTCCAAAATTTGCAGATGCTGGGGGGGTTTTCTCTTCATCAACTAGAGTATTTATAAGCTCGACAACATGCGGAGAAAGTATGGCCTAGATGACACGTGTCCCAAATTTTCAAAATACCGTTGACCTGATAAACTTTATGTTGCAACTGGCCATGTCGCGTCACATTTCTGGGAGAAGGAGCAGTGTACGTTGTCAACACTTTTGCCAAAGTTGCTTCACGATTACGCATAATACACTCATCAGCGTATTGTGCGTGTGGATAGCAAATGCGTAACTGCTTTAACCGACTTTACGCTGTGTTACACTCGTTTACGCTACATCGCGTGGCAGAGTGTAATAGAGCATGGGAGTAGTTGATGCTAGCTATTTCATGCTTATTTACACCGCAAAGCGTAATAGAGCGTAAAAAAAATGGTCAACTTTACAACGAATTACGCTTGCTCACGCTGCGTAGCGTAATAAGCGTAAAGTGACCAATCTACAAAGAAAAGAAACCAATCTGCAGCTCTTCCTTGTATTCTGGCTTTGTCTTCTTTGAAGCTCGTTACGCTGCTCTGTGTAACAGAGCGTAAACTTCGGCCCTGAGTAAAAGAGTTAGCCGAATATGCAAGAAGTTGCATATTACGCTACTTAGGCCTTAAGCTTCACCAAATCTACTAAAGTAAGTTACCTTCTGATGTCAGACTATGTTAGGTAGAATTAGACTAGGCATCATTATGCTATGTTGCGTAATGTAGTGTAAAGATAGAAAACATAGTAAAATTGAAAGTCTGTGAGAAACTCGGAGACTGGATGCTGCGGGCCTCTTTGCTTCGTTCTGCCTTCAGGATTGTCTTCACGAACTTCCCCCTGAATTACGAATCTTTGCTTAAGGCCAATTCGCAATTTCTACGGTGTTTCAACCATGGAAATAATGACTCATAGGGCAACACAATAATAAAATAAAAGAAAACATACCGAATAGTGAACTGGAATCTGAAAAAAAATAAAAAAAATGAAGTAGAAGTGGATGATCTAGTTTAAGGCCATTTCAGGCCACTCGTACTAGTTTAAGGCCATTTCGGGCCATACGCACTAGTTTAAGGCCATTTCAGGCCATGCGTAAATAGGAGAAGTTTCAAGTGATCTGGATTGATTTGTTGGGTGACTGACGATTTCTGATCGTGGCTAGTTTTACGTCATTGCGGACATGAAAGTTTAACGTCATTCCAGACTCAGGATATAGTTTAATGTCATTTCAGACGATTTGTAGTTTAATGTCATTTCGGACTTGTTGTAGTTTAACATCATTTCAGACAGTTCGTTGTTTATTGGTTTAGTAATTTTTTGATTTTTCTCATTTTAACGTTAGGCGATGCGTTAGTGGGTATGATTCTATATTCAGCGTCCCCTTCACTGATCACGTTGAATGGTAATTCAGCCCAAGGGACATTTGATGGAATTGTTCCTGCATTAGTGTTTTCTTGTGCTTCTACATGTATCACGATTTCTGTGTTAGTTGTGGTTTCTAAGTGAGGGTGAGGTTGCGTATGTACAATGTCAGGCTCAGGTATTTCTGTTTTGGGTGGATTTTCCTTTGTATCTAAAAGGTTATCACCTACTGGCTGTTGTTCATTTATGTTGTGTTGTCAATGCTCTTTGAGCTTAACCTCTGAGCCTTGGTCTGTGTCTATGTACGATGAAATGATGGGTGTAGCAGCCTCCCCGTGTATAACAATTTCACCACCTTCATAAGGCAGGTAAATTTCCTGGTGTATAGGGGAAGAGACTTCTTTTAGTTGGGCTGACCAGGGCCTTCCCAAGATTAGGTTAAACCCTAGCATTTCATCAATTACCACAAAGTTAGCGGATGTGGTGAATTGATCCCCTGCTATGAAGTCTAAAGTCACGGTGCCTTTGACTATCATGTGTGACCCGCTGAATGATTTCAAGCATGTGGTGGAAGTTGGTCTGATTATCTCTGTGAGCCCGAGTTGTTCGATGATGGGATATGGCACTACATTTGTGGTAGCTCCATCATCTACATGGACCCTATGTATCTTGAATTGGTTTACTTGTATTGTTATGAACATAGGGGCTGTTGTTATCTCTCTTGTTTTCTTATCAACCTTGATGTGATCGTTGTGGAAACTTAATGGCTTGGAAGTTGACCCTTGAGGGGAGTACATTACCGCATGAATTGAAGGTTCATTTGGGGGCAAGTCCTTGCTTACTGGGATAGATGTTAACATGCGCATTAGAGCTTTGCGGTGGGTTTGAGATGTTAGCACTAGGTTGTATAAACTCAGTGAGGTATTTTTTTGTTTGAGTGCTTGCGTGACTTGTGTTAGGGTTGTTTCTAGGTCTCTAATGTTGGGCATATGTTTATCAGCAGTGATTTGGTCCATTAGGCCCAACAATTTTCTTTCGTGCATCGTTGGTTTGTCGCTTTTGCCCGGAATCGTTGATTTAGGCGTATCATGTTTTCTGGATGATTCACCATCATGGCCTATGTTTGGTGTATCGTTATGTGTTTTCATGGGTACTGTGTTTAACGGTGTAGGTTTAGGAGGTCCTAAGGCTAGCCGTTGATGCACTTTCTCCAAGCATTTGCATGTAAGCTTGTCCGCTAAGTGTTCTCGTGTGTGGCATGGGGGTGTGGTTGGTTTTGGAGCCTCAGGTTGTTTTGGGATTAGTACTACGTATGGAGTCGGGTGGGGTTGCAGTTGGACGGTTGTATGCTGTTGAGTGCTAGGCTGGCTAGGCAACTTGATGACATAAGGGCTGGGTTTATTGTGTATTTGCAAAATCGAGGATTGGTGATCACTAGGACGTTCAGGTATCCTAATGACGTAGGGGGCTAGTCTAGCTGGAGGTTGTACCTCTGCTATTGCGACTGTAGGTGGTACTTGGACTACGTAGGGAGTGGGCTGAATAGGAGGTGTTGGTGAGTTTGCGGTAGTGACGGTGGGAGGTATGTGCACCGTATGATTTTTCATGTGTGAGGGTGTTAGAAGCTGCTACGGCAAGGGGTATCTGAATGACATAAGGCTTCTACGGGGCGTAGGATGGTTGAGGCATGGATGTTTGTACAGTGGGAGGAATACATACTACAAATGGTTTATTAGGCATTTGCTGTTCATGGTCTGAATAGACGGTGTTAATGCTAGGTGTTTCAGGTTCGTTATCAAGGTAGATTGTGTTGATCATGTACGGTGCCTCTTTGGTATTTAGAGGGTCTTTATACACACTCATGACCTGGTTTTGTGGTTGGACTGGGTTGGCCTCATCAAAAGTGATTTGACCCCCGTTGATCATTCGTTGGATGTCTTGTTTTAGGATGTAACAATAATCTGTGCTATGCCCATTACATTGGTGATAGTCGCAGAAGTGGTCCATTCTAAAGCCTTTTGGTACTGGAGGCTCATCTGGCGTTGCTAGGCTTGGGTTCCGAACTAGTTGACAGAATCGATCATGTCTCTGGATAGCAGCAGGGGATAACTATTTATGTTTCATTAATCTAGCCTTCAGGAGTTGGTCGAATAGTTGTAATGGCTTCATAGGTAGTGGTATGTATTGAGAGGGGTCCTTCCTCTCGAAGTTTCTCGTACGGTTTGGTGTTGGGTTCTATGATGAGGATGACTTTGGTGTGGTCGCGAGAGTGGGTTTAGTGTAATTAGTAGGGGCAACAGGCGGTTTGCTTTGTTGTCCCACATTTGCTTGTTGCGTTTTTGCTACTACCGCTATAGTAATTTTAGCCTTTTCTTTATCTTTCTTACTGTGTTGATTCTTAAAGGCTAAATATGCAGGATCGTGACTATTTTGGGCTACCTCCTCTATGTTTTTCATCTTTACAAAGGCTTAATTGAGGTTACGCGCATTGAGATAATATAACTTGGATTTGAAAAAGTTGTTAATAGCCCGCTTTAGAATGGTGAGGAGATACGTCTCTGGGATCGGCTCATGGAGCTCATTGAGAGTAGCACTCCACCTTTGGATGAATTTTTGTACGGGTTCTAGAGGTGCTTGTTTGACCTGTATAAGGCTGTCAAGTGTTGCTTTAGGTTTCAAGTTATACTTGAACCTAGTAAAAAATTGATGTAACAACTCCTCTAGAGAAAATATTGAGTTTCTTGGCAAGGCCGGATACCAATCAAGTACTCTCCCTGCGAGGGACATAGGGAACACTCGCAAAATGGCATGTGGCCACGGCTGAAGTAATGCGCATTCTAGTCTAAATGTTATAAGGTGAGCATTGGGATCTATCTCCCCATTGTATTTAGTTAGCATAGGCAATGGTACACCCTTGGGTAATGTTAGGGGCGGAACCGAAGAGCTAATTGGGTCATCGTGATAAAAATCTACTACCTTCAGCTCTCTGTCAACGGCTGTCTTTAGGCCAGTCTTGACCTTGTTGGTTAGTTCCTGCATTAGCTTTTTAGCATTAGGCCAGTCTTGGGCACTAGGTGAGATGGCAGGTTGGGGATGTTGTATGGTATACATGTTAGATTGTTGGACAGTGGGCTGGAAGGCGGAAAGTTATGTAGTTGGAGGCTGTACTTGTGGGATGTTTAGAGTGGGTGGTACTAGGGGTGGCACATTATAGGTAAGGGGTGGTTGTTGTTGTGGTTGTCCTTGAAGGATGTTGGCCAGTGGAATTATGTGAGGTGGTATGTTATAGTGAGGCGGTTGATGTGATTGAGCACCAATCGCCGTCCATTGCCTGGTCATGTTTTGTGTAGGAATCCCCTGAATTTGTTGGGTTACAGCGGTGAAAGGGGCTTCGTGAGTTTGGATTCAGGGGATATAATGAGTGGACATAGATGCCAGTATCACATGTGGCATCCTGATCACTCGGGGTGGGAAGGTTTCTCCTACATTATTTTGAGGGGGTTGTACTTGTGAGGATGAGGCTACGGTTGCAATGGGGAGAATAGCAAGCGGAAGTGTATTGAGTTGTGGGTCAGTTGCAGGAGGAATATGAACAAGTGCGGATGATTCTGGTTGAGGTATTTGTGCTTGAGTAAATCTAAACAGTTGAAGGGACGTAATTTCCCCTATGGCTGGATTGAACAACGGGTTGACATAGGTTTGTGGGCTAAGAGTATGGTATGAATCTTCATGTTCAGATTAGGCTGCGAACTCATCCTCTTCTTCCGATTGAGGATTTACTATAGGATGATCTAGAGACTGGCTCTTTTGTAGGAGGAGTTGTGTGATGAGCTCAGAGTAAGGCTTTGGAAGGGGGATGATATCATATGGGGAAGGAATGAACTCTTGTCCTACACTATAGAAAAGTTTGTATTGCCTCTTAACTTCCATTTCGGCTCGGTCCACGGCTAGGCCGGCTTGTATTTTCATGCATATGAAATTGTACTGGTCTTGAGTTATAATGTTAAATGATGGGTTCCTCCCTTGCAATCTAAGAGACCAGCGAGGCCCCACTGTGGGTTGTACCATGGGCTGTTGAACGACCATGGTGCCTACAAGGTCTGTGACCTGGGTGGTTGTAGCGGTGGAGTTTGCGGTGTTCATGATGAACGGTTGAGAATACGACACGGCGAAGGGGTATGCAACTAGTATAACTAGTACAGTGTAAACCTACATTCGTGGCATACAGCATATAGATTGGGTCTCGGCATATAGGCTTCAATGACTAGCGTATCATGACAGCGTATATAGCGTATAGGTATACAACGTATAGTGGTAGCGTATATGCTAAGCAGCGTAGATGGAGTCTACAGCATAGGGTGTGCAGTGTAAACTGAACAATAGCGTAGACGGAGTCTATAGCATAGAGTGTGTGGCGTAAATTGAATAGCAACGTAGATGAGTCTATGACGTAGAGCGGGTAGCGTAAACTGAACAACAGCGTAGACGAGTCTACGACGTAGAGTGGGTAGTGTAAACTGAACAGCGTAGACATTGGGAATGTTGCAGATAGAGTTGGCATAAGCTTAGCAGCGTAGACGATCAACAGCGTAGATGTTGGGAGGTTTGCAGACAGTAAGTTTTAAGCTCAGCAGCGTAGATGCTGGGAGGTTTGCAAACAGGGTTGGTGTATACTCGATAGCATAGATGCTAGGAGTTCTAAAGCACAATAAGTTTTAGGTAGTTTCAGGCCCTCCTTCTAGCGTCAATTTTTGTACCATCTGAAATCATCGGTCTTCGACTAGAAGGAAATAGAAACCAGGGGATCACCGGACATGCACAGAAGATCCTACCTTTGCTTGAGGGCAAGCTGGAATTAACGAAGGTAGAGTACCTTGAGTGGTCTGCACGCGGATCAGGCAAGGATTTCCCCGAATGCACACCCAAGTGCAATACGCCGGGTTATATGTAAACAGTGTAACTAACGTAAAACGAGGCGTAAATGACATAACTGATGTAAACGGAGTGTAAATGTACTAGAGCATAAATAGCAAACATGCAATAAGAAATGGAAAACTGTAATAGATTTTAGGAAGAAAATGCAGCAATATTATTACAGAGTGAGAGTTACAATGCACCGGTCTAACGCAGTTGTGGCTTTCACACAAGGCGGATGAATAGCCCCGGTGGATGCAGGTATGACAGTGTGCTGGTTCAAACTGTAGGCACAACGTAGAGGTTGTATGCTCAGCATACAGGGTTGAGGTCCAGCATACAAGGTTCTCTGCTCTGGTTCTCTACGTCTCTCTTTTTCTCTCTGGTTTGCTCCCAACTACCCCTTAATCTAATGAAAAATTGGAGTTTTTATACAGGTTTAGATGTTAGACTTGGGTTGGGCAACACGTGGCACGTTGACCGGGTGCGTTGACCATGTGTGATGTGACAGTGTAACAAGTGTTCTATCACAGTGTAATTTTAATCACTTTGTTAGGGCTAACTTCTTTGTTGCTATGCTAAGCTAACTTTGCTATGCTATTGCCTTTGTGTTTTTGCTACACTATGTGCATGTAGAGAATTGTGCTACGCTATTTGCTAAAATGCTAGTTTTGCTATGCTACATGTGTATTCCACTCGAACATGGTGTTAACATTTGCTATTATGTTATGTAGGGTAGCACTAAGGCCAATTTTGATTGTCCTCGAAATTGTATGGATCTTGTGTTGTGTGAGCGGACCAGTGGCCAATGTTCCTCCACCCCATACACGTGTAGGGTAGTGTACCGTCCGAAATCGTCGATCTCCAGCTGGAAGGAAACAAAGGCCGTGGGATCACAGGATGCGCATAAAAGACCCTACCTTCACCTGAGGACGAGCTGGAATGAACGAAGGTAGAGTACCTTGGGTGGTCCGCACACGGATCAGACAAGGATTTCCCCGAACATACACCGAAGTGCTATATGTTGGGTTATATGTAAACGGTGTAACGGGCGTAAATCAGAGCGTAAATAGCGTAAACGATGCGAACAGAGCATAGACGTAAATAAGCGTAACCAGAATACATGTGAGAATTAATGTAGACTGTAAACAATTGTAGGAAGAAAATGTAACAATTGCATTACAGAATGAAAGTACAGTGCACCAGTCTAACGTAGTTGTGACTGGAACACAAGGCAGACGAAGAGCCCCGGTGGATGCAGGGATGATTGTGGCTAGTTCACACTGTAAGCACAACGTAAAGGCTACATGCTCAGTGTACAGGGTTGTCCAGCATAAGAGGTTTTGTGCTCTGGTTCACAACGTCTCTGCTCTCTGGTGTCCTTTGGGAATTTTGCCAACCACACTTAATTTCGTAAAAATTTGGGCTTTTATACAGGTTTTGGCATTAGACTCAGGTTGGGAGACACGTGGTGCGTTGAACGGGTGCAAAAGCGTAAAATACAAGTGTACAATATGTTACATTTGGTGGGCGTATACGCTGTCTGCAGTGAGCGTAAACTGTGGGCGTATACGTTGGAGGTGCTGGGCGTATACGCTGGGACATATATGTTGATGTGCTGGGCATATGCGGACTTAGGCGTAGATGTCGTGGACGCTGACATATATGCTGGGCGTATACGCCGATGGATGCTGGGCCTATACACAGGGGCGTATACACTGATGTTTGTTGCCTTGTACCAAATCTTGTTCTGTAGTGCTGTTTCCATGCTATCTCTGGGGATCTTATTGCTGGGCGTATGCATCTGTTGTACCTGCTAGGCATACATGTGAGGTGTATACACTAGGCGTGTACGTTGGGCGTATACACTGTGAACTTGAGCGTATATGCTGCGAACGTACACTTGGGCGAATACGCTGGGACTGCATACTTAGTGAAAATTAAGCATCGGATCTCCGAAATTACCAAGTGTGACACTAGATGCAGCTGTGGTCGTCTGTCCTGCTTGGTGTTGGACAAGTACTGAGCTCAAAATTTTTGTGGTGTTTCATTGGCCCCTCTTTGTTGACGTTTGGAGGAATCGACCCGAGAAACGTTGACAAAGAAGTGCAAAACACCACAAGCAACTCGATAGAGACTTTGTCCGTTGCCACTTGACTAGACGTCATTGCACCGTGTTCAGTAGTACATGGGATTGGGGTAATGGAATTTTATACCTGGTGGGAGAATGGGGATTGTGGGGACTAGTAAATTCCCAAGGGATTGTACTTGGTGAAAAGGGGATGCCCTGGTCTGTGTCATGCTGATCCTTGTCAATAGCCATTATTTAGCAGACTTGGAATCTAGACATGTGATGTGCATCCTTTGGCGGAACAAGACTCTTGGGTAGTGTTCAAGAGAACTTGTTGGCAAGACCAAAGCCATGGGAGGATGTGTTACATTCTTTGGAGGAACAGGGCCCTTTTTTAGTTTTTAGGGGAAGCCTGTTGGCAGAGAGCCAAAGCTATGAAACTGGATGTTTTTTGACATGAGTACTTAGTTCCAAGACAACTGCCTTCCTGCCTGGGGCTTGTATGGGAAGTGCCAAGGGTCTTGCATTTTTTTTGAAG
This sequence comes from Gnetum montanum, assembly GCA_015680685.1. Lineage (NCBI taxonomy): Eukaryota > Viridiplantae > Streptophyta > Gnetopsida > Gnetales > Gnetaceae > Gnetum > Gnetum montanum. The sequence continues at coordinate 53,555 of MNCI01002569.1, read as the reverse complement.
AAAATTTGCTTTGATTTTGTACTCATGCGCAAATGTTATGTCATGTGTTGCAACTGCCTCAAAGCATTACATTATGCAACGGCGTGCTCAAAGTTTTGGATGTACTAGGTGTATCAAAGGTGTGATTGAGTAAACTATGCCGGTGTATAGATAGAGAGTGTGTTGGGAGATGGGGATGTACTAGCGAATGGTTTGATTTAGTCTTGCCACGTGTGCTGTGAACATTGTTCCATCTTGCTACGTATGATGAAATGCATTCTTGTGCAAAAACCTCTAGGTCTCATCCTGCAAACATAACTCCGAGGAAACAAGAAAACCATGAGTGAATAAGCGAGCTTAGACTTACATAGTTACAAAGACATTTGGAGATGATTTCAGGCACTGTATATGAGTGGCAGCGACATTGGTGGGATTGTCTGATGGCGAGTGATGCAGTGATTCTAATGAAGTTTGAATGTGGCGGTGGATTGAGGAACCAGAGATGAACTTGCCAGTTTATAGTCTTGGCAGACTATCATGGGTTAGTTTTATGTCATAACCCATTGGAGATTGCCCGTTTAGCGTCGTGGCAAATGTTACGTTGCCAGTTTTTAGTCTTAGCGGACCATGAAAAGGCAAACCAGTTTATAGTCTTAGCGGACTCTGG
>MNCI01002569.1:6769-52189 GCA_015680685.1 Gnetum montanum | reverse complement strand
TCGTCGAGGAGTCTGGAAAGTGTGATCCTTAAAGATGGTACCTATAATTCTAGAGGTAAAATAGCTTCTGAACCGTAAACAAGACTATATGGTGTTTTACCTATTGAAGTTCGATGTGTAGTATGGTATGCCCACAATGGGTATATCAATTGCTCGTGCCATCTTCACTTGCTTTGGGTGAGCATCTTTTTGAGTATTGTAATAATCATTTTGTTCATTGCCTCTGCTTGCCCATTGCTTTGAGAATAGTAAGGGGATGAAAACAAGTGTTTGATCCCTAGACTTTCACAAAAGGTTTTGGTCTCAGCACTGCTAAATTGTGGCCCGTTGTCAGTGATGATTATCATGGGAACGCCAAAGCAAGTTGCAATGTTTTCAAGAATGAAATTGTATACATGTTTAGATGTAGTTTTTTGAAGGGGAAAATCTTCTACCCACTTCGTAAAATATTCAGTTGCAGTTATGATGAAACTATGCCCTGCAGAAGATGAGGGTGTTATCGGGTCGATAAGGTCCAATCCCCACTTTTGAAAGGGCCATGTGATTTGTGCTGTATGCAACTCATTTGGTGGGGCATGTATTAGATTGCTATGTTTTTGACAAGTACTACATGTTTTGACCTCGGAGAGATAGTCATATTTCATGTGTGGCCAATAGTAGCCTAAGCATCTTATCTTTGTTGCATTCGCTTTTGGCGCTATGTGCCCTCCGCATAGTCCATCGTGTACTTGTTCGACAATGGTTTGGGCATTGGTGCTATTGACGCATGTTAACAATATACCTTCGTATGATCTACGACATAATATGTCCCCTACCAGGGTATACTGCTTAGAACATTTTCGTACTGCATCCTTTTGTACATTTGTTAGATATCGTGGTGTTTCGCCACGTAGAAGGTATTCTTTTATGTCATCATACCATTCTATCGCGCGCATCGTACTAATAGATGCGATCGGTAGCATGTTAAGAGTATTGGTTATTGGTTCAGCACAACTAGTTATGGAGCTTGGCAATGTGTGGAACATGTCTGGCGATATGTTTAATGCTAAGATGGCTAGTGCATCTGCGATAGTATTGTCATTTCTTGAGATGTGTTGCACATCGATGTTTTCGAATCGCCTCATTAGGTATTTTGCCAAGTCATAGTATGGTTGTAAATGTTGGGCTTTACATGTATAGACGTCGGTGACCTGGTTTATGACCAGTTGTGAGTCTCCTCTGACCACAAGCCGTGTGATGTCTAAAGCCAATGCTGCCACGAGACCTCTAAGGAGACCTTCATACTCTGCTATGTTGTTGGTACAATGAAAGTTGAAACGGTAAGCAAAGGGTCAGATCTCCCCGGAGGGATAGGTGATGACAGCGGCTGCACTTCCCCCTCGAGAGGTGGACACTCCATCAAAGTTTAGAATGGCATCATAGTCATTGGGCAGTATGTCTATTGCGCTTATATTCTCATCCGGGAATTCTGGCTCTATTATCGCTTGATCGTGCATTGGTGACGTGGCCATTTGACTTGCTATGGCTTGACCTTTAACTGATGATTGCGCTATATAGTGCAGGTCAAACTTAGCTATCATGGCTTTCCAGTAGGCTATTCGACTCATTTCGTAAATGTTTCCTGTGATGGCCCTGAGCACATTATCCTTGCAAATTAGATTAACTTGGTTACGGAAGAGGTAATGTCGCCGTTTCCTCAAAGAAAAGACCAAAGCTAAATAGTACCTCTTCACGTCATTATATTTTTCCTTGTGGGCAACTAATGCATGACTTAAATAATATACAGGGACTTCAGTTCCATCATCTTGTTTCTGGCAAAGCATAGACGCAATTGACGAATCCGAAGTAGCGAGGTAGATGTAAAATGGTTTATCGTTTTGAGGTGGATAAACCGTGGGTAATTGGGAAAGTGTTGTTTTAATGTTATCGAATGCTTCTTGACACTGTGGAGTCTATTCAAAGTAGACATTCTTGTGTAACAGGTGATTCATAGGTTTTAGTTTGTTTGTCAATTTTTCTATGAAGCGCCTGATAAACTGTAATCTACTTTGTAGACCTTGAAGTTCGGTAAGGTTGCATGGTGGTTTTAGGTTTGTTATGGCCTTAACCTTATCAGGGTCTACTCGTATCCCTGCTTTTGAGGCTATAAATCCAAGCATTTTTCCTATCTTGACACCGAAGACACATTTTTTTGGGTTGAGTCTCAATTCATACTTTAAACAATGTTTTAATTCCAGCTCAAGGTCTTGTATATGTTGTTCTGATGTTTTTGACTTAACCAAAATGTCATCTACATAGTTGTTGAGTGAGTGTAACATGTAATCACTAAAGATGAATGTCATAGCTCTTTGATATGTGGCCCCAGCATTTTTGAGACCAAAGGGCATCATTGTGTAACAAAAGGTTTCCCATGGTGTCATAAAGGTTGTCCGAAGCTGATGCTCCAAGTTGATGTGTATTTGATTGTATCCCTAGAAGCTGTCCATAAAAGATAATAGTGAGTGCCCAGCGGTCGAGTCAACAAGTTGATCGATGCTGGGTAGGGGAAAATCATCTTTTATGGTTGCAACGTTGAGATCCCGGAAGTCAATACATAAGCGAATGCTTCTGTTCTTTTTCAGAGAAATGACCATGTTGGATACCCACTCGGCGTAATCAATAGCCCGGATGAAACTAGCTGATAAAGCTTGGTGATCTCATTATGAACAAACAATGCCACTTCGGGTTTAACCTTTCGTGCCTTTTGTTTTACCGGTCTCAATTTTGGGTCAAGGATAATGTTGTGCTGGAAAATTCGGGGATCTAGTCCAGTCATGTCTGTATAAGACTAAGCGAATGATTTCATATTTTTCCTAAGCATGTCTTCAATGTTTTTGGCTAGGTGCAGTTTTAGTAATGTGCTTAATTTTAGTATTTTCATTTCCCCATCAGGCATGGTGATGGGGGTTTCGTTCAATGGGTCTTCGGTGATGTTTTCGGCTTCTATGTCGAGGGATTTTATCATACTTTTGTAGTTGTCTATTGTTTGCTATGTTGAAGCTATGACTGCGTCGTCCGTTGATGAACTTAAGTGGATGAGGTTTATGTTGATGTCCCTTGCAATTCTGCCGTATGGTCCATCGATAATTAATGGTTCGGTTAAGTGCTGGTAATCCATCAGGCTTGCTCCTGCCAATAAACAGAGAGCTGAATGAGCTAATGGGTATCATTTTACGTTTCTTTTTTTTGGTCATTTCAGATTATGTGTACATGCATGATGGTGGATTATCGGCACACCGGGACGCATGGTAGTTTAAGGCCATACCGGGTTGTGGGTGGCAGTTTAATGCCTGACTTGGCCACATGTAATCTAGAAATGCCAGTTTAAGGCCATACTGGGCCACATGTAATCTGGAGGTGGCAGTTTAAGGCCTTGCCGGGCCGTAATGGGTTCGTATGTGGCAATTTAAGGCCATATTGGGCCGTAATGGTGGTTTAAGCTAGAATGTTTGGCGTAAAAGCCCTGAATGGGGTTCACAGGGGAACCAGGATGTAGTAATTCCTATTTTTTATTTTTTTTGAGCGAACTTTTGGTGAAAAATGATTAAAAAGGAAAAAAGTACCAAACTGGGAGGCAGTGGCATCAGCGACGGTGGAGCGCTATAAAAAGGGGGGCGGGAAGCTTCATTTGTTACATTGCATTCTAAGCGTAAGCAACTGAGCGAGCGTAAACATAAACTGCGAAACCTAGCGTAAGCGTAAACCTAAACCCCAGCATAGACGTCGATCAAACCCTAGCGTAGATGCCGAGCGTAGAAGGTCGAGCGTAGGCGTACAAAGTTTCAACCCTCAGCATAAGCTGTTAATCCTAGTCTAGATGCTGAGATGGGAAAAGGCAAGGAAGTGGAAGGCCAGGGAAGGAAGAGTCCTGACTTAACCTTCGTAGAGGAGAGCAAAGCCATGCTGCAGTGCCTGCCCCAGCCAAGGATTCCATCATGGCCTGGAAGATCACACAGGTAGGCTCTGATCTTGTCTCTATTAGTTATTTTTGCTTGTGCATGCCTCGTAGCGTAGACAGTCTCGTAGAGGGTTTTGATGTATACGCTGAGCGTAAAGTTGAGCGTAGAGACGTCGGCGTATACGTCGAGTGTAAAGTTTAGCGTAGAGACGTCGACGTATACACCGAGCGTAAAGTTTAGCATAAAGTTAGGTTAGCGTAGACTGTCATAGCGTAATCTGTTTTCAATGCACAGCGTAATCATTTTTTTCGTTGCACAAAGCGTAGACGATTGTATCAATGTATACGCTGAAGGCTGTACGGTGTAATAGGTTTTCTATGCACTAAGTTCTGTTTTGTCAACATAAGCTTTCTATTTTGTCAGCGTAGACGATATACGGTCTGATGGCGTATACGCTGAGGGTTTCTACGGCGTATACGCTGAGCGTACATAGTTGTCCTTTTGACTCTGGTTCAGGCAGCACATCAAAGTCCACCACTAGCGGTAAATGACAACATTTTCTAGATGTGTTAACATGTTTTAACTGCCGAGAGTTATACTGATATGACAATCTTAAATTGCATTTTCAGTTGATGCACCTCCTGGCGGGGATCCTGTTACAATTGGGCAAACTGAGACAACCCTGTCGATGAAGTTTAGGGAGGTGACTAAGGCTCAGAAATGGTTGCGTAACCATGCCTTGTCATCTATTGTTCGCTTCTTGGACAATGCCAGCCTTATGGAGCTCTTCATAACCCCAAGTCCTGATGTATCAATAGGGGAAATGATTGGGATCATGGATTCTTTTAATGAGTCTATCTCCTACTAAAGCACCCGCATTAAGGGTGTTAAGGTAATTTTCTATCTATCGCTAGAGTTCTTTTCAAACTTATTTGGGGTACTGGTAGATGGCATAAGTGTAGTTCTAGATGGGGCTCATAAAGAACTTCGAACGGTGCGTGAATTGGAGGACTGGTTGGGCCTGGCCAAGGATGCCAAGGGGTTCCCAATGCAGGGGAAAGCAAAGGTTGAGGAGGTAAATGAACTATACCCCCTGTTTAGATCATGGGTGTTCCCCAAAATCCTTTCTCAAGTACGGAGTCTTGGGGTTGAGGCTACACGCGTCATGTGAACTATCTTGGAAACTAGCATGCGCTATAACTGGACTGAATTTTTGTTGTCTGGCATGCACAAGGAGATAGTGCGATTGTGCTCGAATGTTGAGGTGCAATCCCACTTCACCTGTGCCTTTTTCGTTGGTTACCTTTGTTGCTTCGTCGAGTTCCTGGTAGTCCGTGCGGACAACAAGTTTGTTCTACGAGATTGGGTTCAACTATCCCACCCATTGATCAACCACTTATTCGAAACAGCCAAGTCCCAAGATGCTCCTGAGGGCATTGATGAGTCCGTGTCTATTACAACTGGGGGATCATCGGGTACCTCCATTCATACTCACGATAGTTTGGGATTAGAGCCAGATAATGTGCCTCTCACTTCAAGAAGAGCTGAGCAGGTTATCAAAGAAACTGTTGGCCAGGCCAAGTCGAAGCTGAAAAGACACGAACGTCCAACTAGGGAAGTTTCGAATGTGAGAGAGCCACGAGTAAAGTGCATAATATTCAAGATGGCCGATATGTAGACTTCGCCAGGTTATTGTTTTATTGTTTTCATTTTGTTCATAATAATTTTTTCTTTTCAATCGCTTACATGTCACTGATGTCTTTGGCTTGGTTTGAGAAGTGAGGAAGCAGGCATTAGAAACCATTACTGAGGAGGAGGAGACCAACACAGAGAAGAATAATGAAGAGGAAAATGTAGAGAAGGATCAGGGAGGAGGAACGGAGGAGCTAAAGGGAGATACCACGGAAACTGAACCATTGGATAACCAAGGTGGTGTCGAACAAATGTTCCGCAGCATTCTTCAGGGAAATCGAGATTTAGGGGATCCCCCAGAAAGTGACAAGGAGCAGGGTATGTTTTTTTTCTTTTTTATTTCAACTTGCCCTGTTAGTTGTCATTTCTATAGTATTTTATTTTCATGTTTTCATTTTTTCAGACGAAGGCAGCGAGACCAGGACGGTGCGCTTAGACGTACCCATGAAGATGGTTCCCCCTGAGAGGACCGCGGAGGTTAGTTCATATCGCACCCGTGAGCCATTTACTTGGATGGGAATGCCAAGTAAGATGGATTTTGTGGCTGGAATCGTAGAAGAAGTTGTTGAATGAATTTAGGAGGTCCACCTCGAAATAGGTATAATGTTTTTAAATGGTTTTCCATTTTAGAGTGTCACACCCTGTTTCTGTTGTCTTAACATTTGATCTTTTCATACGCATAGGTGCCAAGTTGAAGTGGGATTCTTCTAAGGTAATAAGCATCGACAGTTTGCCTCTGCTACCCCCAGAAGTGGAATAGGTACCAAGGCCGGTTTATAATGAAGTGGCGGAAAGCATTGTCCATAACGCCAAGTCGGTGTGGACCTGTAGGCGATCCATCGAACAACTATGGTTGCAGATCCAGACAAAGGAGAAGGAAGTCTCTGAGTTATCAGTTGAATGTGATGACCTCAAAGCTTGTTATCAAGTTGCTTCGGCCCGATTAGCAGGTGATAGTTCTTGGAAAATGTCCAAGATTACGTACAATAGATATTGGAACTTGTTAAATCGCCATGCATCAGTAACTCGGAGGCTAGTGGAACGTAAAGCCTAGATAGACCTATTAAATCTCAAGTGCCAGGATTCGAAGGCATTTGCCTCTAAGGTGCTTAAGTGGGGCCAAGATGAGAAGAATCATAGGCACCACTATAAGAAATCATTGAAAGAAGTTTCTATAGAGAAATGACAACTTGAGATGTTCGTAGAGGGTTTGGGCTTACGTTGTACGTTCGATACTTTTGCGGAGAACACCATAGTTGAGATGGAATCTCCTAAGAGGGTTATTACAATTGCTTCTGGGGAAGTTACTGTGGGTGAATTTCCTCTAAAACATCCTATTTGGTTGGTTGTTGATAAGGGAAAGGCCTTGGAAGACGTCGACCTAGGCCTGGGTGAGACAGATTGGGCTAGTGTTTCAGAAGAGGAAATCCTTCATCGATTGGAGTTTGGTTTAGGTGGATCTCCTATGGTAAGTGTTTTGTCATTATGAAATTGATTTGCTGAATAATGTTTGGAATTTTGGTACCCTCTTGTTCTTATATTGGTTGTCTCATTTTGTATTTTCAGGATGAAGGTGGCGACGATGTCCAGGAAGCTGGCCCCAGCAGAGCAGGGGCCCCTAATGTTGGTGGATCTAAAGGGGACGATCCTCCTGTCCCAAATGCTTAGTTTTTAGTTTTTCCTTTAGAACTATGCTGACTTAAATTGATACAGGAATTGGAAATTGAAAATCTTGAGATGGACGGAAACAGTTAACACCTATAATTGTATAGCATTGCATATATAAAAATTTTTTGTTGATTTTGAGTTTGATTGCACACATGGTATGACAATGTAAAATATTTTGGTTTTATATATTTTTCTGTTCTAAGTGTAATATGCGAATGTAATCATAAGAGGGAAAGGAAGTACAAGTGTGTGATCTAGTTTTAAGGCCATTTCGGGCCCCCATGCGTAGTTTAAGGCCATTTCGGTCCCCATTGTAAACAAGTAACATTTCAGATAACGTGGGTGGGTTTTCTCGGTTGACCGATCATTTCTGATCATGGCTAGTTTTATGTCATTGCGGACATGATAGTTTAACGTCATTCCGGACAAGGAGTGTAGTTTAATGTTTTTTGTTTTTTTATAGTTTAACATTATTTCAGACCTGTTGCGATGGTATTATTTTAGAGATTTTTTAATTTTTTTCTTTTTAATGTTAGGCGATGTGTCAACAGGTATGATTCTGTATTCAGCATCCCCTTCGCTGATCACGTTGAATGGTAATTCAGCCCAAGGGACATCTGATGGAATGGCTTCTGCGTCACTATTTTTAGATGTTTTAGTATTTGTGGTGAGTTCTATGTTAGTTTCTAATTGAGAAGATGTATGTACACTATCAGGTGCAGGTGTTTCTGTTTTAGGTGGATTTGGATTACTGTCTACCGGTTGTTGTTCGTTTATGTCATTTCGGCTAGGCTTTTCGAGTTCAACCTCTGAGCCTTGGTCTGTGTCCATGTGTGATGAAATGATAGGTGTAGCCGCTTCCCCATGTATGATGATTTCACCACCTTCATAAGGTAAGTGAATCTCTTGGTGTATGGGGGATGAGACTGCATTCAGTTGGGCCAACTAGGGTCTTCCTAATATTAGGTTGAATCCCGGCATTTTTTCAACCACCACAAAATCGGCGGATGTGGGAAACTAGTCCTCCGCTATGAAGTCTAAGGTCACTAAGCCTTTGACCATCATGCGTGACCCACTGAATGATTTTAAACATGTAGTTGCAGTTGGTTTAATTAGCTTGGTCAGCCCTAGTTATTCCATGATAGGGTATGGTACCACGTTCGTAGCAGCTCCATCGTCTACGTGGATCCTATGTATCTTGAACTAATTTATGCGTATCATTATGAACATGGAGGCTGTTGTCACCTCCCTTGTTTTCTTATCCACTTTAATGTTATCATTGTGGAAGCTTAGTGGTTTGGATGTTGATCCTTGGGGCGAGTACATTAATGCATGAATGGATGGTTCGTTTGGGGGCAAGTTCTCGCTTACTGGGATCGACGTTAACATGCGTACCAAAGCTTCACGATGTGTTTGGGATGTAAGAACCAAATCATACAAGCTTAGCAAAGTGTTCTTTTGCTTCAGTGCTTGCGTGACTTGTGTTAAAGCCGTTTCCAAGTCTCTACTACTGGGGATGTTTGCCTCAGCGGTGACTGGGTCCATTGGCCATAATAGTTTTATTTCATGCTTTGTTGGTTCGTTGTTTTTGCTCGGAGCCATTGTTCTAGACTTATCATGTTGTTTGGATGGTTCACCCTTGTTACATGCACTTGGTTGACTGTTGGGTTGCATCATGGTTACGGTGTTAAGTGGAGTGGGTTTAGGTGGCCCTACAGCTAACCGTTGACGTTCCTTCTCCAAGCGTTCACGTGTAAGCTTATCCGCTAAGCGTTCTCGTGTGTGGCGTGGAGGTGGAGTTGGTCTTGGAGCTTCGGGTTTCCTTGAGATTCGTACAACATATGGAGCTGGGTGAGGTTGGGGTTGAACAGTCGGATATGGTTGGGCAGAAGATTGGCTGGACACCCTAATGACGTAAGGACTAGGTTTACCTTGCGTATGTGAGGTGGAAGCCTGGTAAACATTAGGACTTGCAGATGTGCTAACAACGTATGGGGTTTGTCTAGGTGGAGGTTGGACCTCTGCTATTGTAACTACGGGTGACACTCGGACTACGAAAGGGGCAGGCCAAGCAGGAGGGGTTAATAGATTTGGGGTAGTGACAACGGGAGGTATGCGCACTACGTATGATTTTTGCGAGGCAGGTGATGGTTGAGGAATGGATGCGGATGGAGTGGGAGGAACATGGACTACAAACGGCTTATTAGGTGTTTATTGTTTATATTCAGGGTAGACGGTGTTAATGTTAGGTGTCTCAGGTTCATCATCAAAGTAGATTATGTTGATAATGTACGACTCCTATTTGGTGTTCAGAGGGTCTTTATACACCCCCATAGCCTGGTTCTGTGGTTGGACCGGGTTGGCCTCATCAAAGGTGATTTGGCCTTTGTCAATCATTTGCTGTATGTCCTACTTCAGTGTGAAACAGTAATCTGTGTCGTGCCCGTTGCGTTGGTGATAATCGTAGAAGCGATCCATTCTAAAGCCTTTGGGCACTGGAGGCTCATCTGGCGACGCTAGGCTTGGGTTCTGGATGAGTTAACAGAACCGATCATGCCTCTGGATGGCTGCAGGGGATAACTATTTATGTTTCATTAATCCAGCTTTCAGTAGTTGATCGAATAGCTGGGATGGCTTCATAGGCAACAACATATATTGAGAAGGTTCTTTCCTCTCAAAGTTTCTCGTACGGTTTTGTGTCAGGTTCTACGATGATGATGATTTTGGCATGGTCGCGGGAGTAGGTCTAGTATAGTTAGTAGGGGCTACAGGTGGTTTGTTTGGTTGTTGCATTTCCACTATTGCCGCTATGGTTTCTTTAGCCTTGTCTTTATCTTTTTTACTATGTTGATTTTTGAAGGCTAAGTATGTAGGGTCATGGCTATTTTGAGCTGCCTCTTCAATATTTTTGATTTGTACAAAGACTTGGTTAAGCTTACGCGCATTAAGATAGTACAATTTAGATTTGAAGAAGTCATTAACGGCCCCCTTTAGAAATGTGAGCATATATGTCTGGGGAATTGGCTTGTGTAGCTCATTGAGAGCGGCACTCCACTTCTGAATGAATTTTTGCACAGGTTCAAGGGGTGCTTGTTTAACCTGTATGAGGCTTTCCAATGTCGCTTCAGGTTTTAAGTTATATTTGAACCTGGTCACGAACTGATGTAACAAATCTTCCAAAGAAAATATAGAATTTCTCGGTAGGGCCCGGTACCAATCGAGTGCTTTCCCTATGAGAGACATAGGGAATACTTTTAAAATGGCATGTGGCCACGCCTGGAGCAATGCGCATTCTAACCTAAACGTTATTAAGTGAGCGTTAAAGTCCGTCTCCCCATTATATTTAGTTAGTGTTGGCAACGATATGCCTTTTGGCAAGGTTAGAGGCAGGACAGAAGGGCTGATGGGGTCATCGTGGTAGAAGTCCACTACCTTCAGCTCTTTGTCAGCAGCCGTTTTGAGGCACTTGACCTCGTCAGTTAGTTCTTACATTAATTTTTTGGCATCTGCCCAGTCTTGGAAACTAGGTGACATGGCAGCTTGAGGTTGTGGTATATTGTACAGGTTAGATTTTTGGATAGTAGGTTAAAAGGCCAAGAGCTGTACGGTCGACGGTTGTGCTTGTGGCACGTTTATAGTAGGTGGCACTAGGGATGACACATTCTAAATGAGGGGTTGTTGTTGTGATGGTTGCGGCTGTACTTGGGGAATGTTGGTCGATGGAATCATGTGAAGTGGTGCATGGGGGTGAGAGGGTTGATGTGATGGTACACCCATCGCCGCCCATTGTCCAGCTATGTTTTGTGGAGGAACTCCCTGTTGGGTTACAGTAGTGGAAGGGACCCCGTGTGTTTAGATGTGGGGGATGTAGTGAGCTGACGTGGATGCTGGTATCACATGTGGCATTCCAATCACTCGAGGCAAGAAGGTTGCCCCCGTGTTATTGTGTGGGGGTGGTGCTTGTGAGGATGGGCCCGCTACTGCAGTGGGGATGATAGCGAGAGGGAGTGTGTTGAATTGCGGGCCAGTTACCAGAGGAACATGAACCAGTGTAGATGTTTCTGGTGGAGGTGCTTGCACCTGGGTGAACCTGAGGGGTTGGAGGAGCATGACTTCCCCCGTGCCTGGATGAAACATGGGGTTGATATGGGTTTGTGGACTGAGGGTGTGATAGGAGTCTTCATGTTTAGATTGGGCAGCGAACTCGTCCGCTTCTTTCGGTTGGAAATCCACTACAGGCTGATCCAATGACTGGATCCTTTGCAGGAGGATTATTGTGACGAGCTCTGAGTACTGTTTTGGAACAGGGATTATATCATATGGGGAAGGGATGAACTCACGTACTCCCCTGTAGAAGAGTTCATACTGCCTCTTTACCTTTATTTCGGCTCAATCTACTGCCAGACTAGCTTGTATCTTCACACATATGAAGTTGTACTGGTCCTGGGTTATAATGTTAGAGGTTGGGTTCCTCCCTTGTAACCTTAGGGACCGGTGGGGCCCCATTGTGGGTTGTACTATCAGCTGTGGAATGATGGGCTGTTGGGAAGCCACGGTGCCTACCATATCGGTGACTTGAGTAGTTGTAGTGGTGGTGTTTGTGGGGTTCATGATGACCTGTTGAGGGTATGACACGGTATAGAGGTGTGAAATTAGTGTACTTAGTACAACGTAAATCTATGTGGTAATGTGCAGTGTATACACTTCAATGTCCAGCATATAACAATAGCGTAGACAGCGTATAGGGTCAGTGTAGACAAAGTCTGCAGCGTAAGGAGTGTAGCGTATACACGAGAGAGCGTATACAGCGTCAGGGTGTAGCCTAAAATAGGATCACAGCGTATAAAGTGCAGTATAAATTGGAGAGCAGTGTAGACAAAGTCTACAGCGTAAGGAGAGCGGCGTATACAATGTCGATGCGCAGCGTAAACAGGTTTTATAGCATACAGTGTGGTATAAATGAACAGTAGCGTAAAAGAGTTTGCAGCGTAAAGAGAGTAGCGTAAATAGAGTCTCAGAGAGTCAGTGTGTAGCGTAGAGAAAACCTAGGATGTAAAATATGCAGCGTAGACTTTAGCAATCTTGTGTATGGTGTAAGGAAAAATTTTTAGCGTAAAGTGTGTAGCGTATATGTGGTAGTGTAGAAGCTGGGATTTCTACGGACAGAATCCACATAGGGTTGACAGCGTAGACATTGGGAGACTTGCAGAGGATGAGTTTTGAACAAGGCAGTGTAAACGTTTATCAGCATAGACGCTGGATAGTTGATAGATGATGTTTTAGATTACATAGTGTAAACGTAGGGAGGGTTTCAGAAGGAATCGACGTATGGTCGGCGGCGTAAACGCTTAGCGGCGTAAATGCTAGGAAGCTTGCAAACAAGGCTTTAGGCAGAGGCCCTTCTTCTAGCGCCAATTTTTGTACCGTCTGAAATCATCGGTCTCCGGATGGAAGGAAACAGAGGCTGTGGGATCATAGGACGTGCACAGAAGACCCTACCTTTGCCTGAGGGCAAGCTAGAATGAACGAATGTAGAGTACCTTGGGTGGTCCACACGCAGATCAGACAAGGATTTCCCCAAACGTACACCGAAGTGCTATACGTTGGGTTATACGTAAACGACGTAACAGGCGTAAATTAGAGCGTAAACAACGTAAACGATGCGAACAGAGCATAGACGTAAACAAGTGTAACCAGAATACATGTGAGAATTAATGCAGACTGTAAACAATTTTAGGAAGAAAATGTAACAATGGCATTATAAAATGAAAGTATAGTGCACCGGTCTAACACAGTTGTGACTGGAACACAAGGCGAATGAAGAGCCTCGGTGGATGCAGGGATGATTATGGCTGGTTCACACTGTAAGCATAGCGTAAAGGCTGTATGCTCAACGTACAGGGTTGTCCAGCGTAAGAGGTTTTGTGCTCTAGTTCCCAGCATCTCTGCTCTCTGGTGTCCTCTCGGAATTTTGCCAACCGCCCTTAATCTCATAAAAATTCGGGCTTTTATACAGGTTTTGGCATTAGACTCGGGTTGGGAGAGACGTGGCACATTGATCAGGTGCAAAAGCGTAAAATACAAGTGTACAATATGTTACATTTGGTGGGTGTATACGTTGGGCATATACGCTGTCTGCAGCGAGCATAAACTGTGGGCATATACGCTGGGTGTATACGCTGGAGGTGCTAGGCGTATACACTGATGTGCTAGGCGTATGTGGACTTAGGCGTAGATGTCATGGACGCTGGCGTATATGCTGGGCATATACCCCGATGGATGCTATGCGTATACACTGGTGTGTTGGGCGTATACATGGGGGCATATACGCTGATGTTTACTGCCTTGTACCAAATCTTGTTCTACAGTGCTGTTTCCATGCTATCTCTAGGGATCTTATTGCTGGGCGTATGCATCTGTTGTACCTGCTGGGCATACATGTGAGGCGTATACGTTGGGCATGTACGCTGGGCATATACGCTGGGCGTATACGCTGTGAACTTGAGTGTATACGCTAGGCGTATACGTTGTGAACTTGAGCGTATACGCTGGGAACATACACTTGGGTGAATACGCTAGGCGTATACGCTGGGATTGCATACTTAGTGAAAATTAAGCATCAGATCTTCAAAATTGCCAAGTGTGACACCAGATGCAGCTGTGGTCGTCTGTCTTACTTGGTGTTGGACAAGTACTAAGCTCAAAATTTTTGTGGTGTTTCAGGTAGGAGGTAGTCTGGTTCTGGGAGGGAGCATAGGAGTTCTTGCAATTCCTTCTCCAATGCTTCAGTGTGATCATTTGGTCACACCTAGCGGAGGAGGTAGCAGCTGCCATAACAGAAATCCTATTTCTTGGGGGCAAACCAGGGTATTCTAAGATTTTTGATGAATGGGGTAATGAGCAATGGGCAGGGAGAAGGGTCTAGTCAGTGCCCAAAAAAGTTGAGGTGTTTTGCCTGGATTTGGGAGATGCTCGAGTATAATTGGTACCATCCCTACAACACTCTATTTATTCCATATCATATGGTAACGTTCTTTCAAAATCCACCAGGAACCATCTACAGTGTTGGTAGGTGAGTTTTGTAGCCATGTTCCGCTACGCTACGTAATGTTTGCTACGCTTGCCAAATGTTAACAATGTTTTTTTGTTACAAGTTTTCTATCAACGAGGAAGGGCTTCATGGCGATATAGACATGTTGACCTTAGCACAAATGGCCTTGCAAGAGTTTTCTTCCACTGAGAATATATGTGTAGGTGTGATAGGCCAATGTGGGGGTGAGTACAAAACCTACCCAACCCAGTATCTCAAACTCTAGAATAGATGCAAGGAGTCCAGTTGGTTGGATGAGAGATGGACACCCTTTAAATTGATCGTTGTTGAAGATGTCTTGGTTAATCTTTTGCCATTCCCGTCACCATTTAAGCCTAGTAAGCTAAACAGTAGTTACTGCATGTTTGAGTGTCATTGTTGTTTTCTCTGCTATTGGTGCTTTACCTAACTTGTTTTTTTCCTTTTTTATATTGTTGTGCTAACTACTTTCGTGCAAATTGCTATAAGGGTGAAGAAGTCCCAAGAGGTGATGGTGATAACCACTAGGAACTAGGAGGTAAACATCTACTTTAAGTATGGAGAGGTAGATGAGAGCCAATGTTGGATATGTAGCACAGCCTCAGAATCCCTGCTCAAGCATCTTCAAGATGCTGGGCTCATGGATTTGTTCCTGGCCTCGAATCCAACTATCCATGCTGCTAGGATGCTCACCCTAGAGGACTCCTTTTCCAACAAGGTAGACTGCTTCCACACATGTGTACATGGTGTGCGGGTGGTCCTTGAAATCAATTGCCAACAATTTGTGGACCTTTTCGATGTCCCTGCTGATGGTCTCCTCATAGGGTCAAAGACCAAGAAAGAGGTGAATTGTCAGAAGGAGGACATTGAGGAGTGGCTAGGGGTTTCCAAAGAGAAAAAGGGGATTCCCATGGAGAAGGTTAGGCCAAGGGCCACCAAAGAGGTTTATTCCATCTTCCGTGCTCGCGCTTTTCCCCAGCTACTTTTCCAAGGAAAGATCCTTGGGATTGAGAAAGCTTGGGTAATGCAGGAGGTCATGGAAGAGGGGGCTCCCTACAACTAGGCTAGGTACGTATGCAAGGGCCTACAAACTAAAATCGTTGCACTTCATAAGAAGCAGGAGTCCCGTTTCAATGTGCACTACGCCTTTTACATAGCCTGCTTACGGTGTTTCGTGGAGTTTTTGGTAGTCCACGAGAACGGAGTATGGGTTATGTGAAATTGCAATCAGATTTCCAAACCGTGGATTTGCCAAAAAATTTGGACCACTTGAACCCAAGATCCCCTAGAGGATATTGGAGAGTCGTTCTCTATGACAACTGAGGATCGGGTGGCCTGCAACTTTTGTGGCTAAGATAGGATGAGAGAGGCACCTCCTGCTGTCGCCGGTAGCGTATTGCAGGGAAAACGTCTCATCATCGAGATAGTGGCCACCAAGATGCAACGAAAGAGACCTCAACCAATTGAGGAGACCTTCCGGATGGAAGAAGAAGAGGGGCGGACACTGTGGCTCAAGCTACGTAGGACACAACCCCCCATTGGTAAATGCTTTTGCCTATGTTTACTTCCTCACTTGCTTTGTTAATGCCTACTACACTATGCTACAATATGCAACGCAGCATAGTGTAGCACCTACTTTAAGCTAATGCAAATATGTTTTTGCTACTAGAGGAAGAAGAGGAAGAAGAAGAAGGTGACGAAGAGGTGTCGGCCCCCAAGACGGGGGTGGCAAATAAAGACACGGAGGCCCTAGTCTTAGAGGAAAGGGCCCCAGTCAAGAGCAAAGGAGCTCCTATCACTAAGGAAGGGGCTCTTGTCATCAAGGAAAATCTTGCTACTGACAAGAAGGACATTTTTGGAGACAAACAGGAGTCTCCTATGGATGAGGAGGATGCTGGTGCCTCAAAAGGAAAGGCACCAGCAGATGAAGAAGAACCCTATATTAACATGGAAGGGACTTCTGCTGGAGATATCTTTGCTGAATGTAGTTTAACATTGAGGGAATAGATGAATGCCAAGGATACTACCATAGTTTTGAGTCAGAAAGGAGGGGAACTACAATTAGCTGCTCGTGAGTTTGATAATATATTTGATGATGTGTCGATGGGTGATCCCCCCATTATCACCCCTGAGGGTTGACCAGGTAGGAGCCCTGATACTATCATTTTCTTTACTCAAAACCTTATTACAGTTCACCTCAGTCATTACTGATGCATTTGGTTGCATGCAAAACACCACTATTAATGCTGCAGGACCCCCTCTGATCTATGTGTAACCATGCACTGCAGACATTGAACCAGGTGATAGGCATGGAAAAAATGTCATGCAGGAGGAGGTTTGGCACCACCTCAGGCTTATTTTGGATTGCATACCCTTCGAAATGGATGTGGGGCTATATCGGGTTAGTCACTTTTTGCTATGGAAAAGGCTTATGCGCTATTCTAGCTTTCATGTGACTCTAGCTAACTACTTCACTTTTACAATTCAGGTTCTAGATGAAGATGCAGGGCCCGTAGAGGATGAAAATGAAGAGGCAAATGAGGGAAATGCATAGGAAGGTGATGCAGAAGGGAATGATGCAAGCAATGATGATGCAGATGAGGATAACCCATGACAGCATGGGATTTTTTGAAATTTTAAATTTTTTGGAAAACTTTTGCAAACATTGGAAAACATTTAATGAAGGAAGTAAATTTTGAAAGAAAATTGATTTTATGCTATGTTATGTTTTTTCTTTTTGATGTTTTAGTTTTAGGCCATTTTGGGCCATAATATAGTTTTAGGCCGTTTCAGGCCATTGCTAGTTTTAGGCCATTCGGGCCATTGCTAGTTTTAGGCCATTTCAGGCCATCAAATAGTGGTGTAGTTTTAGGCCATTTTGGGCCATTTCGTGTGGTAGTGTAGTTTTAGGTCATTTCGGGCCATGGCATAGTAAAGAAATGATAAGCTAACGATTTAGAGAATGGCTAATTAGTATCTAGCGTAGAAAGATGGATGCAAGAAAAAAAAGGTAGTTAATGTACAAAGGATGCTAATTGGACAAGAAGTAGTGGGGTTGCTACGCTAGGTGTAACTGCTTCTTGACCCATCATGGATTGGGCGAGGTGTAAGGCCAAGATGCTTTGCTACAACCTTTGTCTATGTTGTTGTCCTTTACTTGGAAGGGCAACTCAGTCCACGCATTTTCATTTTCTGAACCGGCATGCTGAGCTGGTTCTCTTGTCAAATGGTTAGTATCTATAGGGATAGGTGCTTCATTCTTAGAGGTTACGACCTCTGAGCCCTATTCCATATCTACATTTTTGATAGCTTGTGTTGCTACCTCGTCATCATGTATTACCACCTCCCTGCCTGCATAGAGTAGATGGATCTCTTGATGGATGGGCGAAGAGAAAACCCTATGTTGTACTAACCATGACCTTCCCAAGATCAGGTTAAACTCAGGCATCTCTTCAACCATGATGAATGTTGCATTTGTGGGGAACTAGTCCCCTACCACAAAGTCAATATGGACCGTGACTTTAACCACAACCTATGCCCCATTGAACAACTTTAAGCATGATGTTGTTGTGGGTCTGATCTGGTAGACCAAACCTAGCTTGTCCATAATAAGGAAAGGGATGACTATAGTAGCAGCCCCATCATCAATGTATACCCTCCAGATCTTATGTTGACCGACCTAGATTGTGATGAACAGAGATATTGTAGTCACCTGACTCTTTTTAGGGTCTTCCCTAGTGGAATCATCGTAAAAAGTTAATTGGGATGACTTTGGTTTTGTAGGAACATAAGGAAGCATGATTGAATGGATCACCTTCTCTTATGCTGGCATGTTTTCATCAACAAGAATTTTCGTTAACATGCGAACCAAAGCCTCACGATGTGCAGTAGATGTCATGATCAGGTTGTACAAGCTTAGCATAGTGTTTTCTACTTTAGAGCTTGCTTGACATGGGAGAGGGCACTCAAAAGGTCTTGGCCACTTTTTGGTTTACTCCCTTTCTCCTCTTCTATTTGTCCCAGAAGACAAATTTCCCAAGGAGGGACAGTTTCAATTTTGGGTTTAGGCCCTCTTGGATGAGGTGGCGAAGACTGTGCATGGGTAGCAACGTCATTTTTCGGCAATGAAGGCATAGATGCAGGGGATGAGAGTGCAGGCTTGGAGGTACCTAGGGTAGTACATTATCTTGACATCTCACTAGTGAAGTGCACTTCTCTTTTTTAGGACGATAAGGCTGTAAAGCTATCTTATGTGGGGCGGGGGCTGTTGAATGGCTTGGTCCCCTAATAAAAAATGGAGCTAACAGTGTTAATGTGCGAGGCAGTGGTGCGGTTTTGCTAACAAGTGATGTAGGGGGAGATGTTTGGGGAGGGACTCTCAAGACAAAAGGTTTCCGTGGACTTTGATTAACCGTTGGTGGTGCTGGTGTGCTACACTAAGGCACATAGACTACAAATGGCTGCTGGGATGATCTAGGATTACTGTTAATGTTGATGGTGTTGATAATATAACTGGTTTTGTTGGTGTCAAGAGGGTCAGTGTAGACATGTAGGGATTGATTCTCAGGACATACTAGATTAATTTCATCTAGCACCAGTTTTCCCTGATCCATCATCCTTTGGATGTCATCCTTCAACGTCATGCAATAATTTGTGTCATGACCACACTATTGGTGGTAGTCACAGAACTGCTCTAGCTTGAAGTCCTTAGGAACTGGGGGCTTGTTGGGCAAAGCCAACGAGGGGTTCTTGAGGAGTTCATAGTACCATTGATGCTTCCTAGCTCCCTCCTTCGACATCTGCTTATGTTGGATGTACCCTGTTGCCAACAATTGCTTTAGAAGATTTGAAGGCTTGATGGGTAGTGGGATATACTTCAAGCAATCTTTACGCTTGAAGTTCATTTTGGGTGATGCAGATGTCTTAGGTGCGGATGTGGAAGGTTGTGGTGCATTGCCCTATTTGGGTGTGGGGTTAGTTGCAGGCATGGTTGATTTCTTATTGTTCTTGTTACTATTGTTATTAGGTTTGGGTTTGACCTCATTTACCCTTGTCCTTCTTTGTGAAGGTGTTCTTCTATGCAACATAGGTTGAGTCTTTGCTTGCCTCAGCTGCATCCTATATGCTCTTAGTTTGGGTGAAAGCCTAAATTAGAGTGCGCGAAGCAAGATAATACATCTTAGACTTAATAAAGTCATTTACTTCACCCTTGAAGATGGCCAGCAAATGGGCCTCTGCAATGGGTTCACAGATTTCGTTAAGGGTCACGCTCCAACATTGGATGAACTTCTGGACTGGTTCCAGTGGATCTTGTTTTATGCTCATCAATTGATCTATAGTAACCTTTGGTCTCAATTTTTACTTGAAACGTGTCAGGAATTGGATCAGTAGCTCCTTTAGGGTTGATATGGAGGAGCATGGAAGGGCACGGTACTAGTCTAGGGCTTTTCTGGTTAGAGACATGGTAAAGACATAGATGATCATGTGCAGCCATTATTGCAGAAGAAGGGACTCAGACCTAAATGTAACAAGGTGTGTGTTGGGATCTCCCTCCCCATTGTATTTCGTGAATGGGGGAGCGACACCCCTAGGGGTAACATTAGTGCAGGGACTGCCGAGTTGATGACATCATCCTAGTAGAAGTCCATGACTTGTATCGTATCAGACCCGATAGCCTTGAGGCATTTTATTTCCTTAGTAAGGACCTGGATAAGCTAGAATGCTTGATCTAGACCTAGGGATGATGCAGACGGTTGGGGAACAGTCGGGGCAGCTCCCATCTGTGGAATAGTAGATGTAGCAACGTGACCCATAAGCATTGTTGTTGGGGTGGTCCCTATGAATGGTGTTGCTTGCACTATCCACCACTTGGCAGGTGATGTAATTGAAGTAGTATCTGTAGGTTATGCTACGGGATTGTCTGCTTGTGTGGCCAGTGGAACAAACCATAGTCCTACATTGGGTTGTACCATTTGCAGGGCTTGGTAGGTCTAATGGCCAACATAACGGGACATCTGCGAGGGTAGCATAGCAGGAGGAGAAGTGAATGGGGTCCACTATGTGGATGGGCCTGGGCCCACCATTGACAGTGGGACAGGTGTAAACACAAGAATAGAAGCAGGGACTACACGTGACTGTGAGGTAGGAATGGTGTGAATGTATGGTAGGGTAGCTGTAACAGATGTTATAGGAATAGACTGGGGAATGGTTGGCAGAGGAGTAGTGGCTGAGAATGAAACAGGGGAGGATGCGGCATGGCTACCCATTGTCGAAGTAATCATAGATTATGATGATGTAGACGTGATCACTAAGGGAGTAGTGGTATAGAGCGGGTTTGTCCAGAAGGACGGGGTGGAAGGAATGGTGGCAGGTTTGGTTTGACGTCCCCATCGGATTGGGAATCCAGTTCCTCCTATCCATCTTGGAAAGCCTCATCATGGTGAGACGCTGTATCTTGCAACTCCCTAGGCCTAGTCACTTGGATTAGCTAATGTAAAATTCATTGGTTCGTTTGCGTCAAAGGGATGGAAACTAGAAGTTATGTAGTAGGTGAACTTGAAGCTATGCTTCTCTTCGAACTCTTGTGCATCTAAGGGTAGTTTTGCCTACACCTTAGCGTAGAGGAAGTTGTATCACTCATGTTGCTAGGCCAAGCCCTTAGGTCCCTAATTTTGGATCCTGAGGGATCGATGTGGCCCTAGCACTGAGCTGAGCGGTTGTTCAGCACCTATGATGCCTTGAACTATGAGGGGAACCTCAACGTTAGAGGTGTTAGCAATAGTACTTGGGGAATGTAGTGACCAAAAACATCAGCAGCTGGAAAACACCGAGAGGTCGTCGATTGTTAACAGTCTTAACCTTGTATCCACGTGAGGGTTGTGCTGGATAAAAATGGAAATGGGTGCCCTGAATGGTCTAGTTGATCAGACAGGGACTTAGTCAGTGTTAATATAACCTTACATAAATGGATTATTTGAAAATGAGACCTCTAGCATAAAATGATAACTTTAAATGCAAGAGGGATAGAAAACAATGTAAAAATGCAATGATAAGCAAGAAAGAAAAGTAAAATGCAGTTAGGAAAATGCATGGCTTCAAAGCTATGAATTTGCTTTGTCAAGGTGGACACAATCAGTTGCATGATGCTGAGAAGTGAAGAGATCTCGAGAGTAACCAAGACATGTAGAGTAAGACGACTGTGTGCGTGAATGCGGACTCAAGAGTTAACAATGCGAAATGCTACCAAGATGGTAGAAAAGAGGAGAACAAAATGCCAACTAAGAGTGCTAACTATTTACAATGTCAAATAGAAAGCTTACAATGCTCAAGGTTATAGTGCTAACTTTTTTTGCTTGTTAGCCAACAAAATTACTAGCCGAGAAAATTGCCAAAAAGCCAGACTACTAGTGTTTTTTTTTTGCAAAAAAGACCCAACCTTGGATCCTTTTTAGTGTTTCTCATTGGGGTATTTATCGAGCCAAGGGCACACGAAAGGTGTGGTTTGGACGCCATGTGCCTTGGGCCTACATTGACTTGTCTGTGCTACATGGGCATGCATGACCATTGGACATGCATGACCATTGTAATTACGAGCTTGCCATGCTGTAATTGCGAGCCTACCATGTCGTAATTTCACCATTAGAGTTTGGAGATGTGTGCCAATGGTGCAAACAGATGAAGTGCATTGATGTAGTGTAACTATTTGCTATGCTGTGCTATGCTTTATAGCGTAGCATGTTGGCATAGCATAGCATCTTATCATGCATCTCACTGCATGTGTTGCTACACTATGCTACGCTGCGTAGCATAGCAGCTGGCCTTAGTTGCAAAAATGTCACGAATCTGCAAACTTTACCTTTTTCATTGCGAAACTTGCAAACTTGCTGATCCCGCCCTATGAGTTGCCCTCTGTCACTTTCTTAGAATTGCTACACCGCATTGTGCCATGTAGCTTAGTCTACCATAGTGGCCAACATGCCTGCTTTTTACCAAGTTCACCACTTTCTAACGAAAGGAGACATTACTGAAGGACTTGAAGTCAGGCGAGGGGACTAAGCATCTAGCTTTTGCTATGCTTTGCTACACTACATAGCATAGCATAGCACTTCGCTTCTACAAATGTCTTCTGAAGTCTTCTATGTTACATAGCATAGCATAGCATAGCATAACTTTTTTACTTAGAAAACTTGCTGAAGCATTTTGCACGTTTTGAGCACCACCAACAATTCCATGCATTACTCCTAAGTGCATGGTCAGCTAGGTGAACTGCTCAGGTGGGCTGGCTAGAGAATATATTTAGCCTGTTGACACCTAGGGTAGAAAAATTGCCGAACTGGACAGTTTGAACATCAGAGCATCCATCTCCTGAAGAACTACTGTGACGTTGCACGAATTGCAAAGCCCTGGTGAAGTAAGCATGCCTTTGAATTTTGGGGTGTTTCATTGGCCCCACTTTGTTGATGTCTAGAGGATGGGCTCGATAGATGTTGACAAAAAATATGAAACACCATGGAAGATAAAATGCTAACATTGTTCGGTGATCATCAAGACATCACTTAGTTGTGCTTGAGAGTGTTGCATTGGTTTTTGTGGGGGGGGGGGGGGGGGGGGGACGGGGGGGGGGGGGGGGGGGACGGGGGGGGGGGGGGGGGGGAGGGTAAAGCAGGGAGGAAGGAGGTTTAGAAAAAGGATAAAGATAAGGCTTAGCAGAGTTCCTCATCAGAGTGCTTGTGAGGGAATCGTTCGGATTTTCATCTTTACTTTTGCTGACCATTGATCTCTTGTAGGATAGATGCTTCTTTCCTAGGATGAGTTATGTTACATTCGTGTAGGATTTTGACCTACCTATAGATGCTTCCCATTCGGTGAGCTATGTTATGCACTTCATGGAATTTGCACTCTGAAGTAGCCAAGCTAGTTGAGACACTCACTTCGCGACGTTGTAGCATTTGTTATTATGGCAAGATGTACCTTCGGCCAAAGCCTCTCTGGAACACACCTTGCGAACACAGAGAGAAAACCAGAAGAAAAATCCATGATGCAAAATGAAGGCAAAGGTCTTGCTTGTTGCAGATATTGTTGAAGATCTTGGACATCTTTGTTGGTGTATGGTGTCCACACTAAAAGGCTAGCAACGACCTCGGTAGCATTTGTGTGGAGGAGCTGGCATCAAAGGAACGAGGAGTTGCCGTGAGTGCGGATGCTCTGGAATCCCTGCCAAAGGCATGCATCCTCAGTTCAGCTATGAGGTCAGCTACCACATAGCTAAACGTCACTTAAGCCTAGATGCTGACAGGGAGCTGGAGGGTAACAATATTGTGGCTGGGCCACAATACTGCTGAAACTCCAGCAGTAGGCATTGACCAAGGAACTACCATCAAGGTGATGGGCCGTGGCGACGGTAGGTACGGGGGGTTAGTGAGATTTCATACAACATCTTCAGGGGATCATTAGGATGCCAAGAATAGTAGTGTTGCATATGTTCCATGGCATGTCCTCATTGTGTCGTGAACTATATTCTAGAATTGCAACTTCCCCCCCATGTCGGCAATGTGAATGCTCACTTAATGAGGACATGCTTGCTTGATGTGTGCATGCTCGCTTGATGTGTACTTGGTATAGATGCATGTTGGGGATGTGCCGCTAACCCAGTTTAAGATCTTGGTAGACTATGTGCTAGTTTAAGATCCCAGTGGACCATTGTGCTGGTTCAAGGTCCCAACAAACCATATGTGCCAGTTTAATGTCATAGCAAATGAGTTGTGCCAGTTTTAGGTTGTAGAAGATGAGCTGTGCCAGTTTTACATCATAGAGGATGAGCTGTGCCAGTTTTACATCATAGAGGATGAGCTTTGCTACTTTTACGTCATAGCAGACGATTGCCAACTTTGCCAGTTTTACGTCGTAGCGTATGATCTGTGTTAGTTTTACATCGTAGCGGATGATTGCCAACTTTGCCAGTTTTATGTCATAGCAGACGATCTATGCTGATTTAACATCCTAGCGGATGAGCTATGCTAGTTTTATGTCATAGTAGATGATTTGTGCCAGTTTAACGTCATAGCAGACGAGTGTGCCAGTTTAACGTCATAGCAGACGAGTTGTGCCAGTTTAATGTCATAGCGGATGATTGCCAACTTTTCCAGTTTTACCTCATAGCAAACGATGCTTACCGTGTTCATGCTTTAAATGTAGTACAACTTGAGGTATGAGTGATTCACCAGATTAACGAAGTCATTGCCATCCATGTCTGCCAACTTGAAGGCTCCATTCCCAAAAGCTTTGGTGACCATGTATGGGCCTTCCCAGTTGGCTGAGAATTTTCTCACATGTTCATGGATGACTTTGAGGACAAGGTCTCCCTTCTGTATTGGCTGTTGATGCAGATTTGCATGATGTTTTTGCCATTGCTTACTCTGGTAGTGCTCTATGCAACTCAGCATTTGTGCATGCTCCTCCTCTATTGAGTCGAGGTCGATAATTCTTGACTTGTTGTTCTGGGCTTCGCTCACAACATCAAATAGGATCATTCGAAGTGATGGTACCTGCAAATCAAGAGGCAACATAGATTCAGATCCATAAATGAGACTATAAGGGATCTTACTTGTCGCAGTTCTGCATGTCATTTTGTAGGCCCATAGAACATAGAGGATTTGCTCGTGCCACCGCCTCTTGCTGTTGCTAAGCATCCACTTCAGCAAGTTGATGATAAACTTATTTGTAGCCTCTACTTGCCTATTTACCTATGAGTAATACAAGGAGGATAATGATTGTCTGATGCCTAGATTGCTACAGAAATTTTGGGTTTCTGTACTACTGAACTGTGGTCCGTTGTTGGTTACAATAGTCATCGAAAGCCCAAACCTTGTCACGATGTTGTCCAAGATGAAGTGGCAGATCTGTTGAGACATCATTTTCGTTAGTGGTGATGATAATGAAGCTATGCCCTATGGAGGACTTAGGCGTGATAGGTCCTATGAGGTCTAGTCCCCATCGTTAGAAGGGCTAGGTGATCTACGTTGGGTGCAGCTCCGTAGGTGAATTGTGTATGAGATTTATGTATCTCTGGCACGTGTCACACGTCTTGACTTTTGATAGATAGTCACACTCCACATGGGGCTAGTAGTATCCTAGGTTTCTAATTTTCATAGCCATAGCCCTAGGTGCTATGTGTCCACCACATAGTCCCTCATGTACTTCATTAATCACGTTTTGCACCTACTCCTCACCCACGCATGCTAGAAATATCTTGTCATAGGAATGTCTACACATGATGTCATTTTCCATGAGCGTATATTGCTGGGCACGCTTGCGGATTGTGTCTCTCTAGGTAGATGTTATCCCGCTTGGGGGTTCACTGTGTTGCAGGTAGGCTTTAATGTTGGCATACCACTCCTGGGTATCTGCAGCGCTAATAGAGGCCATGTGTCTTGCCTGTGTGATAGGCTCAATACATTCGACAATCGAAGTTGGTAGACTTGCAAACAAGCATGGTGGAATATTTAGTGCTAGGGTGGCTAAGGCGTCTACCACTGTGTTCTCATTATGTGGCATGTGTTGCACATCTGTGGTTGCAAATTGCTTAAATAGGATTTTTGCTAGATCATAGTAGGGTTGTAGGTGCATAGCTTTACAAGCATAAACCTCAATGATTTGATTCACAACTAGTTGTGAATCCCCGTGAATCGCAAAGTGTTGTATGTGTAGTGTTTGGGCATCTAAGAGGCCTATGAGTAGCCCCTCATACTCTGCCACATTATTGGTGTAGGGGAACATAAAATGATAAGCAAACAGGTGCATTTACTCAGAGGAAAATGTAATGACAGTAGCTGCACTACCTCCTCGCATGGTTGAGGCATCGTCGAAGTGTAAAGTAGCTTCTAGGTGTGATGGGATGGCATTGATAGTGCCAACATGCTCGTCTGGGAATTCAAGATCTATCGTTGCCTGGTTGTCGACAGGTGAGGTTGTAAGTTGGGTCACTATGGCTTGACCCTTTGTTAATGATTGGCTCACATAGTGTAAGTTGAACTCCGCAGTTATTGCTGTCCATTGGGCTATCCTGCTACTTTCATACAAGTTGTTAGTAATAGCTTGGAGTATGTTGCTTTTGCAAATGATGTTAATTGTACTGCAAAATAGGTAGTGCCTTCACTTCTTTAACGTAAATACTAAGGCAAGGCAATTCCTCTCCACTTCGTTGTATTTCACCTCATGCGCTATGTACCGTCCAAAATCGTTGGCGTAAGGCTGGAGGAAAAATGAACATTAAAAGATCTCCGGAGAGATACAGCTGACCCTACCTTAGCATGAGGGCAAGCTAGAAAAACAAAGGTAGAGTGGCTTTGTTGGTCTACACGTAAATCAACCAAGGACTTCCCTGAGCATACGCTATGGCCTGCGCTAGGGTTATCGTTAATAGTGTAAAAGGAATGTAAATGGAATGCAAACAACAACACGAAATGTAAACAGAGCGTAGAGCGTAAACAGGGACTGAATTGTGAACGAAGCATAAACAGAGCTATATTGTAAAAAAAGCTTAAATAGAGTAAACAATATAAATGGAAGGTAATAATGAAACTATATTGTATTGTTTAAACAAGAATGTGCACTAGTCAAAGCATAGTTGCGTGTGTGATAGCAAGTCAAGTGCTAAGCCCTGGAGTGATGTGGTGATGTGTTTGCTGGTGCTTCAATGCTAGGAGTCTCATGTGCTTGAGCATCCAAGGTTTAAAGTTGCTCTTTCTTCAAAATTTCCCACACCGTTCAAGTGAATCGATAGGGTATTTATAGGGTTTGGCTGGGCTCAGGCATAGAATTCGTGGATGGAATCGATGGCCAAGACATGAGAGGAAACAAGATTGTGTGACACGTGTATGGTAGATAGCTATGTGTGAGTTGGTCATGTGTAGGCAGACTATGTTCTTGACTAGGTGCATTGTATCTTATAATGTGCATTAGCTTACTCAAGCTGGCTTACACTCATCACACAATTTGGAGCGTAAGAGCTTGACAAGCTTACAAATGATGATGATTTACCAAGAAAATCAAGAGGGATTGACTCCAACTTACTTGAAACTTCTCAATCCTTGAGTCGACTACTGCAAGATGTTGATATGAGTGGTTTTGTGGTTTTTTGAGGTGTCTCTACTTCACCAAGGCTCCCAGCATGAGTTGATTTGGTCCTGGTGTGTCCTTAGCGTGCGTTTAGAGTGCTTTTGTTTGGGCGTGATTAGTGCTCACATTGATGAATAGTGTTCATGTTGATGAATAGTGGCCATGCTGATGAATAGTGGTCATGCTAATGAATAGTGGTCACGCTGGACTCATGCTGCTAGTGTGACCTCAGCGTGACCCTAGTGTGAGCAAGCTGGGATGGTACGTTTCACACCAAATCTTGATCTTTGAGACCTGTCTTTTAAGTGTAACTGTTGCTTGACCCTGGGGACGACCTACATGCTGAATCTAAGCTTGTTTATGGCTTGATCTAGGTCATTTTTGGTAACTCACGCTGCGCTCACACTGTTACTGTGAGCTGGGTGCAACCAACTGGAAGTGACACATTTTGAGCTAAATTTTAACCTCTAATGCCTATTCTTTGAAGTGCAACTGCTGCCTACTCTCTAGGGTGGCTTGGATGCTAAATTTGAGTCCATCCTTGTGTTGATTTGAGCCACTTTTGATAGGTCACGTTTGGCTCATGTTGTCAGCATGATCACAGCCTGACCAAGCCAAAATGTCATGTTTCATGCCTGAATTTTGATTTTCTGGAGCTTATGAACAAGTAGAACTATTGCCTATCCTTGGGAGTTGAGTTGATGCTAAAAATAATGCTTGGGACTGCTTGATTTGACCTATTTTTATTTGGTCACGCTGGGCTCATGTTGTCAGTGTGATCCCAGCATGACCCCAGTGTGACCTGGGCATGAGTAAACAAATCATGTGATTTTGAGCTTAAGTTTTGAGGTTCTAGATGCTGAAACTTGGAGTAGTCATCAGTGGACCTTGCGGGGGCCTTGCCCATTCAAATTAGGACCATTTTGACCTGATTTGGAAGCTGTTAGGATTGTTCACATTAAGGGCAAGCTAGTTTGACAACATGAGCAAGCTAGCTTGAACAAGCTGGGTGTGAGTTCCATGCCTTAGTTAAGTTTTTCCTCTTGAATGCCGAAAGAGGCCTGATTCATTCTTGTTTCAAAGTGTTAAGCTGGAATTTTGTGGTGTTTCATGCATGACTCAAATAATACACTGCTATCTTAGATCCGTTGTCTCGTTTCTGACATAATAGTGCTACGATAGATGTGTCAGAGGTGGCAAGGTAGATGAAGAAAGGCTTATCCCTCTCTGGCGGATGCATAGTTGGGAGGTACAAAAGCTCTTTCTTCAAGTCATTGAAGGCTTGTTAACACTGGGTTGTCCATTCGAAGTTAGCTCCTTTCTTTAGAAGATGTTGCATGAGGTGTAACTTGTCAGTCAACTTTGCTATAAACCTTTAGATGAACTATACCTTATCTTGCAAACAACGTAGCTCCTTGAGGTTTTTAGGGGGTGGTAGGTTGACGATGGCCTTAACTTTGTCAAGGTCCACCTGTATTCTGGCCTCTGATACTATGAACCCTAACATGCGTTCAATTTTAACACTGAAGACACACTTCTTAGTATTAAGATGAAAATCATGCATTTGACAACACTTAAGGACTACCCCTAGATCATGCAGGTGATCAGCGGCTTCTTTGGACTTGACCACTATATCATCCACGTAGTCATTTAGCATTTCTAGGATGTAGTCACTGAAGATGTAAGTCATGGCTCATTGGTAGGTTGCCACGGTGTTCATGAGGCCAAAAGGCATCATGGTGTAACAAAAGGTATCCCATGGGGTCATGAAAGTTGTTGTTAGCTCATGCTCTAGGTTAATGTAAATTTGATTGTAGCCAGAGAAACCATCCATGAAGGATAACAGGGCATGACTAGCTGTAGTGTTGATGAGTTGATTGATGCTTGGTAGTGGAAAATTGTCTTTGATCATTACCTTGTTTAGATCCCGAAAGTCTATACAGATTCGTATTCCTCGCATTTTCATAGAAACCACAATGATGTTGGACACCCATTTTGAGTAATCAACTGTGCGGATGAAACCGGCTTGGTATAGCTTGGTGATCTCATCTCTTACAACTAGTGCAATTTCTAGTTTAACCTTACAGGTTTTCTGCTTAACTACCTTCATGCATGGGTCTAGGACGATGTTGTGCTCCATCAACCTCAGATCTAAACCCAGAATGTCGCTCTATGAACATGCGAAGACTTTGATGTTGCCTTGCAGAATCTTGGCTACATTTTTGTGCATCTGCGCATCTAGGAGGGAGCTAAGTTTTAACATTTTTACTTTTCCCTTGGACATGGTTACAGGGGTCTCGATGAGAGGGTCCTTAGTTACATCCCTGACCTCTAAATCTAGGGTTCGGACCAGATGCTCGGGCCAGTCAGGGGATGTTTCTAAGGATGTTATAGTGCTAGCTCTGGTCAACCCTATACTGACCTAAATCATCGATGTAAGGTTGGAATGGAAATAGACACTGAGAGATTGTCAAGCAGCCACAACTAACCTTGCCTTCACTTGAGGGAAAGCTGAGAAAGGGAATGAAGGCAGAGTGCCTTGGATGGTTTGCACACAAATCAACCAAGGACTTCCCCGAGCGTAAGCTACAGCTAGTGTTGGGGTTATCGTAAATAGGATGTAAACGGAATGTAAACAATGATATGAAATGTAAATAAAGTGTACTGAATTATGAATAAAGCATAAACAGAACTAAACAATGTAAATGAAAGGCAATAATGAAACTGTCTTAGATTTTTTTTAAAAAAATGTGCATCGGTCAAAGCGTACTTACACAAGTGTGGATGGCAAGTCAAACGCCTAGCCCCAGAATGATATGACACGATGATGAAATGATGAAATGGGATGAATGTGAGAAGAACTTGGAAGCCAACAATCGGATGTGCCAAGCACCCAAGGATTGCAAATTCTATCCTCCTTCAAAATTGCCAATCTCTCCAATCTTTGCCTCTTCCAATCTTCTTCTTCTTCTTTCTTGCCTCTTTGCCTCCTTGCCTCTAGTTTGTGTGAATTGATAGGGTATTTATAGGGTTGGGCTAGGGTTTTCTTTGACCAGGTTCAATGTATTTTACAATTTTTGGGTCATTCAAGCCCATAAAAAAATACAAATTAGAAATACAAGCCCTCAAGCGATAAATTTGTTTTAAAAACTTTAAAAATATTAGCTCCAAATCTGGCCTGCTTGGAAAAATTATATATATATTTTTTGCTGAATATTTGGCCTAATTTTTCATGGGCTTTCATATCCCTTTGCCATTTTACAGATTTCTTGAAAAAGAAAATCAAGAAGGATTAACACCGCCTCGCTTGTCTAGCATCCAGTGTGACTTGTAGTGTGACCTCAAAAACTTTCAATTTTGAGCTAAAATATGGAATTTCTAAAGGCTAGGACCCATAGTTATCAATAGTGGACCTTGAGGATGACTTACACCCTTAAAATCAAGTCATCTTGGCTCAGTTTTGGGGCTCTAAAAATTGGTGACGCTGATCCTTACGCTGTGCAGCGTCTGAAAAAGTAACCCCAGCGTCACCAAGTCAAAATGACATATTTGAGGCCCTAATCTTGATTTTCTGGAGGCTAGGAGCTACTGGGGACCTTGGTGAAGGTCATGGGGGGTCCTTGTGGTCAATTTTGGCTTGTTTGAACTCAATTTTGGGGCTCCAAATGTTGGTGATGCTGATCCTTACACTGTGTAGTGTCTGAAAAAGTAACCAAAGTGTACTTAGCCAAAACCAAACATTTTGAACCTAAAAATTTTGATTCTGGATGCTAGAAGTTGGTGCATTTTCCTGTGGGCCTCGAGGGGACCTTTCCTGTTGAATCATGGACCATCGGGGGCTATTTTGGAGGCCTCCAAATTTGGTCATGTTGTACTCATGTTCGGCAGCAGCATGACTTAGCTTGATTCTTGTCTGAAAGTGCTAGGCCAAAATTAGTGGTGTTTCAAACCCCCAGTTGATTAGGTCTGGGTTCAATTGTCTTACGAGCTTGCCATGTGGACCTACTAAAGCTATAGGTGTGGAGAGGTCATGATGGATTTCCATCTTTTGCTCAACCTAGTAAAATGAGATGAAAGCCTGGTTAAGAGACACCTGTTGGTAGTAATCGTGTATAAAAAAAACTTGCAAAGCAATGATGAGATGGAACTAGCAAAGTATGATGTAAAGATTAAAATTTTTCCAATTTAAAGTCATGGCAGACTGCTATGGCATGGAGATGCAAAACTGCTAAAGGGAAAAATGTAAAACTGTCGATATGAGAACGCGAAACTACAAAACTGCCAACGCAAAAACGTGAAACTGTTAGTTTAACATCATTGTGGATTGCAAATGCGTAACAGGTCGAAACTACTTGTTTAAGGTCTTTTCGGACTGTTAAAGTCATTGCTATGCTAAGCTTGCTAGTTTAAGATCTTTCTAGAACGTTAACTAGAGTCGAACGCTATGCTAAGAATGCTAGTTTAAGGTCTTTTCAGATTGTGAAAGTCGTAACTACGCTGGGGTTGTTAGTTTAAGGTCTTTTCGGACTGTGAAAGTCACAACTACACTGGGGTTGCTAGTTTTAGGTCTTTTCAGACCCATAACAAAAAAAATATTTTTTATTTTTTGGGAAAGCAAATAGTTAGCTTGAAGCGTACCAAGATCTCTTACCCAGATGTGTCTGTTTTAATTGCCAATAGTGCTATCATGTCGTGGCGGGCATGCTACACTGCATGGAAAACCCCACAATAAACAGAGAGAGAGAGAATGGCAAGTTTCTCGTTTTCACCATTACGGCCATAAATAGGGATTAAACCCTAGTAAGCTTGTCATTCTCATTGTAAGAGTGCAGAGCCCATATTCAGAGCACAAAGTGATTCAAAGCATAGAGCGATTGTGCTAACAGAGAGTAAGGTGACTTTTTGCATAGCGACGAGGAAAACTCTGCAAGATAGACGATGGCTCCAAAGAAGGAACATACTCACTTGGTGCTCGCAAAGGTCGAGGAGGTAAAGGAAACCTTAGAATGCATGACACAAGCATGCGTTGTGATGTGGGAGGACACGCCGTTGACCCGATGGGCTGTTATACTTCCTCTATTTTCTCATGCTTCTATTATTATTTTTGCTTTATGCTTTTATTTTGTAATTCAATTTTAGTTAACCATGTTTTCTTTCATCGCGTTGTCATTGTTTTCGCCTTTACACCGTCGCTGTTATCGTTTCGGCCACAACGGATGCATAGACACTACGCTATCGTCGCATGCAAGGTCGCCTAAATTGCCATTACTGTGATTGTCATAATCATGGGGGTTTGGATAGTTTAAGTTACTTGGCTTTCAAATGGTGTAGCGTAGGACCCTTAGGGGGGTTTGGCCATGTGTGATGTGATAGTGCTGAAACACCACAAAATTTCGAGCTTAGTACTTCTCCAACAACAATTGGGCTAAGTCATGATGTTCCTCAGCATGGCTAAAGCTTGAGGGCCCCGCAGACAGCTTCAAGCAGAGTTGAACTCAACAAGAAACAGGTACCTGGGACCCACAGATGACCACAGCATCTGCTATCAAACCTAGCAACTTCGGAGCTTAAAATACTTAGTTTACACTAAGTATGTATTCTCAGTGTATACGCCCAACATATACGCCTGATGTTCATAGCGTATACGCCCCAAATTGCATCTACAGTGTAGACACCCAGCGTACATGCCCAGCATACATGCCTCACAAGTACGATCAGCCTGTACGACTGATGCATATGCCCAACATGGAATCCTCGAAGATGGAAACAACACTACAGAGCAAGATCTGGTACAAGGCAGCAATTCACACAAACAGAACATCCATCAGCGTATATGCCCAGCATCCATCAGTGTATACGCCTAGCATTCATCAGCGTATGTGCCTAGCGTATATGTCCAACATATACGCCCAGCATATATGCCCAACATACACCAACGTATGCACCCAACATATACGCCTGGCAAATGTAACATGTACACTTGTAAATTTTATTCTTTTGCACCCGGTCAATGTGCCACGTGTCATCGATCCCAAGTCTAAAGTCGAAACTTCTATAAAGACACCAATTTTTCACTAGTGCTAGGACGTTTTTGGTAATTTGAAAAAAAACCAAAGAGAAAAACAGAGACGCTGAGAACCAGAGTAGAGAACCTTGTACGCTGGACAACCCTGTATGCTGAGCATACAGCCTCTACACTGTGCCTACGGTTTGAACCAGCACACAGTCATCCTTGCATCCACCGAGGCTATTCATCTGCCTTGTGTCAAAGCCACAACTACGTTAGACCGGTGCATTATAACTCTCATTTTGAAATACCATTGTTACATTTTCTTCCTAAAATCTATTACAGTTTGTATTAATTTTTGCATGTATACTGTTTATGCTATTTTACGTTTACGCTCTGTTTTCATCAGTTACGCTATTCACGCTCTGCTTTACGCCTGTTACGCTGTTTACATATAACCTAGCGTATAGAACTTCGGTGTACGTTTGTCGAAATTCTTGCCTGATTTGCATGCAGACCATTCAAGGTACTCTGCCTTCATCTATTCTAGCTTGCCCTTAATTTAAGGTAGGGTCTTCTGTGCATGTCCGGTGATCCCCTGGTTTCTGTTTTTCTTCTAGCCGGAGATCAACGATTTCAGACGGTATAGAAATTGGTGCTAGAAGGAGGGCCTCTACCTTAAACTTACTGTGCTTCAGAGCCCTTAGCGTCTACGCTGTTGAGTATACGTCGACCCTTTCTGCAAGTCTCCCAACATTTACGCTGCTCAGTTCAAAACTTACTATCCACAAACTATCGAGTGTCTATGCTGTTGAGCGTCAATGTTGCTCCGTTTAAAACTTACCATCTGTAAGTCTCTCAGCGTCTACGCTGTTAACCATACGTTGACTCTGTCTACAAAATCTCCATCGTCTATGCTGTCCAATATACACCACACACGCTATGCTGTAGACTTTGTCTATGCTGCACACAGAACTCTATTTACGTCGCCTGCATATACGCAACTGCTAAATTTACGCTGCACTCTCTACGCTGTAGACCTTGTCTACGCCGTACACTAACTTTGTCTCTGCTATCCAGTTTACGCTACACACTCTACACCGTAGATCCCATCTATGCTATACGCTGACCCTGTCTATGGCCTATGCCGTAAACTCGTTTAAGCTGCTGTCCATATACGCTACACTCTATACACTGTAACCCTATTTACGTTGTACGCTGACACTGTATACGCTGCTTAGTGTATACGCTATATGCTTTCTGCCGTAGATTCTCTACGCTGACACTATACACTATATACCTATACGCTGTCTACGCTGTCATTATACACTGGTCGTTGAAGCCTATACACTAAGACCCAGTCTATACGCTGTACACTACCAACGTAGGTTTACGCCACACTAACTGCACCAATTTCATATCCCTACACTGTGTCACATCCTCAACTGTTCATCATGAACACCGCAAACACCACCGCTACAACCACCTAGGTCACCGACATCGTAGGTACCATGGCTGTCCAACAGCCCACGGTTCAATAGCCCATGGTACAACCCACAGTGGGGCCCCACCAGTCTCTTAGATTGCAAGGGAGAAACTCATCATCTAACATCATAACTCAAGACTAGTACAACTTCATATGCGTGAAAATACAAGCCGACCTAGCTGTGGACCAAGCTGAAATAGAAGTAAAAAGGCAATACAAAATTTTCCATAGGGGAGGACAAGAGTTCATCCCTTCCCCGTACGACATCATCCCTCTTCCAGAGCCTTACTCTGAGCTCATCACACATCTCCTCCTGCAAAAGAGCCAGTCGCTAGATTAGCCTGTAGTAAATCCTCAACTGGAAGAGGAAGATGAGTTCGCTTCCCAATCTGAGCATGAAGACTCATACCACACCCTTAGCCCACAAACTTATATAAACCTGTTGTTTCACCCATTCACAGGCAAAACTATGTTCCTCCAGCCATCTGGAATCACGCAAGCACATGTGCCTCAACAAGACGCAGCTGCTCTCATCCCCATTCCTCTAGCAAACGATGTTTAAGTCAATATGCTTCCCCTTGCAATTCCTCCCATGGCCACAACACCCCCGTTCTTACAAATGCAATCCCCTCAAAACAATGTAGGAGTGACCTTCCCACGCCACATGATCGGGATGCCGCATGTGATACCGGCATCTATGTCTACCCATTATATCCCCTGGGTCCAAACTCACGGAGCCCCTTTTATTGCTGTAACTCAACAAGTTCAGGAAATTCCTACACAAAACATGACTGGGCAATGGGCAACGATTGGTGCTCAACCACATCAGCCCCCTCACTACAACATGCCACCTCACACAATTCCTCCGGTCAACATCCCCCAAACACAACCACAGCAACAACAACCCCTTGCTTATAATATGCCGCCTCTGATACCACTTGCTATAAATATTTCGCAAGTACAACCTCCAACTACACAACTTTCAACCTTCCAACCCACTATTCAACAATCCAATCTGTACACTGTACCACATCCCCAACCTACCATCTCACCTAGCACTCAAGACTAGGCTGATGCTAAGAAACTAATGCAGGAACTAACTAACGAGGTCAAACGCCTCAAGACGACCGCCGACGAAGAGTTGAAGATAGTGGACTTTAACCACGATGACCCCATCAGCTCTTCCATTCCATCCCTAACCTTACTCGAAGGTGTATCATTATCTACACTAACTAAATATAATGGGGAGACAGACCCCAATGTTCACCTTATAACATTTAGACTAGAATGCGCATTACTTCAGGCATGACCACACGCCATTTTGCGAGTGTTCCCTATGTCTCTCGTAGGGAGAGCACTTGATTGGTATCAGGCCTTGCCAAGAAACTCGATACTTTCTCTAAAGAAGTTGTTACATCAATTTGTTACCAGGTTCAAGTATAACTTGAAACCTAAAGCAACACTCGATAGTCTTATACAGGTCAAACAAGCACCTCTACAACCCGTACAAAAATTCATCCAAAGGTGGAGTGCTGCTCTCAATGAGCTACACGAGCCGATCCCACAGACGTATTTTCTCACCATTCTAAAAGGGTCTATCAATGAATTTTTCAAATCCAAGTTATATTACCTCAATGTACATAACGTCAATCAAGCCTTTGTATAGATTAAAAACATAGAGGAGGTGACCCAAAATAGCCACGATCCTGCATATTTAGCCTTTAAGAATCAACACAGTAAAAAAGATAAAGAAAAGGCTAAAACAACTATAGCGGCATTGGTAGAAACACAGCAAGCAAATGTGGGACAACAAAGTAGATTGCCTATTGCCCCTACTAATTATACTAAACCCACTCCTACGACCACACCAGAATCGTCCTCGTCACAAAACCCAATGCTGAATCGTATAAGAAACTTTGAAAGGAAAGAACCCTCCCAATACATACCACTACCTATGAAACCATCACAGTTGTTTGACCAACTCCTGAAGGCCAAGTTAATGAAACACAAATAGTTATCCCCTGCTACTATCCAGAGACATGATCGGTTCTATCAACTGGTTCAGAACCCAAACTTAGAAATGCCAGATGAACCCCCAGTACCAATAGGTTTTAGAATGGATCGCTTCTACTACTATCAACAACGTAATGGACATGGCACGGATTACTGTTTCACCCTAAAACAAGACATACAACGAATGATCAATGGAGGTCAAATCACTTTTGATGAGGCCAACCCGGTCCAACTGCAGAACCAGGCCATGGGTGTCTATAAAGACCCTCTGAATACCAAAGAGGCATCGTATATTATTAACACAATCTACCTAGATAACAAACCTGAAACACCTAGCATTAACACCATCTACTCTGACCATGAACAACGAACGCCTAACAAGCCATTTGTAGTGTGTATTCCGCCCACTGTACAAACATTGGTGCCTCAGTCATCATATTCACCATAGTAGCCATATGTCGTCCGAGTGCCCCCCACCGTAGCAACTTCTAACACCCTGACCCACAAAAAATCATACTTGGTGCGTGTACCTCTTGCCGTCACTACTGCAAACTCACCAACACCTCCTACTCGGCCTGCCCCTTACATAGTCTGAGTACCACCTGCGGTCGCAACAGCGGAGGTACAACCTCTAGCTAGGCCAACCCCATATGTCATTAGGACATCTGAAAGTCCTAATGATTACCAATCCTCCACCTCGCAAATGCAAAGTAAACCCAGTACCTATGTCATCAAGGTGCCTAGCCAGTCTGGCACCCAACCGCAAGTGACTATCCAATCTTCCTTATGAAGGTGGTGAAATCATCATACATGGGGAGGTTGCTACACCCATCATCTCATCGTACATAGACACAGACCAAGGTTTAGAGGTTAAGCTTGAAGAGCCTAGGCAACATGGTATAAATGAACAACAACCGACATGCGATAATCCTTTAAACATAGAAGAAAACTGACCCAAAATAGGAATACCCGGGCCTGACATTGTACATACACAACCTCACTTAGAGACCACAATTGACACAGAAATCATGATACATCCCGAAGTGCTAGAAAACACTAACGTGGAAACAATTCCATCAGACGTCCCTTGGGCTAAATTATCTTTCAACGTGATCAGTGAAGGGGACGCTGAATATAGAATCATACCTGCTAACTCTACTCCCAACGTCAAAATGAAAAAAATCAAAAAATTACTAGATCAATAAATAACAAAAACGCCATGGTCCGAAATGACGTTAAACTACAACTAGTCTGGGACGATGTTAAACTATCATGTCTGCAACGACATAAAACTAGCCACGATCAGAAATGGTTGATTAGCCAAGAAATCCACCCGTGTCATTCGAAACGTCCCTTGCTTACACTGGGGCCCAAAATGGTCCTAAACTAGTGCAAATTTGGCCTGAAATGGCCTTAAACTAGTGCGAATCTGGCCTGAAATGGCCTTAAACTAGTGCGAATCTGGCCTGAAATGGCCTTAAACTAGATCATCCATTTATATTTTGTTTTCCTCTCCAATTTTGGCTCACTGTTCGAATTTATGCTTACATTGCCATGTTGTCAATAACAATTTTTGCCATTATCTTTCATTTATCATTATACTCCAACTTATAATTACATTTGTGCATTACACTTAAACCACAAAAATAAACCAAAACATTTTACATTGTCGTGTCGTGTTTACAATTAAACCCAAAATCAACAAAAAAAATTTTTATACATGAAATGATGTACAAATACAAGAGTTAACTGGTTTCATTCATCTCAATTTACAATTCCTGTATAAATTTGAGTCAGAATAATTTCACAACAAAAGCTAAACATTAGGGACAGGAGGATCACCCCCTTTGGTCCCACTGGCATCATGAGCCCCCACTCCACTAAGGCCAGCTTCCTGAACATCATCATCGCCTTGATCCAATAAAATGTAAAGGGAGCAATCAACATAAGGATAAAAGAAAAAATTTGAAACATTATGTAGTAAACGAATTTCATACTAACAAAATGCTTACCATAGGGGATCCCCCTAAGCCAAATTCCAGTCGGCAAAGGATTTCCTCTTCTGAGACACTGGTCCAATCGGTCCCATCAAGGCCTAGGTCGACATCTGCCAAGGCCTTCCCCTTGTCAACAGCTAACCAAGTGGGACATTTTAAAGGGAATTCACCCACCGACACCTCCCCAAAAGTGGTTGTAATCACCCTTGTGGGCGATTCCATCTCAATAGTTATGTTTTGAGAAAAGGTATCGAATGCAAAGCGCAAACCCAGACCCTCCACAAACATTTCGAGTTGGTGCTTTTTAATGGATACTTCCTTCAAAGATTTCTTATAATGATGTTTGTGGTTCTTTTCATCCTGACCCCATTTGCGTAGCTTGGAAGCGAAAGCTTTCCAATCTTGGCACTTGAGGTTTAGCAGATCCACCTGAGCTTTATGCTCTAGTAGTCTTCATGTCAGTGATGCATGGCGATTGAGTAAGTTCCAGTATCTAGTATACGTGACCTCGCAAGTTCACCAAGAGCGATCACCACTTAGTTTTGCAGAGGCAAACTCATACCAAGCCTTGAGATCGTCACGCTCAACTGACAACTCAGAAACTTCCTTCTCCTTTGCTTGAATTTGTAACCACAACTATTCGACAGAACGCCTACAAGTCCATAGCCATTTGGCGTTGTGAACGAGACCTTCCGCCACCTCCTCATAAAATGGCCTTGGTACCTGCTTGACTTCTAGGGATAGTGTGGGCAAACTCTCTATGCTAACTATCTCAGAAGGATCCCACCTCAGTTTAGCACCTATGGACATGAAAAGAAACAACACTAAAATGACAAAAATAGGGTGTGAAACTCTAAAGTTGCAAACAACTCGAAACATATATACCTATCTTAGGGTGGACTTCCTAAATTTGTTCAACAACTTCCTTAGCAATACCGGCCACAAAATCCATTTTACTTGGCATCTCTGTCCAAGTAAATGGTCCACAAGTGCGAGATGGACTAACCTCTGTGGTCCTCTCAGGGGGAACCGTTTTCATGGCCACGTCTAGTCGCATTATTCTCGTTTCACTACCTTCGTCTGGAAGGGATGAAAAACATAAAAATAAACTACCATAGAAACAAAAACTCACAAAGAGATGCAATAAAATAAAAGAAAACATATCGCGTTCCCTATCCCCTTCTGGGTTTGGAGGGTCACCAAGATCCAACCTTTCCTTGAGAAAGCTACTGAACATTTCATCGACACCACTCTGGTCATCCACCAGTTCGGTCTCCGTGGTGTCTTCCCATAGCTCCTCCATTTTTTCCACCTGATCCTTGCTGGCCTCCTCCTCATTGGTCACTAACTCTATTGAAGCTTCCTCCTCTTCAATGATAGTCTCTAATTCTTGCCTCCTCACTTCTTGAGTCAAGTCTAAAGGCATCAGTGGCATGTAAGTGGTCAAAGTACAAATTATGAATAAGATGAAAACCATACAGTAACAAGTGTACTAATTTTACTTACCTTGGGCAGGCATCTTGAACCGTATATGCTTAACCCGTGGCTCATCCACATTTGAGGCCTCCTTAGTTCAATGTTCATGCTTTGTCAGCTTCGAATTGGCCTTGCCAATGGTTTCTTTGATGACCTGTTCTGCTCTTTTTGTAGTATAAGGCACATCGTTTGGTTCCAACCCCACACTGTCGCGTGTGTGGATTGAGGTACCAGATGATCCCCCTGTCATGATAGATATAGATTCATCAATTCCCTCAGGCGCATCCTAGGACTTGGTTGTTTCAAACAAATCGTTAATCCACGGGCGGGATAATTGACCTCGATCCACACGAACCACCAGGAACTCAGCTAAGTGGCGAAGATAATCAAAAAAGAAGGCAAAGATAAAGTGGGACTGCACCTCGACATTTGAGTGCAATCACACTATCTCCTTATGTAGGCCTGACAACAAAAATTGGGCCTAGTTATAATGCATTCCAGTTTCTAGGACGGTTTGTATAATACGCACAACCTCAACAACAAGACTCCACACCTGGGAAAGGGATTTAGGGAATACCCGTGCCCTAAACAGAGGATATAATTCATTCACCTCCTCAACCTTTGACTTCGCCTACATAGGGAATCCCTTAGCAGCCTTGGTAACGCCCAACCAGTCCTCTAATTCACGAACCGTATGGAGCCCTTTATGAGCCCTATCCAAAACTACACTTATACCATCCACCGGTACACCAAATAGGTTCTAAAAGAATTCAGGTGATAGATGGAAAACTATCTTAACACCCTTAATCTGGGTGCTGTAGTAAGAGACAGACTCATCGAAGGAATCCATGATCCTGATCATTTTTGCTATCGACACATCAGGGCTTGGGGTCGTAAAGAGCTCCGTAAGGCCGATGTCATTTAAACAATGGCCGATGGATGGAAGGGCATGGGTACATAATCATTTTTGAGCCTTAATGACCTGCCTGAACTTCATTGACAAGGTAGTCTCAGTTCGCCTTGTTATAACAGGGTCCTCGCTAGGAGGGACATCAACTGTAAATACAATTTGAAATCATCATATCAGTATAACCCCCGGCAGTTGAACAAACACGTTAACACATTTAGAAAATATTGTCACTTACCTTCAGTAGTGGACTTAGAGGTTCTACCCAAGTCAGAGTCACGAGGAAAAATTGGCTCCTTATGCAACCAATCTTCATGCAACCACCCTCGAGCTTTGCATTGTGTAAATGCTCTAGAGAATCATTTGTGAAAATGGATGATATCACCCTTGGTTTAAGCTAATACCGCTCCACGAAGGGTGGGACCCACCATAAAGGTCTCTAGAGTGGTACGAGCTAGAGCAAGCCCATCATCCTCAATGCATGTTCCATTTGGATTGACTTGAGGCCTACAAAAGAACGAATGTCAAAACAGAAGCAAATGCCAAATGGCGAAAAGAAACAACAGGCTTAAACGGTCCTACCTATTCACCTGGTACACTGTGCCAAGAGGGTTCTAGAATAGCGTGTGTGCACGTGTGGCTAAAAATAGGGTGTTGTTGAGGTAATCATGCCCTCATGGCAATTGGGCCTACACGCGCGTTAACAGGCGAGCAGACTTAGGCCCACTAGAGAGACCACCCTTGATGACAAGTGACCCCTCATCAATATCCTCCATAAAAACCGCGATGCCCTCTGAAGCTCCTGGCAACATGGCCTCAAGCACGCTCCACGCCACTTGTTCGCTCAGGTGCGACCAGACAACCACCTTGAATCTGTCCAAGATAAAGGCAAGGAATTCACACGCCCCTTCCCTGAACCATATC
Source organism: Gnetum montanum (assembly GCA_015680685.1). Classification (NCBI taxonomy): domain Eukaryota; kingdom Viridiplantae; phylum Streptophyta; class Gnetopsida; order Gnetales; family Gnetaceae; genus Gnetum; species Gnetum montanum. The sequence continues at coordinate 9,896 of MNCI01002569.1, read as the reverse complement.
CCATTATCATCAATAGTCAAATCAGGGGTGGGTTCATCGGCCTCAATGGGGCCAAACCACATCAGTACCCCCACTGGTTCAACTACTAGAGGAAAAGGTTCAGTGTCCCTGCAATCAACCAAAATGCCATGATAAACTAGCCATGCATGAAAATGGGATGAAGAACAAAATTTCACATGGTAGGCTAACACTTAGAAAAATTACTAATTGTTTAGGCTTGGTGTATACGCTGGGCGTATACGCTATCAAAACTATTTATGCTCGGTGTATATGCTGGATGTATATGCTGTCAAAACTGTTTACGCTGGGTGTATACGCTGTCAAAATTGTTCACACTCGGCGTATACGCTACTTAACTTGGCATATACGCTACCAACAAGGTGTTTGCACTTATTCTTAGTTGACATATACGCTATAAAACAACTTTACGCTGTGAAAACAGTTCTCACCATGAAAACAAGTCTATGCTATACACTGCCTAAAAAAGAAAAAACTATTCATGTGCACCATATACACTGTGAAAATTCTCAGCGTATACACCATAAAACCCTTCAGTGTATATGCTGTGTAAGTAGTTTACGCTGAACGCCGTGTAAACAGTCTATGCTGAACACTGTGTAAACAATTTACGCTGAACATTGTGTGAACAGCCAACGTATACGCCGTAAAAAATAGTCATCGTATACGTTAATAAAATCATCTACACTTCATGCTGGTAAAATTGTTTACACTGTGCATTGAAAAAATAGATTACGCTACAAACAACTTAAGCTATGTACAGTATACACTCTATGCCCTAGAGACCCTCTATGCTGTGAAATTACACTCAACGTATAGAAACCCTCTACGCTATCTATCTATGTCAAGCGTATACGCCGAAACCCTCTACGCTAACTCTCTACATCGGGCGTATATGCTGAAGCCCTCTATGCTACCGAGATTGTCTATGCAATGAAACATGCACAGATGAAAATAACTAACAGAGGCAGGATCAGAGCCTACCTGTGTGATGATCCAGGCCATGATGGAACCCTTGGCCTAGGCAAACACTACAGCATGGCCTCGCTCTCCTTCGCAAAGGTTAGGTCAGGTCCCTTCCTCCCCTGGCCTTCCACTTCCTTGCCTTTGCCCATCTCGACGTCCTCTACGCTGGGATTGACAAGTTTACACTGAAGGTCGAAACTACTCACGCCTATGTTAAGCCTCTACGCTGGGGTTTGAGCCTCTATGCTGAGTTGGAGTCTCTATGCTCATGCTGAGTTGGGACATCTACGCTGACACTTCGACCTCTATGCTCTGCGTTTACGCTAGGGTTTGGTCGTTTACGCTTACGCTCGGGGTTTTGTCGCTTACGCTTACGCTCAGGGTTTAGTGGTTTATACTTACGCTGGGTCGTCTACGCTTACGCTTACGCTTGATGTCTACGCTTTCTTCTAGTTTACAACGTTTGCAAATGACACCCCTACCCTTTATATAGCACTCCACTGCTACCGCCGCTACCACCGTCGCCGCCTTATGGTTTGTCTCTTTTTTGCTTTTTTTACTCATTTTAATCAAAATTTGTTCAAAAATTCAAAAATAAAAAATATATATGTATATTTAAAATAAAATAAATACTACCACATCCTGATTCCCTTGTAAAAAAACTTCAGAAGTCCACACCGAACATTTTGGCGCAGACTCTCCTGTGTAAATTTTACAATAAACATCTGGCCCGGTATGGCCTTAAACTGCCATGACGGCCCAGTATGGCCTTAAACTGCCATGGCAACCTGGTAAGGCCTTAAATTGCCACATTCGGCCCAGTATGGCCTTAAAATGCCATGCGTTCTGGTGTGATGATAAACCACCATCATGCATGTACACACAACTTATGCTGCCAGAGAACATGGAACAATACCTGTTAGCTCATTCTGCTCTCTGTTTATTGGCAGGAGCAAGTCTGATGGATTATCAGCATTTATCTGCACCATTAATCATCGATGGGATGTATGGAAAGATCGCAAGGGACATCGACATAAATCTCATCCACTTAAGCTTGTCAATGGACGATGCAGTCATAGCCTCAACATAGCAAACACTAGACAACTACAAAGGTATGACAAAGACCCTCAACATAGAAGCTGAAAACATTACCGAAGACCCGTTGACCGAAACCCCCATAACCATGCCCAATGGAGAAATTAAAATATTAAAACTAACTACATTACTGCAACCCCAATTGGCCAAAGACCTAGAGAATGTGCTTAGGGACAACATAAAGGCATTCCCTTGGTTATACATGGACATGCTCGGATTAGACCCTCGAATCATCTAGCATAATATTATCCTTGATCCAAAATTGAGGCCAGTGAAGCAGAAATCACGAAAGGTTAAACCTGATGTGGCATTGGTAGTTCTCAATGAGATCACCAAACTTTATTAGGCTGGTTTCATTCAGGTTGTCAATTACGCCGATTGGCTATCCAACATGGTCATTGTCCCAAAGAAGAACGGAAGCATTTGCTTATGCATTGACTTCCGGGATCTAAACGTTGCAATCATAAAAGATGATTTTCCCCTACCCAACATCGATCAACTTGTTGATTCGACCACTGGACACGCCCTATTATCTTTAATGGATCGCTTCTCAAGATACAACCAGATATGTATTTGTTGGCAACCGTTTGGGACGCGACCGCCAATGAGTGTTGTCGAATAGGATTTAGGTGCCTGCTGGTCTCTAGCAACACCAAGGCCCAGATACCTCCAAATAAACTCAGTAGTTAATGTAAGTATGTGTGTGTGCTGTTACAGCATGTGGTTGTGAGAAATGTAACGATTGCGTTGCGTGTAAACTACAAATGACTTACTTTAAAGAGATTTAGTCAACTTTGCCAAGTATTGTGAGTTGTTGAAAGTTTCCTATTTTGTTCAACTACCTAGTCTACACGGTCCTTATAATACCTACTTGTAACAAATAAAATTTTACAAAAACATTTGAACACACCTCCGCAAATCTACTCCTAATTTTCCCTAGAGAAAGAGATAGTTCCACAAGAAAACTAGAAATAGAGCAAGATTCGATGGAAATAAACAGAAAAGAAAACAAAGCAGATTTGTGTAGACCTCAAATATTTAAACAAGG
>MNCI01002568.1:1111055-1216839 GCA_015680685.1 Gnetum montanum | reverse complement strand
GGTGGGATGCGATATCGCATACGCGATATCGCAGGAGAAGAAGCGATATCGCGTATGCGATATCGCGGCCTAGTGTAAATTGCGTCTCATCAGCAACCTTCCTAGGAAAAGATCTAACCTTGGAAGTCCTCTCATCTACTTGCAAGTTGCTAGACATGAGCCATGTAAGCCTCTTCTTGATTTAGGCTTCGGTGTTAATCTAATTTCCCATAACATGTATAAAGCATGAAACCTGCCACCTCTCAAGAAGAGCAATACTTGTCTAGAATTGACAAACCAACCAATCACTATTCCTTTAGAACTTGTGGAGGACATTGTAACCATTGTTTGTGGGTGGTCCTATCTTGCCGATTTTCTGGTCATCAAGGTTGAAAACTCCAAGGAAGACTTTCCAATTATTATGGAAAGGGCATGGTTGAGCACTATTGATGTGTGAATGGACATCAAAGATCTTGCTTTGGAAATTTCCAAGGAGAATGAATTTTAAAAGATCAAGAAGAAGAGAGTTCCATGGTGATATTGGGTGCCACTATGTGTAGAAACTCTAGTTTGTCAAGAGCACATCCATCAAAGCATGCAGACAATGTGTAGATGAACATAAAACCTAAAGGTGCTTATATGTAGCAATTGACAGCTGATTTTGGAAGTAGCACATTTTGCATGGAACCTACTAAGGGTTTGACATATGTGTATATTGAAAGCATGGATAAACTAGAGCAAGTTCATCACCAACTCTCTGATAATGCAAATGATGATACCTATTGGAGAGAGTTAGAAATCCCTAAAAATTTTAGACAAGAGCCCTTAGAGTTGAAAACCCTACCTACTAGCATGGAGTATGCATTTTTCACAAATGGTAAGTTGGTAATCATTAATGCCAATCTTGCTCCTAAACAAAATAGATGCTATTGAAGGTGGTGAACAAATGGCCAACAACCTTTTCTTAGTCATATTTTGAACTCACAAGGATTGATTTGAGGATATGCCAACATCGTATCTACACTAATTTGATCATAAAGTCAAAGAGGTAGTAGTAGTGGTGGGTGAACCACAAATTTAAGCAGATCATCAAGGAGGAAATCAAACAAATCCTCAAGGTGAGGGTTATCTATTCCATCGTAGATAGTAAGTGGATTAGTCCACTCATGATTATGCCAAAGAAACATGACAAGTGGTGAGTCTGCATTGAATTTTAGTTGTTGAATATGACAAAATTCAAAGATCACTTTCTATTGCTATTTGTGGGTCAAGTGTTGGACACTATTTATGGGCATTGCTATTATAGCTTCCTAGATGGTTATAATGGCTATAACCAAATTTAGATTATGCTAGAAGATTAGGCCAAAAAACATTCACAAGTCCCTGGGAACTTTTGCATATTGAAAGGTGGCTTTTGGTCTATGTAATGCTTCTGTAACATTTCAATGCTTGGTCTTGAGCATTTTTCAGTAACAGATTGGTTGCAGGATGGAAGTCTTCATGGATGACTTCTCCACCTATGATGCTACATTTGAGTAAGCCTTGGACCACCTTAAGTAAGTGCTTAAAAGGTATGTAGATATGAATCTTCAACTTAATTACTAGAAGAGCCATTTGATGGTCCATGAGGACATTGTATTGGGGCACAAAATTTCTTAGGCAGAGATTGAGGTGAACCCTGAAAAGATAAGGATCATCCAAGGAATAACTTGCCAAATAAAAACCATTAAAGATGTTCAATCATTTCTTGGACACACTAGCTACTATCAACGATTCATAGAGAATTTCTCTACGATCACAAAACCATTGGTTGAGCTAATAAAGAAATATGTTCCATTCATCTAAGCCAAGGAATGTGAAAATTCATTCCAAAGCTTCAAGTAGAAGCTCCTAGAGACCCCAATTCTATGAGCACCTAACTGATTCAAACTATTTCATATAATGATAGATGCATCATATTATGCCTTGGGAGTCATGATTACATAATTGGACAACAAGAAATGTCCAGATTACATCCATTGTGCAAGTTGAAGCATTGTGGGTGATAGTTGAATTACACCATAATGAAGAAAGAATTAATGATGGTGGTGTAAGCTCTAGAGAAGTTTGGGCACTATGTACTTGAATATAGAGTGATCATAGTGCCATTCAATTCCTCATGAATAAGCCAATGATGAGACCATGTGTCATAAAGTGGTTGGTGATTTTGCAAGAGTTTGATCTTATAATGGTAGATTGAAAGAGGACTAAGAATGTGGTTGCTGATCACTTGTCTCGGTTACAATGGGATAATAAAGAGGAGAAGAGCCCACTCTTTGACCAATTTCTTGATGAACTCCTCTTTACAAAACTAATAAATGAACAAGTGCCCAATGAACCAAAATGGTATGATGGCATCCTCACTTATCTTCTGACTCAAGAGATACCACAAGATTTGGACTATAGGAAGAAACAATAGTTTCTTCATTAGGCCAAACGCTTCATGGAAATTAATGGACATCTTTACAAGGTGTGTGTTGATGGCCTAGTTTGTTGGTGTGTACATAATGTTGATCAACTACATGTTCTTCAAGATGCCCATGAGGCTCCTTGTGGGGGCCACTATGCTAGGAGACACATGGTTATTAATATTTTGATGGTAGGGTATTATTGGCCAACCATCTTCAAGGACATCCACCAATTTGTCTACTCTCATGAATGGTATCAATGACATTGTGGGATGACCGCTCAAATAGAGGAACCTTAATAGTGGATTTGACCACTAGAATCCTTTGACATATGGGGCATTGACTTCATGGGTTCCATCACATCCATGTCAAATGGAAAGGCATAAATAATCATCACTATTAGTTACTACACAAAATGGGTAGAATCAGCAACCATCATTGACTATACATCATCCACTAATATGTAGTTTTGATAATAAAATGTTGTGAATAGGTTTGGGATGCCACATGCATTGATTTTTGATAAAAGAACCCATTTTACAAGTGCTACTTTTTACAATCTTATGTAACACTTGGGGGTTGAACATAAATTAACAACACCCTACCAACCCCAAGCCAACGGTCAATTAAAAGTTACCAATAGGGAGATCACAAAGATTCTAATGAGAACTATTAGCAAATATAGGAGAGACTAGAGCACAAAACTCAATAATGCCCTCTAGGCCTACCACCTAACATGGAACTCCCTATAGGCTACTCTCCCTATGAGCTAGTGTATAGAAAATTACCAACTCTACCTATCCAATTCGAGCTTTGTACACTTTCAATAGCACGTGACTTGGATCTTGACTTGAGCTTAGCACAAAAAGAGAGATTGATCAACCTTAATGTGCTAGATGAAAACTGATTAGTGGCCATGTCCTAGAATGAAGTGCACAAGGCATTTAGCAAGCAACGACATGACCTAAGAATACGGAAAGTGAAATTTCAACTAGAAGATAAGGTTATCTACAAGAACCCTACACATGTACCTTAATGAACTAAGTTCCAAATGTTGTGGGAGAAGCCTTATATTATCTACTAAACCTTTCCTTCTAGGGCCATGTTAATCTACAAACCTAGGAGCCCAAACAAAAAGCAGTTTGTGAACACACAAGTCAAACCTTTCCATCAACCCAAGCAAGCCAATGGAAGCAACATCTCAACGAATGGACAACCACAGTCAATTTTTCAGATCTCCTCCTTACAACTTAGTCATGGAGGAGATGGCCATCTATGTTAACCATTATAGTGGCTTCTTAGTTTCTCATCTTTTTGTTTTCCACATTTTTGTTTTACACTTTGTTATTTTTCCAAATTTTTGTTTTACAACATCATTGGTACCTTTTATCTTTCTTGAATATTTTACAATTTCTTTTATATTTTTCCTTATTTTGGCGTGAATTTTTCTTGTCTTCTACTAAAAAGTGCTTTATTTCCAACAAGACACAGTGGTGTTGTTGCTATTTACTAATGGTGGTTTGTACTTAACGTTTTTGATTGCTAATGTTTGGTTTTTATTTTTGAATTTTGATGATTGATAACTAAGATTGGTTTTTATTTTCATGAAATAGGTAGTGAGTCCATGTCATCCACCCATCCACAAGCTCTATGGTTGTCCTTGTTTTGGGAATATGAGGTTTATTTTTCATTAATAAAACTTTAACAAACTTGTGACCTTGGTAGTTTAGAAGCTTGGAAAGAATTCAAAGGTTTAAAAAGGGTGTGGCTTTAAGGGGATTCAATACTCTTTGTGTCTTTATACATGCTTAAGTACATGTGTGATTTCATGGATTTCTTACCATTCCATGTTGACCAATAACAGGAAGTTAAATAAGTCTTTGCATGGTGTGGTTCCCATCCAAAAAGAGTAAATATAATAAAAAAAATCAAATAAACAAAAACCATTGGGGATTCAAAGCACATTCGTTAGACAAAATAAGCAGGCTACAAGCACTAGTTATGAGACTAGAAAGACATGTTACCCATGCCTAAAGGTCCCTTCCAACTAAGATCCTTTCTCACTTCTTGCTTTTCTTTTCTTCTCAAATAAGGAACGATGGTTGTTTTTGGAAGCATTTTTGTGTCTCAAGGAGGTGGACTAGTCCTAGAGTGGTAATGCAAAGTCATTAAAAGTGCTTGGTTTTGATCTGGACTAACATTGGACTTTATTGGGTCATTGAACCATGATTTTCATAAGAGGCTTCATGTGAGCATGATTGGGACATCCATTTCATTCTTTATAACATCGATCGGTGCTCTCCATAACTCACCTCATTTTTGATTTTCATGTTTTTGTTTCATGTCTTAATTTAATGTGTTGACATTCCTAAATAGATTCTACGGTTTTTGTATTTAACTTTTTGTAACCATTAATCAACTATGGGGCCCATGGACTCCTTAGTTAAGGTTATGCAAGGGTAAAAAGAGCATGTGCTGCTATGGGGAGGACCCACTTGCATATCTCATGGTTTGGTTAGTTAAGTTTTTTATCCTTAGATAATGCCACAATCAAAATCTTTCATGTGCCCCATTGTGCATCCAACCGTATGCTCCTTAAAGCATTCTTCTTCATCAAATCTCATTCTCTACTCATTCTTCAATTTTTTAAATATCAAAATCCTCTTCCAATATTTTTATCATGTTGTTAGCTTTTCATGCTTCCATTTGACCTAAATTTTGCTTAGAAACTCCTTGTTTTTCATTACTTTTAACAAAGTCAATAATGGTCAATAGTTGTGTTGACATAGCCCAAAAATTCTATAACTACTATCCAACAATTTGAAGTTTTTTTTTTTTTTCATTTTCTTCAAAACAAGCGGGAATTTTTTGAAATTTTTGAGAGCCCAAAACCTTCCAGAGCTCATAACTTTCACATCGTTTGTCCAAATCACTTCATTTTTCGATCCTATAGCTACCAAAGGTAAGCTCTTCACAAACCTTAAGGTTTTTGATGAAAAATTTTCAAAATTTTTCTAACTCCCCCAAAGGATTAATGAATAAAATAATATTAAACCATCAATTTTTGAGATTTTAACCCTTCCAACAAACGTTAGTAAACCTAAAAATATTTATTAATAATAAAATAATATTAAAATAATCAACTAGGCTATGATCACAACTTAGCTAAGTGTAACTACCCCAAGAGATAAGGTATTACCAATGTTTCAAATTTACACATTAAGTGCTAATCCGTGGTCATGTTATGATTACAGATGGCACCTAGACCAAAATGCCAAAAGGAAGGAGGACCATCACAACCAAAGGACAAATGAATTAGAATTGGAAGGGGCTAGAAAGAATGAGCTCAGGAGTAGGTAGCAAAAACTCATGTAACGATACCTCTTTGGGAGGACCTTGAAGTGGAATTTGTTCAATAGATTCCCAAAGAAGAGGTTGCGACTAAACAATCCCAAAGAGGAGAGGCACTAGGGCCTGTACCAAGACTTGAGGTCACATTGACACAAGCGTGCCTAGACATGATCAAGCCTTATGATGTCCAATGCTTAGTTCTTCAAGAACTAAACTTTGGACTGTTCTTGGAACATACTCCATCAAAAGTTAAGACACAATTGCAAAGCTCTCCCATGTGGTTGATCATCACTACTAGTAGGGAGTGGTACATGGGGGAGACATATCTCTTCTAGAATATTAGAAAGACAATAGCCACTGTGAGAATCAAGAACATCTAGGTGTTTTACTCGGTAGAAGTAATTTTGTAGGCTCTTGGTGTGCTTGATTCTAGCACTCATTTGGTAGAAACCTTAATGTAAGCAAACTTTGAGGCCAAAAGGGAGTGGACCTAGTAGTGTTACAGGGTTTACCATAAGGATTTTGGTGCACTCACACCAGCGAAGCGAGTATACTTCAAGATAGTGACCTATCACCTCAATATGACAATGAGGCCCAACAAGGTGACAACCTTCTTTGCTCATGCCTGTGTTGCTCTAAGCTGAAATTTGCCTATTAACCTTCCATAGCTAATCTACTTGGAGATAGAGAAGTGTCTTAGGAAGAATGAACATGAAAGGAAACCATGCCATTTCCATGCCTCATCAAAAAATTCTATAAAAGGATAGGGATTGTCTACTACATCAATGAGATGATCAGACATACTCTCATCACCTCTTGGTCTCAAATGATGAAGGATAAGATCTTTACCATATCAAAGGAAGAGGAGTAGCCATCACCTACATCACCCACTCAAAAAACAACATTGAAGGGCTATGCAGCCATTAAGCACTTGCACAAGATCCAAGTGTAACTCTTGCATGAGTAGGAGCAGCAAGTATGAACAAGTGGTGGGGACCCATCTATTTACCATCTTATAATGAGGCACCTTATGAAGTGGCTTGAACGATCAAGTAGATGGAGAGAGGTGGACCACTATTCTTAGCCCAAAGAAAGTAATTGCCTATAAGGTCAAATCCTAATGCTTGAGAGGTGATGATGTCTTTCTTGTAATAACAACTGATGAGTGGCAAGGTACCCCTACACTCAACCATACGAATATGAGTGTTACATGCACGATCTAGTCAAACTCCAAGGACTAAGTGCTTATGTGCCTTATGGAACACTTAAGGTTAATCAATCGTTGTCTTCCCAGACTTACTTGTATTGTCACGGTTGAATGGTTAAGTAAGTCTGAGGTACATGATTTTTATGCCTTTTATCTTTTTATTACCTATGCTAAGAGAGGAAAGGGTGAAGAGACTAAGTAACTAACTTTCACTAACTAAGCTTTAATCATCCTAGCATCAGTATCCGTTCCCACTTATCGTACACACCCTAAACTAGTGCAATGCTACTGAGATTACCAAACGCTATTCGTTATTGGGTTACCAAGTGTAGCACACGTGGTCAAAGCAGTCGTACTGAATGCACTTAACTAGGATAGTTGAGGGTTGAGAGAGATTAATTATCTAATAAAGCATTTAAGCATTTAACATTAATTAAATCCTAATTAGCTTAGTCCATGCACTGTAAGATTTATCAAAATGTTTGTCTTTATTTCTGTACACAAATGTGTGCTCAAGTACAATTTGCTCAAATAAAGATCCATTCACTTTAAGACTCCTACTGTGGGCACATGGAAATTATTCTATCTCTGGAATGGTAAAACTACCAGAGTTTAGCTAGATTTAGATGTGGAAACAAGGGAAAGCCGCCTCTTATTTATAGAACTGGTGACAAGCTACGATATCGCGTACGCGATATCGCGACCCATGCGATATCGCATCCCATCAACAAAAATTCCTAGAAATATTTGGGAATGCTGCCACCTTTTCAATGAGCATGGAGGAGGATGAAGGGGTAACTCTATTGGTGATGCAGCATCAAGGGTAGAAGACAGTAGTAGAAGTGATGGCTGATAAGATTGCTGAAGCACTAAATACACTTGTGGAATCTATACCAAACGTTTCTACACTTAGAGATTTATAGACATCTAGAGGAACTATTCGTAGAAGACCAAGTGCAACCTAGCACAAAGAGTTACTGGACCAACAAGTGGAATTGAGCAACCAATTATAGATATCTTGATTTTTCAAATAATATCATCACAACCAAGTCGAAGCTACTTGAAGCAAAGGGCAAATGCATCATTTTAGAAGGGAAACTTGAAATAGCTTAAGTACAAAACCAACACTTGGCCATGGAGGTTGCCTAATTAAGAGCCTATTTTGCTAATCTTGCACTCCTCAACCCTACATTAACAAGAGATGAACCTTTTCAATAGCTTTGAGATAGACTCAAACAAGTTGAGGTAGGAATGGTAATGGTTGTCTTTGACCAGTCTGTGGCCAAGGCCAAAACATATTTAGTTTAAAAGGACTTGGTCTAGATGCATCAAGAGAATGAGATGCTAACAATAGAAAATCATCAATTGTGGAGTGTTGATGCACAAAAAAAATGAATTCAAGAATTTATCCATTAATAGCAGGAGTAGCTAGCTAGGGTGAACAATGAGCTTAGGATATTAGTAGTAGAGAATAGAAATCTCTCCATGAAGGAAGTATACACCTTATGCCAAAAATATGCAATTGAAATTATTGCCTAGGAGAATGAGGCTCTCAAATTTGAGAGAGTCAAGAACCACTACAGAGATCAAGTTGGCCTTCAAAAAGAAGTACAGGAAAAACAAATCTAGATGGCTAAGGAAAAATTCAATGAGGTCCTCTAGGAACTCTAGCAAGGAAGAGAGGTGTGGCAACTTATCATTGATGGGATATATGCCTACAACAAAGCAAAGATTCACATGAATTAGTTTTAGATAGAAGAGACGAGTGAATATATGAAGCTTGCCAATCTCTAATATGCAAACTTGGCAACGTTAACTGCCGAATAACCATGGTTAGAGTTAGAAAATTAGGTGGCCAGCTCATACTTGTTGTACAAGGTAGAGTTTAAGCACCATAAGGGGACTAAGTAAAAGCTTGAGAATAAAAATGTTGAACTTGAAGTTCTTAAGATAAGATTCACTGATCAAAGATCAACTACTGAGAACCTGGCCAAAAGGATGAATGACTATTAGGAACTGCAGAATGCAATCAGGGCATTCAACATCGAACACAAACAATTTGTTGCCTAGTTTGTCAATGTTAAGAAGTTGTTTCCAACAATACCCTATCCTTGGAATGTGCTCATTTGACCCACATTGATGAAGCTGCATGGACCATGCATAATCCTAAGCATAAGGAGAAGAAGATGAAAGCATTGTTGGATGCTTTCTATCCTTCACCAGAAGTTGCAATAACAATAGGACAACCACAATAGCCTCAACCATCGCGTGCACCTAAAGCAGAAGAAGGTTCCTTAGAACCTGAGGAGCCTCTACTACTTGGGACTGATTCATCTTCTCCATCATCTTCATGCCATCATAGGAGAATGTCTGTGTCAAATTTTATCATGGTGTTCAATTTTCTAGTCTTGAATACTAGAAACTTTTGTAATGATTGTATATTTGTACACTTAGGTACTTAGTATTTGTTTGTGTTTGTCATATGTTTGTCATTAATCACTAATCCCATAACTTCCTAAATTTGTAAAGAACTTAAGGACAAGTTTTCATTCAGTCATGGGTATGATGAATCGTAGATTGGCTGCATCAATTTGACCTCGTTAACTAGGCCTTGTCTACAGAGTATCTATTTTCACCTATAAATATGCACTCACCTGCTGTGTTTATGGCATGTTTTGTCATAGTTGTAGTGGAGCTCTTGTAGTTTCTTTTTCCTAGAGGTAGAATATTTCCCAAGTGCTCACAGCAAGAGTCATTGAGTGTACGGATCTTTATTTGAGCACTATTATACCTGAGCACAATAGTCTGTGCAGCAATAAAGAAGAGCTCTCTAATAAACCTTGTAGCACTTTGGCTAGATTAAATATTTTCTTCATGCATTTAATGTTTTCAGCAATTTTATTTAATGTTTTAAGTAATTAAATAACTAATTAGGCTAAACTAAGCTAGATTAAGTAGCAATTAATTAAGCACATAAGTACGATCACTTCGATCTTGCACGACGCTTGGTAATCCTAGTAATGCTTAACATTTGGTAACCCAACAGTGTTATATGTGTTCATGATATGTACAAAAAGTGGAATTAGATGCTTATGCTAGGATTAGTTAGATATTGGTTAGTTAGTTAGATTAAATTAGCAATTAAATTACTTCATTCCTATCATCCTTTATCTTAAGCATCCAATACATAAAACTTAAAAATAATAAAAATTATATGCCTCAATTACACTTAACTGTACCTTTGCATGTTACAAGTGTAAATGGTAAGACAACAAATGACTATTAGAGTAAGTTCACTTCCTAGAGGCTAGTATACAGGAAGACATAGAGTCCATGGAATTCAACTGAATCATGTATGAATGCTTAGTGATTTTTATGGTTGAGCATAGGGCTACTTGTCGCTCATCACGCTTGTTTCACCTCAATAAAACATCTTGAAATAAAGTTATTTGTGTTTTAAGTTTACGAAATTAAAGAATAAAATATTAATATATAATAAATAATATTAAATTTTCTTGAGTGTATTACAAGTGCTAAAATGAAAAATGTTTCATGCAATCTCAGGTCCTAATGGCATAGACAACAAACTCATATCTATCATATGTTATTATTTAATCACAAAAATAGGTACATGGCTCAAGTTTCAAAAAAGTGTACAAGGTTTCTATTTTATTGAAATACAAATTATACAAAAATTATTTTTCAAATTCCAAAGGTCCATGTTTTACAAAATTGATTCACCTTTTGTCCCATGTTCCTCATCTAAAGATTCCTTGGCTACTTTGGGCTCTTTACATTGAAATGCAGGAACCCCTCAAATAAGAATGGTTATTATATTTTCCTCTTCATGGAGCATAAAGATTCTAGGCCAAAAGTCTCAAGATTATGGGCTAGACAAGGTTTCCAATAAAATATTCAAAAATGTTTCAAAGTCTAGAAATTATACAAATTTTCCAAAATGTTTTAGGTCCAGAAATGCCACAAAATTTTCTAAAAATACAAAATAAGTCCAAACATCCAAAAGAAATCCAAAAAGGAAAGTAGAATAAAATTTTTTCTAGATCTACAACAAAATAGGATAGTCATATGAAAAGAAAACTAAAATAATCTTTCCTACTTGTGCTGGCACAACTTCCAGAATCTTCTTAGTGTCTTTCTTTTCTTCATAATGCTCTTAATATGTCTTTACTTTGCTTAACCTTTCATACTTGAAACCCTTCTACAAACTATAATGAAATGTATCTACAACCTAATAAGGAGAAGAATGAAAGAAATTGACTTAAAATTGCCTTTAAAATGAAAGAAATTGACGTAAAATTGACTTTAAAATGAAATAGAAAGGACAAGAACGTCTTTTAGAAAAATGTGACTACACATGTTTTTGCAAAACAATGATTGGAAAAAAAACATTAGAAAAATGATGGTAGGAAAATAAGTCGTAGAAAGGTAGTGGAAGAAAGATGATGTGGAGGAGAAAAAAAATATGCAAGTTACATAAACTTTATATATAAGCGTATATGCTTATATGTTTTTTCCTTTATTTTTCATAAAAGGTGTTGTGCATGTGAATGTGCTTTTTTTGTTTGACTTTTCGTTTTTGAAAAATTAATTTTTAACTTTCTTTTTTATCATTTTTATTTTTATAAGTATGTTTCCCCGTTTTCTCTCTCCGGTAATACCCTTGCACTCCAACACTCATAACATGTACACCAGGACTTCAAATAAAATTCCATTTGAACCTACAAAATCCTTATTAAGTGCTTTACCAAATCATATGCTGAAATCTCATCTATGCTTTACTTATGATAATCACCCAGTTCAAATGCTAAAACTTTTATAGTATTCTAGTAAACCAGAAATTGTGATATCTTGAGAACTATAACTCCGATTCTAGTGAACCAAAGGTCAAAACCTACATTTTTGAGCATTCTAGATATATTGCTAATGTCAAATTTTATGTAGAACATAATCCTAAGCTACTTGCTTAATAAAAATGATTTATGTAATATTTAAATATAATTAAAAATGAACTCCAAATCCTAGTGTAATGACAAGAAGTAATAAGGGATATGATTTTGGTAGGGTCAAGGTTGAAAATTGCTTCATGAACAAAGTATTATATAATCACATATGCATGGTAAAATAAAATAATTGCATGATTAAATGTGCATAATAAAGAATAAATGTGCATAATTGAATATGCATAATAAATATTGAATATGCATAATTGAATGTGCATAAAGAATAAAATATGCATAGTCAAATACTTGTAAAGGCATGATAACTAATACAAAGAAAACTTCCTAGGGTGATTGGAGTTCAATATTCAATTATAAAATATTGAGAAGGTTTATGACTAAGCTTAAATAAGAGTGAAGCAAAGGATAAAAAATTTTAACAAAATACCCTAACAAGAAAATTGCATTCACTTATGTGGGAAACTAACAATAACAATAGAAATAACATTAAGCTAACATATTGAAATGTATCTAACAACATTAAAGAATTAATAACATGCATTAAATTAAATAATTAAATATATGTAAAATCCAGGGTTGTGAGAAGATTGTTGTATTAAAGCTTCAAGATTTATCGTTTTAAAAAATAAAATATCTTTAAGAGACACAAACACCAAGTTAATTGATTAAGTATAGCTTCTGCACATAAAACTAGTTGCCTAGTTACTAATAACATTGATGAAGGTAATGAAAGAATCTATACTAAGGACATTTAGAGTGGACTAATGTAAATAAGAATCTCTTATTACTCAATTTGACCCTTATTATCTTAACTTTACTTTCATTTTCAATAAAAATGAATATCTAAGATGGAGAGACTTGCACAGTAATATCATATTGGCATCCAACCAATTAGCTCCATTCATGTTTCAAGTTGCTCTATTGAGGTTATTAGGTTTCAAAGTATATGCATAGACATTATTAGTCAATGGAAACCAAAGCCATACCAAACATTATCATGGAGGCCAAACATGAGCATGACAACGTCAAACATACATCTCAATTGGTACTACTATCAAAAAAGAAATATGTAGAATATTGGTCTAAAATAGCTCATCAAAACTAATGTATCTCTCAACCTCCTATCTTGAACATTGAAGATTTCATACATCTCAGATTACATTTAATATTGGTAGAGACACCTAGAAGGAAGGAAATAGATCTTAAAACAAGGAGGAACTTAAGGTCTAGAACCTCTAGCATAACCAAAAAGGAAGAACCAAGGGATCATGGAAGGAGAGCAAGCCAACACAACTCTCATAGTCCCTCATCATCTTCATCATCCTTATCGAGAAGTTTTGATGAAGACAAATGTAGAGATTAAGATAGACATCCTAGCAGGAATGGAAGGAGAGATCAAGATAGGCATCTTGATAGAGGTAGAAACCATGATAAAGATGTAGATGAAGAGAGAGAGAGAGAGAGAGAGAGAGAGAGAGAGAGAGAGAGAGAGAGCAAGCAAGCATATGATAAAAAAGATAAAGAGCATCAAAGGCACTTTGATCATCAAAATAGATATTATGATAAACCCAACAAATTTTATGAACCCCTACTAGTCACTTAAAGTATGACCCATATAAGGAATGTCATTTTCTTTCCAAGAAGGCATCAAAGGGATAATCACATCAAGTGACTTGACATGAATAACATTATAATATTTGAGAAAGGTTATAATGCATATCCATAACATCATTTATAAGCCTTTCATGATGCATGTGCACTATAGGACATCGAGAATGATTGACATAAACTTAAGGTATTTTCAAGAACACTAATCAAAGAAGTAGAAAGTTGGTATTGTTCTTTGAAACTAGACTCTATCCCTAGATAGGATACCATGTGAAAACTTTTCAATGACAAACATTAGACTTACTCAAGAGTGTCTAACATGATAGAGTAAATAGAGGGATGGAGATAGGGGAGTCATGAATTCCTTGATGCAACTATGGGTAGATACTATTCACCTCTTCATATATGCCTATATCATGATTTCTTTTAGAAGAAACAACTTAAGCATATCATCAATGTGTTATGAAATAAGATAATAGAGACTCTTGGCATCTATGCCTAAGGGATGGGTGTGAATTATGTTAATATGAATATAATAAGGGATGATATCCTATAATGACATAGTTACAATATGTAGGGGAATATGCTTTCAATACTAAGTTTGTCAACAAGTATGTGCCTAGGAGATTGCCTTATTTGTAAGGTAATTATAGACAATCCTACTAAAAAAACCATACTATCCAAGTGAGACTCATTATCAACCTTACAAATAGTACCATCAATAATGGAAAAATCCACATGCAT
Source organism: Gnetum montanum (assembly GCA_015680685.1). NCBI lineage: Eukaryota > Viridiplantae > Streptophyta > Gnetopsida > Gnetales > Gnetaceae > Gnetum > Gnetum montanum. Next base: position 1,202,524 of record MNCI01002568.1, on the reverse strand, counting down.
GGGGAATATCATGATTAAGGTAGTAATATCCTTAGAGACAACTTGATTCATATAGGTGCTATTTCCAACAACTTGTTTCTCTTAGCAATAATTTAGTTCATGCATTCTACTATCACCATCCAATAAAGTACCGTAGACCAATGACTCTAGATTTAGAATCACCTTATTACATTCCACAACAAAAAATATCACATCCTCAATAATCTCATAATTTGCTTTCTCTAGTTCTACCATGATCAATGTAAGGAGAGCTACCAAATTAGTCTCCATAGAAGAATGTGACAAGAGTAATAAACATGAAAATGGATGACTACACTTGTAGTTTGAAGTGCAAGCTGAAGAAGAATTCTTTGTTTAGGACAAGTTCTACAAATGCAGAATATCTATTAATCCATCCATATCCATGTAAGAAACTTTCCTTGTAGCTCTAGCTCCAATTTCTATACCTCCAAGCTCTTCAAAAGAGTCCATGCTTCATTTGAACCAAAATAGAAACATTAAGATTTTCAGTGTTACTTAGATATAAGAAACCAAATCAAGGCATGAATTATTCTCAAGAAGAAAACTAATTTAGATAGTGAATTGATATAGTTATAAATAGAATGAAATTCAAAATGCAAAGCTCTTTTTAGACTTATGTTTTGACATAAATCTCATTTCTGAAGATATGTATAAAGTTTGGAACATATGTTAGAGTTTCATTTTACGTATTACACCAACTCTAGTATACTGAGATCTAATTAGGAGGAAATAAGATGATAAGATTGTAAGATTGTACCTCTCTTCTTTAGGATAATCACTCTTCATAACTTTCTACAGTTATGGGTATCATAAGTTTTGCTAACTTTATTACTTACGAATCCTCTTATGATGAACAAAGTTATGTTAACTTAATTTTATAACTTAGTACTAGTTATAAGCTATTATTAATAGTCTACCACAGGCACTCTTTTTGATTTTGATAAATTGTAATCATAATTTTTGAATGTGATATCATTCTAGATTTAATTGTACTAATATTATCAAAATTTCTTGTATTTTAATGGTGTTACTTATCATCTAGTAGTGCATCTTCTCTTAGATTATACTTGCTCTACATCATGGACTAGTAACACACTTATGATGCTCACTGGTTAGCTTACTATAAGCTATAATCCTTAATCTTCTCTGTGCTAGGCCACTTTGGATTCCTTTAGTGATCCATTGCTAAGTAGTTTTCATAATTACTTGTCTTTGTGACACCTTAATTTTGCTTCCTTTATTGAATTTCTTAGGTTCATGATGCATCATTTTTTCTTTTTGGTGTTGGGCATATTCAGGACTTTAACTTTTCTTCATCTATAGCTTTATCAAATTACAGTTAGTAGGGCCAAGAGCTTCTTCTTCTTTTGTTTCTTTTTGTACTTGCATCTTGGACCTTTATCTATTTGTACTTTTATGAACTACTATATTTGTAACCTTCTATGTTATGAATCCTTTTGTCATTGTTATTCTAATGCCACTTTTTCTTATCTTCATATTCCATATTTTTCATACTTGCATATCCATACTTACTTATATATATTTTACAATGTGAAAACTTAGATTTTTTTTAATACTTTGTAAGAAGTTATGACTCTTTATGAATCATTGTAATCTTTTATAACTGCTATTGGATTAAGTTAAGAAACTAATGATTATATCTTGACATGAAAATATATTCTAATAAAATGTCATTGTTAAAGAAATATAGCATTAGATTAGAGCTTGTAGACTAATCCATTATAATCTCATTGAAATAGATGGAAGATGTAGTGATGATCATCATTGGCTAGTCCTACTAAGCTAATTTTCTAGTTATTCACATTAGATAGAACAGAGGTAAGTTCTCAATCATTATGAGGAAAGCATGAACTAGTATTATCAATGGTAAGTTATGGATTAGATACCTATCCTTGCAGATTCCAATGACAATGAACATGGAGCCATTAATGAAAAGGAGATCAAATTAGCAAAGGCCAAGTTTAATGCTACACTTTAAGAGATGCTCAAATGGTAGCTTATTGATGAGTTGTCATTGGTTGGCTACATCGATGAGGCCTTGTTGATGTAGTTGACTACATCGACGAGGCTTCGTCGATGCATCTTGCCCTATGTTGACGAGGCTCCATTGATGTAGTGTTTATCTATTGCTTATAAATATATGCCTACCAACCACATTTATGGAAATTGAGATTTCAGTAGTAGAGAAGCTCTTGCATTTTTTCCACTTGAAAGTTAGAATTTTTTCCCTTGAGTACCTGCAGCAGGAGTCATTGAGTGTATGGATCTTTATTTATTTGAAAATTGTTGTACCTGAGCATGACAGTGTGTGCAACAATAAAGATGAGCTTTCTGATAAACCTTGTAGCACTTTGGATAGAATAGTTATTTTATTTATGCATTCAATGTTTTCAATTATTTGTTAATTTTTCTTAATTATTTCACAAATATTTTCTAGAAATTGAGTTATTGAGGTTATTAAGCTAGATAGATTAAATACATAAGTATGACCACTTCGAGCATAACATGTATTCACTTGGTAATCCCAGTAGCATTATTGCTTAGTACACCTAGTAGCGTAGTGCTTGGTCACCCAGTAGTGGATACGTGGGTTTAGGATGTGTACGGAAAGTGGGAATGGATACTTATATTAGGATTAGTTAAATGCTAGTAAATTAGTTAATTTAGATTAGTTAATCAAATTACTTTTATCCATATTTGAGAACTAATCTATAAAACATCAAAATGATAAAAATTGAATGCCTCAATGATTAACCTTAAGGCTAGATTCACTTCCTAAAGGGCTAGTGCACTGGAAATGATGAAGTACACAAAATTCGATTAGATCACATGTGAACGCTTTGTGATTAATAGGTTTGGACGTAGGGGTACATCGCCACTCATCATTGGCATTGTTATTGGGAACTTTTGTTTGTGGAACATGCACTATTTAGGTCTAAGTGAATATCATTAATATCATTGTATGAACCTAAAGGTCCATATCATTCCAACAATACATAAATTATAAAAGCACATTGACAATTTCATTTTGTTTTGCAAAATGTCTTCTTCTTCTCAAAAGCCTAAAGATACTAAACCATCGATCCATAAGAATGCAAGGTGGTATACACTCATCCAGATGAGTTTGTACCAAATTTCACCTTCATCCTACATTAGGATGAACAAATGTGATGGAATGATAAGGAGGGCAACATTGTCTCCCCCCCACCGCCTCCTTAGATCTATGCCCGTAATGCTATCTAAACCCTTAAGAAGTTAGGCATAGCAGATCTTCATGAAGAATACATTGTGGATGAATACGACACTTAGAACTACTATCCCACTAAAAAAAAATGTAAGCAAGATAAGTGTTAGGAGAAACTCCATGAAGCTACAAAGGGGAAAGATTACACTACCCCTTGTTCCTACTAGATCAAGAGAACAATGAGGATCCTCCCTTTAAAGGTTCTCAACATGAAGATTCTCCACCCCCTACTATTGATGGCAAGGGTGTGAACTTGATCCTATGATCGACCATTCATAAACTGGGGTTAGGAAAGAGTGATAGCCAAGTTAGGGACTTGGGTAAACATTGTAGAAATAAGGAATCTAAGATGGTGATCATAATAAGCGTAAGAGTGGTGGCAAACACCATAGTGGTGGTGGTGGTTCATCTTCCTCTTCATCCTCTTCATTCGATTCCAAAAATTCCTCTTCATTTAATGGTTCTCATGGAAGTTTTTATTGAAACAACTGTGATGAAGGTGATTGATGAAGTAACAATGACCATGAAGGCCATCAAAATTGAAAGAGTGGCTAAAATCATCATTGATGTCATCAATGTAGTGATGATGATGAACCTTTATTGGTGACTTGTAGTGTGCTTAACATTGCAGAGGTAGTGAAAATCTCAAATAGGCATATGAAGGATAGTCAGATTAAGTACCTAGATATGAACAATATCCCAAGATTTGAGGGGGGATATAATTCTGATCTACATACACATCTATAATCTTTTCAAGACAACTATGCTTTATAGAACATAGAGAATGAGTGGCAAAAACTCAAGATTTTTCCAAGAACACTCATTAAGGAAGTTGAAAGTTGGTATTGGTCCTTAGAGTCAAAATTTATCCATAAATGGAGTGCCATGTTAGAACTATTCAATGAAAAATACTAGATGTACTCCAGAGTGTCTAATCTGAGAAGGCAAATCCAAGGCTAGAAATAAGGAGCACAAGAATCCTTGGATGTTGCCATGGGTCGATACTATTTACTTGTACATCAATGCTCTAGCCATGGTTACTCTCAGAGGGAACAACTTCACCACATTATAGATGGGCTTAGAGCAAAAACAAGAAGAATCCTTAGGGTGTATGCCCAAGGAAGATTATTTGAAATGAGAGCTCATTAGATACAAAGGTTAATTAAGTAGGTAGCAAAAGAAGAAGGTGAGCTATGAAAGAGGGAAAGTGTTGAAGAATATAATAGGAACCCTTCCATTAGAAAATAAGAGGTTTGATTTTGTGATGAGGAGTCACCACTTGATGAAGTGGTGAATAGAAAGACCTTGCCCATCCAAAAATCTATTTTTGATATTTTGGCCAAGGTTGATAAGTTATGGGACTCTTTGGATGAAAATTTTCAAATCACTTTAAATATTTCTGAAGAATCTAAAGAGCAAAATAGTGATTGCAATCACAAGAGGCAAAAAGAAGCTAAACGTGCCTACCAAAGAGGTAAGGGAAAAGCTACTGTAGTAGAGGAAGTTGTGAAGTTTAACTCTGATGATGAAACCAAATGTGACATCTATCAATATGAACATCCAAAGGGATGTTACCTTGTCATGTCACACTTACAAAAGTCTGGAGTGTATGCATTGAATCCTTGCCTAGCATGTAGGCAAGCTCCAAGACAATTGCCTTATCCTCAAGGCAGTCCAAGATAGTTCGACCAGCAACAATAAGCTTACTATCCAAGTGAAGCTCCTCGACAACTATACAAACAATACCAACAATGGTATCAACCATAATGATGGAGAATGCCATCACCAAGGCAGTAGTACCCTTATAGAAAACTAGATTCATACGAGTACTATGTTCAGTAACCCATCTTCCCTAGAAGTTCTTTGAGTCATACATCATTCTAGCATCACTATTACCCTCCAACGTACCACCAAACACATTCATCATCTACTCAAGGGGAAAACCCATATTTATATCCTTATCATCCTCTAGATCCCTCTACACCTACATCTCCACCTTCAACTCAGTTACCTCTTGCCCCATCCATGTAGGGTGAAATTCCTTCACAACCATAATAATGAAATGCTACAAGGGCTATACACTCACAACTAGTTTTTTCAACCAAGTGGTTTGGATAATCAATTAAGGAAATGACCTTTCTTCCAACCTAGCAGTCCTCTCTAGCCCTTACAATCTACTCCGGCTAATTACCCTGCATCTCCAGCATCCGCATCCTCTACATAAAATGCCTTTGAGTGCCCTTCAAACTAGGTGCCACCTAGGATCTACATTATAATGTTAACCCATGTTGTGTCTAATTAGATTAAGGCTGGCGACCTTCCTACAAAAAGATTTAGACTAAGTCCACTCATCTATCTATAAATTGCTCGACAAGAGCCATGTAAAGCTTTTCTTAACTCTAGTTTCAGAGTTAACCTCATCTCCCATGATATGTACAAGGCCTAGAATCTACCACCTTTTAAGAAGAGCAACATTTTTTTAGAATTAGTAGATTAGTTGATTACTGTCCCTTTGGGATTAGTAGAGACATTGTGACCACAGTTTGTGGGTGGTCCTATTCTAATAATTTTTTGATAGTCAAGGTGGCTAATTGCAAAAGTGACTTCCCCATCATTATGGAAAGGGCTTGGTTAAGCACCATTGATGCATGAATGGGAATAAGGAACCTATCCTTAGAAATATCCAAGAAAAATGAGCTAGGAAAAATTGAGAAGAAGCAAATTCCATGCATCACGTATAGTGATAATGGGTGCAATTGCATGCAAGAGATTTGGTCCATCAAGAGAACATATATTAAAGCATGTAATTAGTGTGCATAGGAAATTAATATTTGATGATGTCTATATGCTGCAGCCACAAAGTAGGAGGACACCCAGTGGTTGATAGCTAATTTAGATAGTAGCATAATATGCATGAAGCCAACTAAGAGTCCAACATGTGCATATGTTGAAGGCATGGAAAAAACTAAACAAGTTCATTCCCAACTCTCTAATGAAGATGATGATACCTATTTGGGAGAGTTGGAGATTCCTGATCTCTTTAAGTAGAAGCCCTTAGAACTAAAAACTTGATTAGTCAGTATGTAGTATGCATGTTTTTGAGGAATGGTAAACCAGTTATCATTAATGCCAAACTTGCTCTTGAACAAAAAGAAAAGTTATTGAAAGTAATGAATAAATGGTCAACAACGTTTGCTTAGTCATATCCAAAGCTAATAGGAATCGATCCAAGGATATGCTAGCATCGCATCTACACTGACCTGGACATGAACCTTAGAAGGCAATTGCAGAGGTGGTTGAATCCCAAATTAAAACAAATCATCAAGGAGGATATAGAAGAAATCCTGAAGGAAAGCTTCATTTATCCAATTGTGGATAGTGAGTGGGTTAGCCCACTCATAGTAGTACTGAAGAAGGATGACAAATGATAGGTTTGCATCAAATTTAGGCTATTAAATATGGAAACATTTAAGTATCATTTTCCTTTGTCATTTGTAGATTAAGTATTAGATATCATATCTGGGCATTATTATTATAGTTTCTTGGATGGTTATAGTGGCTATAACCAAATCCAAATCGTGCTAGAAGACTAGGCCAAGACAACATTCACAAGTCCTTGGGGAACTTTTGCATACTATAAAATTCCATTTGGCCTATGTAATGTCCTTGCAACATTTCAATGCTTGGTCCTAAGTATCTTTCACCAATAAATTAATAGCGGTGTTGAAGTTTTCATGGATGACTTCTTGACCTACAGAGCTACATTTGAGCAAGCCTTGGACCAACTTGAGCAAGTACTAAAGAGATGTGTAGAGATAAACCTACAACTCAACTTGCAAAAGAGTCATCTCATGGTCCAAGAAGGTATTGTGGTAGGACACTGAGTTTCATAAAAAGGGATTGAGGTAGACCTAGAAAAGATAAGGGTCATCCAAGAAATAACTTGCCAACTAGAGACCGTTAAAGATGTTCGGTCATTCCTTGAACACACTGATTACTACTAGAAATCTATTAAGAATTTCTCTAAGATTGAAAAGTTGTTAGTAGAAATTATAAAGAAGGATGAACCTTTTATTTGGACCAAGGAATGTAGACACACATTCTCATAATTAAAAGAGAAACTCATAGAAACACCAATCCTATGGGCACCAGATTGGTTCAAACCATTCCATATCATGATAGATGCATTTAACTGTGCTTTGGGAGTGGTGCTCATGCATCTGGATGATAAGAAACGTTCATATTATATCCATTGCACAAGTAGAAGCATTGTGGGGGCATAGTTGAATTACACCACAATGGAGAAAGAATTAATGGTAGTGGTGTACATGCTAGAAAAGTTTAGACATTATGTGCTAGGATATAAGGTATTTGTACATATGGACCATAGTGCAATTCACTTATAAATAAGCTGATGGTGAGCCCTTGTGTTATATGGTGGCTTGTGATATTACAGGAATTTGGTCTTACTATGGTAGATCAAAAAGGGATTGAGAATGTGGTCATTGACCACCTCTCTCGCTTAAGATGGGATAACAAAGAGGAGGAGAGCCCACTCTTTGATCAATTTCTGGACGAACTCCTCTTTATTGGAGTAATAAATGAACAAATGCCTAAAAAAGAAATATGGTATAATGGTATCATTACATATCTTCTTACTCAAGTGATGTCACAAGACTTGGATTTTAGGAAGAAGTAACAATTTCTTCATCGAGTTAAATACTTCCTAGAAATCAACAGAAACCTTTATAAGGTGTGTGCTGATGGCCTAATCCATTGGTGTGTCCTTGACGAAGATCAAGTATGCTTCTTTAGGATGCTCATGAAGGGCCTTGTGGAGGCCACTATGTAGGAGGATGCACGACCATAAAAATATTGATGGTAGGATACTATTGGGCCACAATATTTAGGATGCCCACTAGTTTGTCAAGTCTTAGAGAAATTCTACCTTTTTACCATGTGAGCAGTCAAACCTATCCTAGAACCAAGACAGGCCAGTGTAAATAATACCTCAATAGATGGACAACCATGCTTTAGTTTTTAGATCTCCCCTTCCAACTCAGTTGTGGGGGAGATGGCCATTCATGTTGACCATTACCATGGCCTCTTAGTTTTTCTACCTTTTTATTTTTCACATTTTTGATTTTACAAATTTTTGATTTTCAAAGTTTTCTAATTTTATATCATTTTTAGTACCTTTTAACTTTCTTAATTATTTTACACTTTCTTATATATTTTACTTTATTTTTTTTAAGTGTGGTATTTTCTCATTTTTGCTAATAAATCTGCTTTATTGTCATAGGACACAATGTTGTTTTTACTGTTTACTAATGATGGTTTGTGCTTAATGTGTGATTGTCGATGTTTAGTTTCTATTTTTGAATTTTGATGTTTAATGACTTTAACATGGTTTATTTTTCATGGAATAGGTAGTGAGTCCACATCATCCGTCCATCCAATGAACTCTATGGTTTTCCTTGTTTTGGAAATTTGAAGTCCCTTTCATTAAAAGAAACTTTTAATCAATCGGTGACCTGGGTAGTTCTGAAATTAGGAAGGATCCAAAGGTTTGTAAAGGGTGTGAATTCAAGGGGACTTAATACTCTTTGTACTCTTCTTCTTACTTGAGTGCTTGAGTGTTTTTCATGGACTTCTTACCATTCCATACGACTCAATGATAGGAAGACAAATAATATCGTTGTATGGTGTGGTTCCCATAAAAAAAAAGAACAAAAAAAAAAAAAAAAACACAATGGGAATTCAAAGCACACCCCTTCGACATGAATAAGTCCTTGCATGGTGTGGTTTCCATTTCAAGAAAAAAGAAAAAAAAAACAACAATGGGAATTCAAAGCACATCCCTTGGACAAATAAAATGGCTACAAGTACTAGTTATGGGACTTGAATGACATGCAACTATGCTTGATGGTCCCCTCTAACTAAGGCCCTCTCTTTTACTTTCTACTTCTTCTTTCTTCTCTCTGTGGAATGGTGGTTGTTTTGTGGAAGCACTCTTGTATCTCAAGTGAGTGGGATTAGTCTTAGAGTGGTGATGTAAAGTGACTGAAAGTGGATTGTTTTGGTCTAGATTGAGGATGGAACTTCTTGGGTCATTTTAACCACAAATTTCACAAGGGACTTCTTATGATCTCAGTTTGGAACTCGATTCCACCTTCTCTATCATCAATCCATATTGCCATAATTCACCTCACTTCTGGGTTTTATGTTATGCTCTATGTCTTAGTCTGATGTGTTGGGATTCTTGAGGGGATTCTTTCGGGTTGGTCCTTAACTTGTTATGATTATTAAATTGACTATGGGGCCGATGGACCCCTTAGTTGAGGTTATGTAAATGAAAAAGGCATGAGCCTACTATGGGGAGGACCCAGTTGCATAGCTTTTGGCTTAATTAGTTAAGGTTACTTACCTTTGACATCGCTACAATCCTCTATTTTGTATTTTCCATTGTGCAAATCGCTTAGTACTCAATCTTTCATTGCATTCATCCATTAAATTAATTTTTTTTCAATTTTTTGAAATTTATGAACTTCAATGCCCTCTTCTCATGATTTCATACTTTTCTTTATTTTCTAAGCTTTCTTTTGATCCTAATTTCATCAAAAAATTCCTTGTATTTTGAAAGTTGGACTAAAGTCAATGGAAGTCAACAGTGGTTACTAACTACATTGATGAGGCCTTGTCGATGTAGCTAACTGCATCAATGAGGCCCTGTCGATGTAGCTAACCGTGTCGACAAGGCCTCATCGATGTAGCTAACTACGTCGATGAGGCCCCATTGATAATGCCTTGTCAATGTAGTGCAAAAATACTATATATACCATTAGATACTTTGGGAATTTTTGCAATTTTCTCATAACACATGGGGAATTTCTGTAATTTTTTAGAGCCTAAAACCTTTCATAGCCCATAACTTTCAAACCGTTTGTCCAAAGCACTCCATTTTTCAATTCTACACTTATTGAAGGTAAGATCTTTATTATGGGGGCCACAAACCTTAAGGTTTTTGATGAAAAATCAATGGAAGTTTTTGGAAATTTTCCTAACTTCCCCAAAGGGTTGATAACCTTAACCATATATAAACATCAAATTTTTCTAAGTTAACCCTTCCAACAACCTTCGAGATGAATTATTCATAATAATAACACATAAAATAAATAATAATCGAATTCATTAAATCAACCATAATCACAACTTAGTCAAGTGTAACTACCCTCAAGGATTAAGGTATCCTAATTTTTTTAAGATTACACAATGATTGCTAATCCATGGTCTTATTGTGATTATGGATGGCACCCAAACAAAAGTATCCATAGGAAGGAGAACCCTTACAACTATAGGAGAAATGACCCAAAGTTGGAAGGGGCTAGCAGGAACAAGGCCAAGAACAACAAGAGGTGACCCATGCAATGAGACCTCTTTGTCAGGAACCCTAAGTGGAATCTGTTCAACAAATTCCAGAGGAATAAGTGCCTACCAAATAATTCCAATGAGGAGAAGTGCTTGGACCTATGCCATGGCTTGAGGTCCCTTTGATTGAAGCCTACCTAGACATCATTAAGTTCCAAGAAATCCAAACATTAGTTCTTTAAGAGATAAACTTTGGGCCATTTTTGGAAAAAGCTCTAGAGGATGTCAAGACATAATTGCAAACCTCTCCCATGTGGTTAGTCATCACATCCAATGGGGAATGGTACATGGGAGAGACCTATCTCTTCTGGAACAACAAAAGGCTAGGGTTCATTATAAAAATCAAGGAAATTCAAGTGTCCTACTTGGCAAAGGCTATTGCATAGGCACTAGGATTGCTAGATAGTGGAACATAGTTGGTAGAAATATCAGTAAAAGGTGATCCTGAGGTAAAAATGGAATGGACCCAACGATGCTATAGGGTGGACCGTAAGGAGTATGATGTGCTCACACTAGTGGAGTGGATTTATTCCAAGATTATGACCTATCACTTAAATCCAATGGTGAGGCCAAGCAAGATGACTACTTTCTCCACTCGAGCATGCACTGCTCTAAGTGGGAAATTTCCCATTAACCTTTCATAGCTAATTTATTTGGAGATTGAGAAGCACTTCAAGGAGAATGAATGTGGAAGGAAGAACCTACCCTTTCCATGCATTATTAGGAAACTTTGCAAAAGGGCAGGCATTATTTGCTATTCTAATGATACTCTTAGGCATGCTCCCTTGGCCTCATGGGTGGAAATAATGAAGGATAAGATGCCAACAACTACTTAAGAAGAGGAGTTGTCACCACCACCACCCACTCAAGAGACAACACTAGAGGCCCATGTAGTCCTTGCGCATCTACATCACATCTAAGAACAAATCTTGAGCAAACAAGAGTAATAAGCAGAAACAAGTGGGGTGGATCTATCTATGTATCAGCTAGCAATGAGTCACCTTAATGAGGTGGCTTAAATAGTTATCTAGATGGAGAGAGGTGGTTCCATTTTCTCTACCCAGAGAATGCAACTGCCTTCGAAGTTAGATCCTAATGTTCGAGAGGTGACGATGTCACTAGCAACATACCATCTATTCCAAGAAATCTCTAAGAATGTTGCCACTTTCTCGGTGAGGTTGGAAGGAGGTGAAGACACAACTATCTTGGTGAAGTAGCACCAAGGGTAGGAGATAGTGGTAGAAGTGGTAGCTAACAATGTAGCTGAAGCATTGAATGCACCTGCAACATCTATACTAGATGTATCTACACTCCAAGATGTGTAGATGTTCACAAGCATGGTTAGCGAGAAATTGAATGTAGCCTAGTACAAATAATTGTTGGAATGATTAGTAGGAACTAGACAACCGAACCTAGACATATTTGATCTCCCAAAGAACATCATTGAAACCCAGTCAGAGCTATTGAATGTAAGGGGTAGATGCATCATTTTGGAGGGGCAACTAGAAATAGCTCAAGAGCAAAATCAATGTTTAGTTGCGGAGGTTGCTGAACTTCATTTCCATCTTGTAGAATAAACAATCCTTAGCCCAACAATAACAAGAGATGAAGCTATAAAATAGCTTCAAGAATGATTTCAAAAGGCCGAGGAAGAAGCAGTAATGACCATATTTAAATATTCTATGGTAGAAAATGAAATGCAGTAAATAAAAAAGGACTTGAATCAAATGTGCCAAGAGAATGGAGCATTAACCATGAAAAATCATCGCCTGCAAAATGTTGATGGTCAAAGAGATTAAATGCAATAGTAGGAGTAGCTTGCTAGGGTAAATACTAAACTAAGGAAACTGACCATAAAGAATTGAAATTTTTCAATGGAGGAGGTGCGCACCTTGTGATGAAATTGTACCATTGAGATCATCACCTAGAAGAATGAAGCTCTCAAATTTGAGAGAGTGAAAAATCACTACAGGGACTAGGTTGGTTTACAAAAGGAAATTAATGAAAAAAAATCTAGATGGCAAAGAAAAAAGTGAATGAAGCCCTCTAGCAACTCCAGCAAGGGAGAGAGATGTGGTAGCCCATCCTTGATGGGATTGCTACCTGCAACAAAGTGGGGATCTACTTGAAGGAGTTGTAGATTGAAGAAATGATAGATTATATAGAGTTGACCAATCTCCGTTACACAAACCTGGCGATGCTGATAGTTGGATGACAATGATCGAAATTGGAAAAAAAAGTGGCTAGCTTGTATCTACTATTTGAGTTGGAGTTCAAACACCACAAGGACTCTAAGAAAAAGCTTGAGACTGCTAATGTTGAATTCAAGCTTCTCAAAGGGCGATTCACAGATCAACGATCCATCATTGAGGACCTAGCCAGACAGATGAATGATTACCACAAGCTGAAAAACATAGTGAGAGCATTTGACATTGAATGCAAATAATTCACTACCTAGTTCATTAACGTTAAGGAGTTGTTTCTAATGATCTTGTGTCCTTGGGATGTGCTGGTTCAAGCCCACATTAGGAAAGCTACGTGGATAGTGCATGATCTTAGGAGTAAGGAGGACAAAATGAAAGCACTGTTGGATGCTTTCCACCTCCCACTTGAAGTTGCAGCAGCAGTAGAACAACCATAGCTACCTCAACCATCGCCAGTATGTGAAGCTAGTGAGGGTTCCTCAGAGCCTTAGGAACCACCATCGCCTGGGACCATTTGATTTTCTCTAATAAGCTTCACACCATCAAAGAACTTGTTTTTCAATTTTTGAAGAATTATGTCATGGTGTTTAATTTTGTGTTCTGAACACCACCATTTTTGTAATGTGTTGATTCATACACCTAGGCACTCCATATTTTGTCAAGTTAGTTAGTTGTTTTGTTAAAGAAAAGCTAGTCAATAATCCCATACCTTCACAATTTTGTAAAAGAACTTGAGGATGAATTTCATTTAGTCATGGGGGTATAATAAGTCATCATTGGTTGGCTACATTAATGAGGCCTCATTGATGCAGTTGATTGTGTTGATGAGGCCTCATCAACACATCTCACCTTGCATCAATGAGGCCCTATCGACATAGTGTCTATTAGTCACTTATAAATCCATGCCTACCAGCCACATTTATGGCAATCAAGATTTCAGTAGTAGTGAAGCTCTTGCATTTTTTCCATTTAAAAGTGATAATTTTTTCCCCTGAGTGCCCGCAGTAGGAGTCATTGAGTTTATCGATCTTTATTTGAGCATTGTTCTACTTGAGCATGACAGTGTGTGCGACAATAAAGACAAGCTTGTTGATAAACCTTGTAGCACTTTGGATAGAATAGCTATTTTATTTATGAATTTAATGTTTTTAATTATTTGTTAATTATTCCAGCAATTGAGTTATTGAGGTTATTAAGCTAGATAGATTAAATACATAAGTACGACCACTTCAAGTGTAACATGTATTCACATGGTAATTCTAGTAGCGTTATTGCTTAGTACACCTAGTAGCGTAGTGCTTGGTTGCCCAGTAGTGGATACATGGGTTCAGGACATGTATGAAAAGTGGGAATGGATACTTATGTTAGGATTAGTTAAATGTTAGTAAATTAGTTAATTTAGATTAGTTAATCAAATTACTTTTATCCATATTTGAGCATTGATCTATAAAACATCTAAATGATAAAAATCAAATGCCTCAGTTACACTTAACCATAGCAACAAACATCATAAGTGTAATTGGAAAGACAATGATTGACCTTAAGGCTAGATTTACTTCTTAAAGTGTTAGTGCATTGGAAACAATGAAGTTTTTGGAATTCGATCAAATCGTGCATGAACTTTTTGTGATTCGTATGGTTGGGCGTAGGGGTACCTCACCACTCATCACTTATCCTTAAAGTATCATAGTAATAAACCAAGCATAGCTAAAAATGAAAGAGTTACAAAGTAAGGACATCACTTAATATTTATTGTTGGCTAATCTTTAATATGAAAATTTAGCCATGTTGATAGTAGGGAGGCCAAGAAATAAAGTAGAGAAGTAGCTTGTCACCCTGTATTCACTATATGAGAAGGACCATAAACTTTGCAATGATGTGTAATCAAAACTGCATATTACAAATGCAATGTTGGAAGTGTTGAAGGTTGGGTATATAGATTAAAGGAATGTAGCTGAAAATGTCCAAAGCATATGATGTATAACCAAGATCAGCAAGCTCAAGTTAAGGCATTCGACATTGAATAAAATAGATTTGTAGCTTGATATGTTAAAACAAATAATGTGTTTCCAAAATTATCATATCTATGGAATGTACTAACAACAACAAATCTTGTTAATTTGGCATGGATCATAAATGATCTAAGGACAAATAAAGAAAAGATACAATCATAATTAAGTTACTTTTACATGAGAACACTAGTAGCTATGGGTAAACAATTGCATCAATAATGGATGCAAGAAAATCCATCACCTCCAAAAACAACATGATTTACTTTTTACTATTTCTTAGATTTAGGACTTGAGATTCAATTTGCAATGTTTTACTTGATATTCTTTACACTAAACAACATCATATCATATGTCCTACTATGAGGTAGACAATATGCTTTGATCATAACTAACTTAAGTTAGAAGATGACAATCAACAATCACACATTAACTCTCTATAGATTATGCTAATCCATTTACGAGATTATGGTTAGGTCACATGTAATGCTTGTGTGATTTCTATGGTTGCACATAGGGAAATCTCACCACTTGACATCATGGAAAAAAATACTTAAAATTAAAAAATGAAGAATTATAAATAGATCAACCTTTATGTATTAATATAGGTTAATGATGAATTATAACTTTTATGGTCATACTTATACCACTGGAACATGACTAAAATGATGATGATGATGTATATACTAAAAAAAGATTTGCAAATCTACTAAGAGGTGGCTGAAATGATTATCTTATTTTTTAATAGTGAGGTGTTTACTTAATGTAAGAGCCTTGATTTGGAAGCTAAAGTTATGAATTTGATTTTGATGGGAAATGCTTAGTTATAAACTTAATTTGAGTATGTATCTTAGAGGTAAATATTATTTAAAAAAAGGATTCGAGTTACAACATCCTCCATCTTCTTTGGGATATTATCTGATTATTTGAAAAATATTTTATAGGTAAGATGTAATTGGTTCAAATTACACTTAAGGGAGGATTTTTAGAACTAGAATTAGATAACTATATGCACCTCCAAGACATGCAACCAATCTTAAGATTCCTTACAACTAATGTTAAAAATTTAGAAATAAAACCCAAATAGACATCTTGAAAATTAACAATCTTTTTCTTCCTACGTTGTTTTGGAGTTTTTTCTATTGATGAGCCATGATATCAGAGCCTTCCAAGTGATATCAAACATCCGATATCAGGGCTTGTCTTGTTGCCTATAAATAAGAGGTAGGTACACTTGGTTTGGCAATAGTTAGTTCATTAATCTTAGTTCCTTACCCAAACTCTTGCCTTTTTCCCTTCTTAGAGTTAGAATTATTTTTGAGTGCCCACAGTAGAAGTCATAAAGTGAATGGATCTTTATTCTAGCATTGTGTACTTGAGCACACCTTGTGGCTAGAAATAAAAATGAACTTTGTGATAAACCTTGTAGTATTTAGAATTGCTTATTTAATGTTATTTATAGTTATTGAATGCTTCCCTTAGTTAATTAATGTTCTCTCTCTCTCTCACCTTGTTAATTCTCTCAAGTAAGCACACTTAGTATGACTACTTCGAGCATGCATGAAACACTTGGTAACCCAGTAACGATTAGCGTTTGGTAATCCTAGTAGAGTTGCACTAGTTCAGGATGTGTACGACAAAATGGGAATGGATGCTGGTGTTAGGACTAGTTAGAGCATAGTTGATTAGTTAAATTAAATTGGTTACTTGATTAGTTCACTTCTCCCTCAAGTTTACTTAACCATACAATTGCGCTATATGAGTAAGCTTGGGAAGATAATGATTGACCAACCCATCTAGGTTCTGTAAAGGTGCATAAGCACTTAGTCCTTGGAATTTGACCAGATCGTGCGTGTACACTTATATTCATATGGTTGAGCATAGGGATACTTCACCACTCATCATTGGTGCGGTTGCTGGGGACTTTGTTGATTGTGTGCTAGCTAGAACTTAGGAAATATTCACATCGTTGGAACGAACCCTTAGGGTTGGTTATCTTACAATTAGTGAAATGAAAAGTATTGCACATTGAATAGAAAATTATGTCTCCTTTTTCTTATGAGAGTGTTTCATTGCCTAGGTTTGATAAAAGGAACAATCGGAGGCATAGTACACATGATAATCTGCTAGTCCCTCAACAGTTTCACATGGTATATGTTCATCCTGATGAGTATATACCAAACTTTACCTTCATCCTCCACTAGGATGAACAATTACGTTGGCATGATTTAGAAGGTAACATAGTGTTACCTCTCTCAGTCCCGAGCATGCTTCTTCGTGATCTCACACGAATTGGTATGTAGCACTTATAGGTAAAGTATGTTGTGCATGATCATGACTTGAGAGAGTATCAATCCATGGAGGCATAATGTCAAAGGGATTTACAATAGGAGAGACATCATGAATCCATGAAGGGAAAGTTGTCTTAGAATGTCCTGTATGTCATAAGTGAAAATGAGGGTAGTGAACCTGCCTCAGGAAGTCTCCCACATAATGATGTTCCTCCCGTTAACTTTGGTTAAGGTGTTGTGTACCAGAATCTTCACTCAACTATCCATAACTTGGATTCTAGTATTGAAAGACACAAAGGGTTTGAAAAAGGAACACGAACACATGACAAAGATGGACATTTTGATTGTAATCGTGATTGAGGCCATGACCACTAAAGAGAAGGAAGTAGGCACCATCATGGTGACAGTCCTCCTTCTTCTTCACCTTCATCATCTCCTTCACCCTCTCCTTTAGTATCTAGATGTAGTTGCAAGGAAAAAGATCCTAAGGATAATGGTAAGAAAAATAGGAATCATAGACAAAGCATCCAAGAAAGGGGATGAGGGCATTCTAGAGAAACTCATCATGAGAGAAGGGAGAGTAGGGAACAACATAGGCATCATAGATGTCATAGATAGTATGATCATGATGAACCCCTACTCACTACCTGAAGTATGCTAGATATAACTGAGGTTGTTAGAATCCCAATAAGGCACCAAAAAGATATTAGGATCAAAAGATTGGACATGAACAATATCCCACGATTTGAATGGGGATACAACGCTGATCCTCAAAATCATTTGCAAGAATTTCACGATGCATATGCCTTGCAAAACATAGAAAACAAGTGGCAAAAACTCAAGTTGTTTTCATGGACACTGATCAAGGAAGTGAAAAGCTAGTACTAGTCCTTAGAGCTGGAATCCATTAGTTGATGGAATATCATGTTAGAACTATTCAACGATAAGTATTAGATGTATTCATGAGTCTCCAACCTACGAAAGTAGATCCAAGGATGGAAACAAGGAGGACATGAACCCTTGGATGCTACCATGGGCTAATATTATGCACTATTACATCATTGCCTAGGCCATGGTTACTTGTAAAGGGAACAACTACACCATCTCGTAGATGGGCTTAGGCATGAAACACAAAGAACCTTTGGGACTTATGCCCAAGGAAGGCTATCTAAGCTTAGGGCCCATCAAGTACAAGGATTGTTGGAGCAAGTTGGTAAAGAAGAAGCTGAGTTAAGGAAAAGAGAGAGTGCAGAAGAATATAACAGAGATCCTTCCATCCGAAAGAAGGGAGTTAGATTTTGTGAGGATGAAGAAGAGTCACCACTTGAAGAGATGGTGAATAGGAAAACTTTGCTCATTCAAAAACTTACATCAGAAGTATCGAAAAAGGTGGATCAAATGTGGGACTCCCTAGATAATAGATTTCAAACATTTCTCAAAATAGTAGAGGAGTATAGAAAGGAAGGTAGTGATCAAGAAAGGAGAAAAAAGAAAGAAGCTGAATATGCACATAACAAAGGTAAGGGCAAAGTTGCCATCATTGAAGAGGTTGTGGATTTGGATACAGATAATGACGGTGGATGTGAGATATGCCAATATGACCATCCTAAGGGATGATGCCCTATAATCTCACATCTACAGGAGTCTAGGGTGTATGCACTTAACCCACAATTAAATAGAAGGCAAACACCCCGAAGGTTACCTTATCCCCAAGGTAACCCAAGGAAATTCCACCAAACCTCAATGTATTATACAAGTGGAACTCCACCATAATCAAATGAGTAGTATCAACAATGGTAGCACCCACAATCATGGGAAATGCCACCACTAGGTCAACAATACTCTTACCATCAGTCTAACCTATATGGATACTACGTGCAGCAACCAATCTCTCCATGTTACTCTCCTAGTCACGTTGCTCTCCAACCTTAGTACCAAACCCATGAGTATTATAGAACTCCTTCTCCTAGGGGAGATGTTCCATAAACATACTATCCTTCTCATCCAGCTACATCTCTTCCACCCTTAACTCCATTACCACTTGCTCCAGCCATGCAGGGTGAGCTCCCTACCCAACCATAGCAACATACCGCTACAAGGGATGTTAATTCTCATCCTATTGTTGGTTCAAACAATCACACAAAGAAGAGACCTTTCTTTAAAACCAATAGTCCAACCAAGTCCTTACAATCATAAGTAGCTAATTTCCCAAATGCCTCACCATCATACAAAACTTTGGAACTCCCTTCAAACCAAAGGCCACATTCAACGCACACAGTCATGTTGATGCATGCCATTAGCAATTGGATTAAGGCTGGCCATCTTCATAGGAAATTCTTTGATCCTAGGAGTCCTCTTATATATTTACAAATTGCTAGGAATGAGCTATGTAAAGCTCTTTTGGATTCAGGTTCTGGTGTCAACTTAATCTCTCAAGAAATGTACAAAGCCTAGAACCTGCCACAACTAAAAAAGAGTAACATTCATTTAGAGTTGGTTGACTAGTCCATCATTGTCCCATTAGGACTAGTGAGGGACATTGTTACCACTATTTGTGGATGGTCGTATCTAGTCGACTTCCTAGTGATTCAAGTCAACAATTGTAATGGGGACTTCACAATCATAATGGGAAGAGCATGTCTAACCATAATTAACGCATTCCTAGGAATACATGATCTTTCCCTAGAGATATCAAAGGAAAATATGTTTGGAAAGATCAAGAAGAAGAAAGTTACATGCATTGCATATAGTGACACAAGGTGTAGTTGCGTGCAGAAGTCCTGGTTTATACAACATTTAACATTGCCTGCATGCAACCAGTGTGCACAAGTAACTAACATACAAAGATGCCTGTATGTAGCAGCCACAAGATAAGAAGGCATCCAGTGGCTGACAGCTGACCAAGAGAGCAACTCAACTATATGCATGGAACCAACTGAGGGTTTGACTTGCACTTACATCGATAGCATAAACACATTAGAGCAAGTCCATCATCAACTTCCAAGTCTTGACATTAAAAATATCAACTGGGGGAAGCTGGAAATCCCTAATAACTTTAAGTAAGAGCCCCTAGAGTTAAAATTGTTGCCCATTTGTATGGAGTACAAATTTCTCAAAAATGAAAAATTGGTAATTATTAATGCTAGGCTCACTCTTCAACAAAAAGAGAGACTGCTCAAAATGGTGAAAAAATGGTTGAAAGCATTTGCTTAGTCATATCCTAAACTAATTGAAATAGACCTTAGGATATGCCAACATAGGATTTACACTGACCCCTCCATGAAGCCTCGACGACAACCATAAAGGTGATTGAACCCAAAGCTGAAGTAAGTGGGTAAAGAAGAAATTGAAAAAATTCTAAAAGCTAGGTTCATCTACCCCATTGCTGATAGAAAATGGGTTAGTTCATTAGTTATTGTGCCTAAGAAGGGAGGTAAATGGAGGGTGTGTATAGACTTTAGGCTACTAAACATGGCAACATTCAAAGACCACTTTCCGTTGCCATTCGTCGACCAGGTCTTAGACACCATTATAGGGCGCTACTATAGTTTTTTGGATGGATACAGTGGATAAAAAAAAATCCAAATAGCACTAGAAGACCAAGCTAAGACCACATTCACATGTCCCTGGGGGACATTTGCATACAAATTGATGCTATTTGACTTGTGCAATGCTCCTAGAACATTTCAACGTTTGGTTCTAAGTATATTCCAGTAGCAAATAGGAAATGGTGTGGAGGTCTTCATGGATGATGTCTTCACCTACAAAGCAAACTTTGATCAAGCCTTGGACTGATTAGAGTAAGTACTAAAGTGGTGTGTTGAAACCAATTTAAGGCTCAACTAGAAAAATGGACATTTAATGGTCCAAGAAGATGTAATATTAAGGCATAAGATTTCTCAAATAGGGATAGAGTAGATCCCAAAAAGATTAAAGTCATCCAGGAAATCAAAATGCCAACCTAAAACTGTAAAAGGCATCTGATCATTCCTTGGACACACAGGCTATTATAGAAGATTTATAAAGAACATTTCAAGGGTTGCAAAACCATTAGTTGAACTAACAAAAAAGGACGTACATTTCAAATGGACCAGAGAATGTGAGTTAGCTTTTCAAACTTTAAAACATAAGCTTGTAGAAACACCTATTCTACAAGCTCCTGACTAGTCCAGACCATTCCACATCATGATTGATGCATCCAACTATGCTTTAGGAGCCGTGCTTACATAGTTAGATGACCAAAAACATCCTTATTACATCCATTGTGAAAGTAGAAGTATTGCTGGTGCACAACTCAACTACACCACAATGAAAAAGGAATTAATGGTTGTGGTGTTTGCACTAGATAAGTTTAGGCACTATGTATTGGGCTATAAGGTATTTGTACACACAGACCATAGTGTAATTCGGTTCCTACTGAATAAACCAATGGTGAGCCCTCACATCATACAATGGCTCGTAATCTTACAAGAGGTCGATCTTACAATGATAGATTGTAAAGGCACCGAGAACGTTGTTGTTGATCATTTATCTCGGTTAAGATGGGACAACAAAGAGGATGAATATCCACTTTCTAATCACTTTCCTAACAAATTTCTTTTTGCAGGTGTAGTAAATAATTAATTAACCATGGAAGTAAATTGGTATACTAGCATTCTTACCTATCTCCTTACACAAGAAACACCACAAGAGTTGGACATTAAAAAGAAATAGTAGTTTCTTCACCAAGCCAAGTATTTTATGGAAATAAATGGACAAATTTATAAAGTATGTCTTGATGGCTTGGTTTGATGGTGTGTTCCCAATATAGATCAATTAAGAGTTCTCCAAGACACACATGAAGGTCCTTGTGGGGGTCATTATGCTGGAAGACAAACAACCATTAAAATCTTGCTTGCAGGATATTATTGGCCTACAATGTTTCAAGATACTCATCATTTTGTCCAATCTTGTGAGTGCTGCCAACGTGATGGGGGAATGACTGCTAGGATGAAGGGTCCACAATAATGGATTCAACCTTTAGAACCCTTCGACATATGGGGAATTGATTTTGTGGGGCCTTTTACACCAATGTTCAATGAAAAATCCTACATTGTTGTTGGCATTGACTATTTCACAAAATGGGTAGAAGTAGCCACTGTTATGGATTGTACATCATCAACTGCTACACAATTTTTTCAACAACAAATCGTTAACAGGTTTGGCGTGCCTCGTGCACTTATTTCTGACAATGGCACACATTTTACAGGTGCGACTTTTCAAAAATTGATGCAATGCTTAGGAGTTGAACACAAACTAACTACACCATACCACCCTCAAGTGAATGGTTAGGTCAAAGTAACCAATAGGGAGATTATAGAAATATTGACTAGAACCATTAGCAAATATAGGAGATACTGGAGCACCAAATTGAACAATGCTCTTTAGGCATACTGCTCAACATGGAAACTCCCTATAGGCTACTCCCCCTATGAGTTAGTCATAGACAACTCCCAACGCTTCCTATTCAAGAAGAACTTTGTACACTATCCATGGCATGTGACCTTAACCTTGACCTCAATCTAGCACAAAAAGAGTGATTAATGAACCTTAACTTACTAGATGAGAATCGATTAGTCACCTTTTCATCTAATGAATTGCATAAGGATTTTAATAAATGATGTCATGACCTAAAAATTAAAAAAGTTAAGTACCAACTGGGAGATAAGGTTCTTTATTGGAACCCCACACACATGCCACAATGCACTAAATTTTAAACGCTGTGGGAAGGACCTTATATTATTCATGAAACTTTTCCTTCAAGAGCCATGATGATTTACAAACTTGAGAGCTTGGATAAGAAATTATTGATCAACATCCAACAAATGAAACCTTTCCATGAGCCTAGAACAACTAGTATCCATACAACCTCTGTTGGTGGACAACCCTGCTCGATATTTCAGATCTCCTCCCTCCAACTCATTCGTGGGGGAGATGGCCACCAATGTTAACCATTCTAAGCCCTCAGCTCTTTTTTGTATTTTTGTTTTACACTTTTTTGTTTTACACATCTTTTCAATTTTACTTATTTTTGTTTTACACCATCATTCACATTCTTACTATTTATTTGTTTGATTTACTTTCATTCGTCATATAATAAGTGCTCATGATGGTGGGTTGGACTATAATAATGTTGATTGCTAATGTTTAGTTTTTACCTTTGATTTTCAATTTTGATACTAAGATATGGTTCTTTTGATAAAATAGGCAATGAGTCCATGTCGTCCATTCATCCATTCAACATTGTGGTCTCCCTTGGCTTTGGAACTATACTATCCCTTTTTGTAAATAAAATTATTAATGAATTGGTGACTTGGTATTCTTCAAATCAAGGAAGGATTCAATGGTTGAAAAGGGTGTGACTTCAAGGGGATTCGATGCATTTGTGTTGACTATTCTCTTAGGTACTTAGATGCTTTTCGTGAGTTTTCTGCCATATGGCTATTGACCATCTATCAGGAAGTTGAATAAATCTAAATAAGTCTTTGCATGATGTGGTTCTCATGCAAAAAAAAAAAAANAAAAAAAAGACTAGTGGGAATTCAAAGCACACCCCTTAGACATAATAAAGAAACATTGGCTGCAAACACTGGTTATGGCACTGGAAAGACATGTTACCCATGCTTAAAAGTTCTCTCTCCCTAAAACCCTTTCTCACTTCCTACTTTCCTATCTTTCTCTCCTTGGAATGGTGGTGGCTCGATGAACACATTCTTGTTGCTTCATGAGGATGGGTTGGTCAAATTTGTTGATGCGAGGTCACTGGATGTGGTTGGTGAGTTTGGACTTGGGATGCATTTTATTCAATCACCTTAACCACATAATACACAAGGGACTTTACACAACCTTGCTCTTGGGATTCCATTCCATTTTCTCCTCTCCTTCCATATTTCTTCCTATATTCCACCTCATGGTTGATTTTATGATTAGTATACATCTTGGTTGACACATTGTTAGTCTTCAGTAAATTCTTGTCGGTAAGTTCTTAACCTTTGTTTCCATATGTCATTCCATGAGCTTATAGACTCTTTGGTTTGTGGGTCTGTCAGGGCATAAAAGGCATGAGCTTGCTTTGGAAAGGACCCATTGGCATTCCTTTTGGGTAAAATTGTCAAGTTCTTTTCCTTAAACATTCTTTGCAATCAACCATTTCTCATTTCATCCCCATCAATGACATCCATTTTATTGGCTTCATCATTGTTATTTCTCTTATCTTTCTTATTCCTATAGTAT
This sequence comes from Gnetum montanum, assembly GCA_015680685.1. Taxonomy (NCBI): domain Eukaryota; kingdom Viridiplantae; phylum Streptophyta; class Gnetopsida; order Gnetales; family Gnetaceae; genus Gnetum; species Gnetum montanum. The sequence goes on along the minus strand of MNCI01002568.1, from coordinate 1,178,034 downwards.
TTCCACCCTATTGCTACTGAAGGTTCGCTCTTAGTTGTGGGGGCCCTATCACAAATTTTTCCATTCAATCACCTATCTCACCCCTACACCTTAGGTAGTTATTAGTTAAAAACCTCTAATCCAATATTTGCCATACCCACAACCCAACCAATGCACTTATATTGAGGCAAGGTATCAACTACATTATGGCTTATCTATCCTTACTAATTCATGACTGTGTTGTATGTGTAGATGAAAATTACACAAATAATGGATTGGGATAAGAAGAAGCACTTAGGATGGATTGGAGCTGGAGTGTTTACACAAGGAACAAGTTTGGTCATGTGGCTATGAATGAACAATAGAGCCTACATTTCTGACATCGGTAGCAACGCATCGTATTTTTTTCTCTGTCTCTTTCTCTTCAAGTTGTTGGATGAGGGTCTGGATGTCATCTGTGTACAGTGTTCACCACAAAGAGCGTGAACACCAATGTTGTAATATGTTTGTTGATCTGTTCACTAGGCACTTTGAGTCTGTTATTCCCTATTTCTCTTAGTTCTCATTTAGTCAATAATCCCACATCTTCCTAATATTTTGTAAGGAACTCGAGGATGAGTTTTCATTCAGTTGTGGGGGTATGATGAGCTGCAATATCGGGGCCATGATATCACATCGGTGATATCGCATACGCGATATCGGAGCCTTCCAAGCAATATTAGACATCGAATATCGAGGCCTATCTTGTCACCTATAAATAAGAGGTAGGTGCACTTGGTTTGGCAATAGTTAGTTCATTAATCTTAGTCCCTTACTCAAACTCTTACCTTTTTCTCTTCTTAGAGTTAGAATTATTTCTGAGTGCTTGCAATAGGAGTCATAAAGTGATTGGATCTTTATTTGAGCATTGGTACCTAAGCATACCTTGTGGCCAGAAATAAAAATGAACTTTGTGATAAACCTTGCAGTATTCAGAATTGCTTATTTAATGTTATTTATAATTATTGAATGCTTCCCTTAGTTAATTAATGTTTTTTCTCTCTCTCAACTTGTTAATTCTCCCAAGTAAGCACACTTAGTATGACCACTTCAAGCATGCATGGAAAACTTGGTAACCAAGTAACAATTAGCATTTGGTAATCCTAGTAGTGTTGCATTGGTTCAGGATGTGTACAACAAAATGGAAACGGATGCTGGTCTTAAGACTAGTTAGAGCATAGTCAATTAGTTAAATTAAATTGGTTACTTGATTAGTTCACTTCTTCCTTTGTAGCACTAGGACATAAAACATAAAAATATATAAAAATCATATACCTCAAGTTTACTTAACCATACAATTGCACTATATGAGTAAGCTTGGGAAGACAACGATTGACCAACTTGTCTGGGTTCTGTAAAGGAGCATAAGCACTTAGTCCTTGGAATTTGATTGGATCATGCATGTACACTTGTATTCGTATGGTTGAGTGTAGGGATACCTTGCCACTCATTGCCTATGCTCACTGTAACACTAATATCCACTATGGTTATTATTTACCAATTCAAGAGGACTCAATTATAATAAAAAATTCACATTTATTTATCATCCATAGATTGAACTAATTTTCATTATTACTATAATGGATTGATTTCATTTTGACATTTGGTTACTTAATGTTGTGGGTTGGTTTCATTTTTAAATTTTTTGGTTGAGAACTTCTCATCTCAACATCTCTGGTTGGATGGCATTTTTATTTTATCTCATCTTAATAGTTCACATCAATTCTTTTAACTTTTCTAGATGATGTAACTTGACATTTTCAAATATTAATATTATGACTACCTACTTGGTTTATTTTATCCTTTTTCTTCTACAAATATTTTTAGTTAAATGCTTTTTTTTGGTTTGCCTGATAGATGGTTTCTTCCATTTGTTTGTTGGGGGGTGTTAAAACCCAAAATAAGGGAAACATAGTGTAATGTCCCCATTCCCAAATGGTGCCGCTACATAATGAAGATGGTGACATCTAGTTTATTAGGTCCAATGTAGTATCAATAAAATTACCTCTTGTCTTCTACATTAGTCTACATTTGTGTTAAAATGTTCTACATAACTAGTTGGTGAATATGTTTAGGATTTTATTGCATGCCCTCCCAAGAGATATTCCATTTTCTCAACCATTTTAAATCCAAGGATTTTCATTCGAGAGATATTTCATTTTCTCAACCATTTTGAAAAATTTTAAATTCAAAGATTTTAATTCTAGGAGCAAAGTATGCATAATCAAAATCTAATCCTTTCTGATTAATGTGGTCCAAACATTAATGCCATAAAACTTAATTATAAATAGAAGCAAAATTAGCAAAGTTTCTTTCCATAGCACTCAATAGGTTATAAATGTGGTTATCACATTTATTAGCTTTCATTGCTACTAAGAACCCTTTGATCATTTTCAAAATGCATCTACCACCCTTAAAATCATAACTTTTCAAGTCTAATGCTTCTAAGGAAATTAAATTATTTCTTAGATTATGTACACATTTTATATCTTCTAGTATTCAAACAATATCATCAAACATTTTAATTCTAATACTTCATTTCCCTACACAATTATAAGAATTATCATTTCCAAGATAAATAACTCCACTATAATGTGATTCATAATTAATAAACCAATCTTTATGTAGATACATGTCGTTAGAAGCATCAAAATCTAATAACCAATCATCACTTTCATATTTGAATCTTGAATTACAAAATTTGCTTTAAAATTTTCATTAGACCCTTTTTTTGAACTTTTTATTTATTCCAATAATCCTTTTTAATGTGTTTAACTTTACTACAATACCAAAATATTGCTTTATCTTCCTTACCTTTTGATTTTAATCTTACTTTGAATGATTCGGTTCATTCTACCATTCTTCCCCTTGACACTAGAGCATTCAAAGCCTACTTAGAAATAGAAACATATTGATGAGTAACGAATACCCTTACACTCAACTATATAAGTCACTAAGTGTTCACGTGCAATATAATCGAATTTCATGGACTCCTTGTCTTCCATTACATAAGCCTCTAGGAAGTGAACTTACCCTAATAGTCATTCGTTGTCTTCCCAATTACACTTGTGATATGCAAAGGTATGGTTAAGTGTGATTGAGGCATATGATTTTTATTATTTTTTATGTTTTATGTTTTGGATGCTTAAAATAAAGGATAAAAGGAATAAAGTAATTTAATTGCTAATTTAATCTCACTAACTAACCAATGTCTAACTAATCCTAACATAAGCATCATGTCCCACTTTTTGTACACATCCTAAACATGTATAACACTGTTGGGTTATCAAATGTTAAGTATTATTGGGATTACCAAGCATCATGCACATGCTCGAAGTGGTTGTACTTATGTGCTTAATTAATCGCTATTTAATCTAGCTTAATTTAGCTTAATTACTTAAAAGCATTAAATAAAATTGTTGAAAACATTGAATGCATAAGAAAATATTTAATCTAGCTAAAGTGTTGCAAGGTTTATTAGAAAGCTCATCTTTATTACTACACACATTGTCATGCTCAAGTACAATAGTGCTCGAATAAAAATTTGTACACTTATTGACTCCTATTATGGGCACTTGGGAAAATATTCTAACTTTGGGGAAGAAAAACTATAAGAGCTCTGCTACACTATGACAAAGACTATGCCATAAATATGACGAGTGAGTGCATATTTATAGGAAAAAATAAACATTGTGTTGATGGGGCCATGTTAATGCATCAAATCATGCATTGATGGGGCCTAGTCGAAAAGGCCTAGTCGATGTAGCCAACCTATGATTTATCACATATGTTCTCTAAATTTCTTCCTATAACAAAGCTAGAAAAACTCCTTCTAACGATATGTCATCACTTCCATACATTAATGTTATGAGAAGAACACTTTATGATGGAGTAATGATTTGAGTAAGCAAACTATTTGATCCTTGTCTTCTATTTTAACATCTAAATCTAATAATTTATTCAAATAATAATTAAAAGTATTTGAATATTCATGGATACTTGCACCTTCTTTCACTTGTAAGGACCAAAATTTGAAATTAGGTTGGACATGGTTTGAAGAGCACTTTGTCATATACAAAGATTATAACTTTATTCATAAATATAATATAGAAGTTGCCCTATCAACATTGAATCTAAATTCATATACTAAGCACAAATGAAAGGTAGTAAGAGCCTTCAAATCAATTTCCTTCCATGTTTCATCATCCATGATACTAGGCTTCTTACTATTACCATCAAGAGCCTTGTGCAACCCTTGATACACTAGCAAATACCACACCTTCATTTTTCACAATCCAAAGTTTCCTCTACTCTTGAATTTTTCAATGTCAAACTTTGTAGTTCTTGACAAGCTAGCATTTTGTGGCAATTCTTAGCATTTGCTCCAATACTAGTTATTGGAAAAATGATTGAAACAAAGGATGTGTTGAAAATATAAATAGATAAAACATAGAATACACAAGATTTACATGGTAAAACCCTTCAATGTGAAAGGAAATATCCATGAGGCAATGCCAAAGAATTTATTCAAGATAAATTGATGACTTCGTGGTTATTATAACTTTTTGTGATTACATATAACAAGCTCATACCATGCATGTATTTATAGCACCATATCTTTAGATTTTCTTGTTCATAAATTTAGTAATGCCCAAATTACTTGTTGAAAAGAGTACAAGTTACACATTGAGTTAAACAATAACTCAATTTTATGTTTATTAATTTCCTAAGAATATAAAACAAAAATTCCCATTAATAACAAGGGAAACATCATTTCTTAAAAATAGAAAAGGGAGACATGAAAGGAAAAAGAAAGAAACATAAGATAGCTTATTATCAACTCAACATATATTTTATCTTTTCCATTATTGTTTTCTAAGTTATTTCATTGAAATAATAATAATAATTTCTCTTTATGCTTCATCTCCTTCATCATCATGTTCTCAGCTATTTAATTGGAATAATATGCAATATGGCTAGATTCTATTATTAATCTTTCGAGTGGAGTCTTTGCCCCTATACCATCATGAAATTGACAGATGATTTATATGAATCCCTTGCACAAAAGATTCTAGAATGTATGTGTTTGTGTAAATTTTGGATTATGATGAGTGGCGAGGTACCCCTACACTCAACCATATGAATACGAGCGTTACATGCACGATCTGGTCAAACTCCATAGACTAAGTGCCTACACGCCTTATGGAACACTTAAGGTTAATCATTCATTGTCTTCCCAGACTTACTTGTATTTGTCATCGTGTATGGTTAAGTAAGTCTGAGGTATATGATTTCTATAGCTTTTCTATTTTATCTCCTATGTTGACGAGGTGAAGGGTGAAGAGACTAATTAACTAACTTTAACTAACTAACTAAGCCTTAATTAACCTAGCATTAGTATCCGTTCCCACTTACTGTTCATACCCTGAACTAATGCAACCTTGGTTACCAAACGCTATTCATTGCTGGGATCACCAAGCGTAACGCACATGCTCGAAGCGGTCGTACTGTGCACTTAACTAGGAGGTAAGGGTTGAGAGAAATTTAATTAACTAATAAAGCGATTAAATGATAAATAGTAAATGATAATAAATAAAATCCTATTTAGCCTAGTCCATGCACTACAAGGTTTATCCAAGAAGTTCTCTTTATTTCCGTATACAAACTTGTGTTCAAGTACTTTATTTGCTCGAATAAAGATCTGTTCACTTTGGAACTCCTACTGTGGGCACATGGAAATTATTCTATCTCTGGAGAGGTAAAACTGCCAGAGTTTCACTAAGGGTCTAGATCTAGATGAGAAACAAGGAAGAGTTGCCTCTTATTTATAAACTTGGCGATGCACTGCGATATCGTGGGGGATGCGATATCGCGTACGCGATATCGTGGCCCATGTGATATCGCATCCCATCATACCCCCATGACTGAATAAAAACTTGTCATCGAGTTCCTTACAAAATATTGGGATGGTATGGGATTATTGACTCAAATGGAACTAATGGAATGACAAGTGAATGGATCATCATTACAAGACAAGACAAAATTGATGTTCATGACAACAAGAGTGAACACCTTATACATTTGACATCAGGCCTTATTTGGTAGTTGAGAAAGAGAGAGAGAGAAATTCTACTATTGCCAACGCCAAGATTGTGCCTTTCATTGTCCATCTGTAAGCACTCCATCCATCTCGTTCTTTGTATAGCTGCTTCAGCACTGATCCATTCCAAGTGTTCCCTCCAGATCCAATCCATTTTTGTATGATTGCCATCTGCACACACAACACAGTCTTTATATTAGCAAGGGTAAATGAATCATAATGCAATTGATACCTTGCTTCGATGAAAGGTCCATTGGTTGAGTTGTGATATGGTTGATATGCGTCTGGAGATATATTCATGATAACTATCGAAGGTATAGGGGTTAGGAGAAAATCGAAAAAATTGGACCAAGACCCCCATGACGAAGAGTGAACCTCCGGTAGTGATAGAATGGAGAAGAAAAGGAAAAAGAAAGATGGAGAAAAAGAGACAACTATAGCATCGGTGAAATGGATGTCAAGATGGAAATGAACAAAATAGAGTGAATTGCAAAAATGTTAAGGGAAAGAGTTTAATTGATGCACTAGATAGGAATGTCAGTGGGTCCTCCTCAAAGAAGGCTCATGCCCTTAATGCCCTAACAAACCCACATTCAAAGAGTCTATAGGCTCTGGGAATGTCATTTGGAACAAGAGTTAAAGTCTTAACCACAAGAATTTACCAAAAAGAAAACAATGTGTCAACCAAGATATATACTAATGATACAACCGACAATGAGGTGAACAATGGAGAGAAGGATGGAGAGAAGAGAATGGAATGGAATCCCAAGAACAAGGTGGTGTACAGCCCCTTGTGTGTTTCATGGTTAATGTGACTTAGCAAATCCCATTCCAAATCTGACCTCAAGCAAACCACATGCAGTGACTTTGCATTAATGCATTTGGCTAAGCCATCCCCTTGAAGTAACAAGAATGCCTTCCCAAAGAGTCACCACCATTCCAACAAAACAAGGAGGAGAGGATGGGAAGCGAGAAGGGCCTTAGTTAGAGGGAACATGTTTATTTTAGTTCCATAACTAGTGCTTGTAGCCCAAAGGATTATTTCATCTAAGAGGTGTGCTTTGAATTCTCACAGTCTTTTTTTTGTTGTTTTATATGTTTATGCGTGAGAACCACACCATGCAAAGACTTGTTATTTTTATTAGCTCAGCTTCTCGATAATTGGGTAACATCAAAACGGTAAGAAAACTCAAAAACATCCAAGCACCCAAGAGAATGACCAACACAAATGCATCAAGTTCCCTTGAAGTCACACCCTTTTCAATCCTTGAGTCCTTCCTTAGTTTGTGAAATACCCAGTCACCGATTCATTATAGTTCTTATTATTGAAAAAGGACTGTACATTTCCAAGTTGAGAGAGACCATAGAAATTTGTGGATGAATGGATGAAGTGGACTCATTGCCTGTAATATCAAAAGAACCATACCTTAGTATCAACATCGTAACTTAAAGGTAAAAACCAAACATTAGCAATCAATATAAAAGTAGTTCATACCATCATAAAGAACACTCATTAAATGACAAACTTACAAGATGGATAACACACACACACACACACACACAAGAAATGAAAAAGTATAATGATGTTGTAAAACAAAAACAAGAAAAGTTAAAGAAATTTGTAAAAAAAAAAATGTGTAAAACAAAAATGTGTAAAACAAAAAATTAAAAGAATTGAGGGCCTCAAATGATTAGCATATGTGGCCATCTCCCCCATGATTGAATGGAAAGGGAGAGATCCGAAATAATGAGTGCCTTTTTGAATTTCTTAAAAGTGTCCAACTTCTCCCGATTGATGTTTTGGTGGAAGTTGGCGACGCTCATACACCAATGTATCTATGCCTTTGTTGTGAGTATGAGTTGTACCTCCAGTTTGTTCCATGCATGTTGGTCAGTTGCTCTTTCTATTATCTATCAACCACGAGGTGTCCACTTATTGTGTGGTTGCTACATATAGGCACCTTTGTCTCAAAGTTTTTAGGGCACACCTGTTGCATGTAGCAGATGTTGTGCACTCCTCCATGTCATTACCCGATGAGTCACTGTATGTGATGCATGGAACTTTCTTCTTCTTGATCTTCCCATAAATGTTTACCTTAGATATTTCCAAGGAAAGATCTTGGATTCCTAGGCATGCGTCTATTATACTTAGCTATGCCCTTCCCATTATAATCGGGAAGTCCCCTTTGTTACTATTAACTTCTATCACTAGGAAATCGGTTGGGTATGACCAACCACACACAGTGGTAATGATGTCCTCCACTAATCCCAAGGGAATGGTGATGGACTGGTCTACCAACTCTAGTTGAATGTTGCTCTTCTTTAGTTTGGAAGGCTCCAGGCTTGAAACATTTCTCATCAGATTAAGTTGACTTCGGAACCTGAGTTAAGAAGAGCCTTATGATGTTCATTCCTAGTGACTTGGAGGTAGATTAAGGGACTTCCAGGGTTAGATAGTTTCCTAGGAAGGTGGCCTACCTTGATCTAGTCGGTTATGGTATGTGTTAACATAACCGTATACATTGAGCTCTAGTATTGATTTGAAAGGAGCTCCGAAGCCTTGTGTGTTGGAGGAGCGTTCACAGACTCAACCGCTTGTGGTTGTGAGAGCTTTTCTAGCCTTTTGGTTCTGAAGAAAGGTCTTCTCTTCTTGCGGTTTTCAGAACCAGCAGTGGGTTGAAGGTTTATAGCTCTTGTAGCATTACATTGCTGCAGTTGAGTGGGATGTTCCCCTTGCATTGTTGGAGCAGGTGGTATTGGAACTATTGGTGTAAGAGTGGCAGATGGATTTGGAGGATGGTATGTTTATGGTGCATCTCCCAGAGGAGAAGGAGTCTTTCTAAAATACTCCTAAACTTGGTAGTGACATTGTGGAGTTGTGTAACCCATGGAGTCACTTGGAGAAACTGGCTATTGCACGTAGTAGCCATATGGGTCTGGTTGCCAGTAAGGGTATTGTTGTCTAGGCGGTGGCATCCCCCATGACTGTGGGTGTTTCCATTGCTGGTGTTTCCTGATGGGTTGTGGTGGAGTTCCACTTGGATAGTATGTTAATGGTTGGTGGAACTGTCTTGGGTTACCTTGGGGATAAGGTAACCTCCGGGGTGCTTGCAGTTTGTTAAGTCTCAGGTTGAGTGCATACAACCTAGACTCTTGTAGATGTGAGATTATTGGGCAACATCCCTTAGGATGGTCATATTAGTAGATCTCACATCCACTGTCATTGTCTGTATCCAAATCCACAACCTCATCGGCCATAGTCATTTTCCCTTATCCTTGTTACGTGCAGGGTCTGAATCTCTCCACTTTTTCTTGTCCTTGTCACTACATTGTTCCTCCTTAGATTCCTCTACAATCTTTAGGAAAGTTTCAATTTTACTATTTAAGGAGCTCCATATTTCATCTACCTTAGCTAACACTTCTATTGTTAGCTTTTGGAGCGATAAGGTTTTTCTATTCACCAACTCTTTAAGTGGTGACTCATCCTCTTCATCGTAAAATCTCACTCCCCTCTTCTGGAGGGAAGGATGATGGTTATATTCTTTCGTGCTTTCTCTTTTTCATAGCTCCCCTTCTTCTTTGGCTACTTGCTCCAACAATCGATGAATTTCATGGGATCTAAGCTCTAATAATCTCCCTTGGGCATAAGTCCCAAGGGTTCTCCTAGTTTCATACCTTAGCCCATCTACGAGGTGGCATAGTTGATCCCGTTGTGGGCAGCCATGGCCTGGGCAACGATGTAGCAATGCATAGTAGCAGCCCATGGTAGCATCCAAGGGTTCATGATTACCCTGTTTCCATCCTTGGATTTGCTTACGCAAGTTAGACACTTTGGAGTACGTTTGATATTTATCATTGAACAACTCTAACATCATACTCCATCTCCTAATGGTTTCCAGCTCTAAGGACCCGTACCAACTCTCTGCTTCTTTTATGAGTGTCCTAGAAAACAACTTTAGTTTTTGCCACTTGTTTTCTATGTTTTGGAAGGCATAGGCATCATGGAATGCCTATAAATGATTTTTCGGATCAGCGTTGTATCCCCCTTCGAAGAGTGGGATATTATTCATATCTAAACGCTTGATCCAGCTATATTTTTGGTGCCTTGTTGGTATTCTAACTGCCTCCGTTATATCTAGCATACTTTGGGTGGTAAGTAGGGGTTCATCATGATCGTTTTTTTCATGACGTCTATGATTTCTACGTTGTTCCCTACTTTCCCTTCATTCATGCCTTGATTCTCTTGACTGCCCTCGTCCTCTCTCTCAACTCTCTTATCGAGGTCTCTCATTTCGCTTACCTCTATCCTCACCGTTATGCTCTTGATGACTATGCCCTGATGTGGAAGGAGAGGGTGAATGATGTGATGAAGGGGAAGAAGAAGGAGAACCATCACCATGATGATGTTTCTTACCTTCTCTTTCATGGCTATGGCCCCAATTGTGATGATGATCAAAATGCCCATCCTTGTCATGTGTTTTTGTTCCTTGAGTGAACAATTGGTGTTCACGGGGATTAGAACCAAGGTTGTGTATAGTGGAGCATAGGTTCTGATACCCCACCTCCTCACTATTGTTAGGAGGGGGAACATCATTTGATGGAGAACCTGTTATAAGTGGTTCACCATCTCCAATTTCTCTTAGGACATGCGGGACCCCTTTGCCCTTCAACAATGTATGGTGGCTCTCCTGCCGTGAGTCCCTTAAACGTTGTGCTACTGTGGGATGGTAATCCCTTGTGTCAAAATCACCTATAATGTATTCAGTGTATAGTTGTGTCATGCCTATCTGTGCAAGAGCATGGTGAAGCATGTTAGGGACTGCCCGATTTGAAGGTAACACTATGTTACCTTGTAAGTCTCTCCAGCGCAGTTGTTCATCCTAATGGAGGATAAAGGTAAAATCCAATATATACTCATTAGGATGGGTAGATACCACTCGGTATTGTTGAGGAACTGGCGGATTTTGGTCATGTGTTTTAGACTGTCGACTGTTTCTTGTATGATCCCTAGCTGGTGAATTACTTTTGTTCGAAGAAGAAGACATTGTTATTTCACTTGGTATGTTGATTAACCGTTATACAATTTTTTGTTTAATTGACCCTAAGGGTTTGTTTAAGCTCCCAACGATGTGGATAATTTCCTATGTTCTACTTAGCGCACAAACACTTAGTTCTCGGCAACGGTGCCAATGATGAGTGGCGAGGTACCCCTACACTCAACCATACGAATACAAGCATTACATGCATGATCTGGTCGAACTCTGCAAACTAAGTGCCTACACGCCTTATGGAACACTTAAGGTTAATCATTCGCTATCTTCCTAGACTTACTTGTATTTGTCATGATGTATGGTTAAGTAAGTTTGAGGTATATGATTTTTATAGCTTTTTTGTTTTATCTCCTATGCTGACGAGGTGAAGGGTGAAGAGACTAATTAACTAACTTTAACTAACTAACTAAGCCTTAATTAACCTAGCATCAGTATTCGTTCCCACTTACTGTTCACACCATGAATGAATGCAACCTTGGTTACTAAAGACTATTCATTGCTAGGATCACCAATCGTAACGCACGTGCTCGAAGTGGTCGTACTGTGCACTTAACTAGGAGAGAAGGGTTGAGAGAGATTTAATTAACTAATAAAGTGATTACATGATAAACAATAAATGACAATAAATAGAATCCTATTTAGCCTAGTCCATGTACTACAAGGTTTATCCAAGAAGTTCGTCTTTATTTCTGTACACAAACTTGTGTTCAGGTACAATATTTGCTCGAATAAAGATTCGTTCACTTTGGAACTCCTACTGTGGGCACATGGAAATTATTCTATCTCTGGGGAGGTAAAACTACCAGAGTTTTGCTAAGGGTCTATATCTAGATGAGAAACAAGGGAGAGTTGTCTCTTATTTATAGACTTGGCAGTGCACTGCGATATCGCGTATGCGATATCGCAGGGGAAGACGCGAGATCGCGTCTCATCAGATTATTTATCTTGATTTTGAAACTTTTTAATCACTTAAACTTGATTTAAAAAGATTATCTTCATGCAAGTTATCTTTCAAATTTATTTCTAGAGATAAAATTTATTGATTTGACAATTATTTCTAAAACTCTCTGATTAAATATTCTTAAGGATTCTCTTTCTAATTTAGACCATTTGGCAAACATGGTTCATGAATGTTACAATCATATCCTTGAGCAAGATATTTCTCTTGTTGAAATTAAAGATGTGTTTAGCTTGGCTTGAGTATGAAGCTCCAAGTTTTGATGGAATTTTTTTTGAATTTTAAAAGAATCACTGAGATATGATTGCTATGACTATTTTTTGTATTTTTATTAAAGTCATCATAACATTTACTTGATTAAGAGTTGAATAAAGGAGTTATTAGACTTATTCCTAAGGAGGTGAATATCTCCTAGATTAGTAATGTATTTCCTCTTACTTTTTTTAATTTAGTTTATAAAATTTTAACCAAATCTCTTACTCAAACATTAAAATCAGTTATTCCTCAATTAATTATTTCAATGAAAAATGACTTTGTTTAACATAGATATGTTTTTAATAATTTTGTTGTTGCTTAGGAGTCTATGGAATGGAAGAAGTATTTGAATTAAGACATTTTATTTTTAAAGCTTAATAATGCTAAGACATATGAGAGAATTGAATAAGGAACATTTTATGATTACTTGTCTTTATAAATATGGTTTCAAAAGATAAATTTATTGGAATGGTTGATAATTTTTTGCTAAAGCTCAATTAAGTAAGGTTATCCTTTTGCATCCTATCTTTTCATCCTTGCTACTAAATTTCTATGTCATACTATTTAGAATGATTAAGAATTGAATTCATTACAAGGCATTTTTATTGAGAATACTATTCTTGCATTATTAAATATAACTCTTTTTTATGATAAGAAATAACACAACAATTGAAAATCATTTTTTATTGTATAGATTAATATTGTAGACTTTTAGGCTCTCAAATTACTTGGGTTAAATCTTCTATTTTCTATAATAAGGAGCTTCAAGATTAAGCTTTATCTAAATCTTAACATTTTCTAGAAACAGTGGATAGCATTTAAGTTATTAAGCTTCAATTTTATTGGTAAAATATTAAATGTGGAAGCAATTATGAAATAAAATATCTATATAAAATAATTCCAATATCCATGAGAGCACTAATTAGCAAAGTAGAAATGAGATCACACCATCTTTGAGTTGAAATTTTAAGATGGAACTATGAGTAGCATGAAGATAGAATATGTTAATTGTGTGTACTACAAGTAGGAGAATATGAATAAAATTTATGATAATAATGTTGCAAAACATATGTCTTCAAAAGAAAATGGTGAATCTCTAGTTAGTTTTTGTATGAGCTATTTAAGTTACCAATGTTAGTTTGAGGAAATTATATAGAAGACTTGTTCATGTTATATGAATATTAGACACATCTAATTTACCCAAGATTTATTGCTACTCATATATTTTACAAAAATTCAATTTTCTAACAAATCCTTTGGGTCAACATAAATGTAATAAAATATCAATCTCAATTTCAATTTTCTTAAGCATTCATTGTTTCTTTCTTAGGTCCTCAAAATCTTACTAGGATGTTACACAATAGGTAGAAAGTCTATTGTTTCTAAGCAAATTATTTGTACCATTATTCATGTTGACCTCCTAGTATTGTTGTATATCATCACATTGAACAACTTGCTAGAAATTTCTTCTGGAGTAATAGCTATTTTAAAAAGGCATTTTGTTATGTTGCCTAAAATATTTGGACTTCTCTTAATGAGGATGATGGCTTAGCCTTATGAATTATTATAAGTAAGATATTCTTTTATATGCCAAGTGGATGGTAATGTGCTTAACTACTATCAAGTCTTGAAAGCTTCTTTGCATAAGCATGTCCAAATGGGTAAGCCTATAAGTGGTGATTATTGAATATATATTAACTTGCTTAAACTAGGTTCTTTTTCATAAAGGTATAACTATCTCAAGCTTTATTGCCATAAAACACATTTGGAAAACTTGGAGTTTTATTAATTATTTTTGAGAATGTAACAATTTCCTAGTTTCTACTTTAATTCTTAATAAGTTATCTCCTTGGTTGATGTCCATAAATAATGAACTCTAAGTTATTACGCATAGACATTTTTGCTTTACATGATGTAAAGTTGGTACTACCTTTCTCTCATCTCTTCATATGTATAATCAATGGACTACTTGGTCTAAGTGTTAGATTCTCTATGGCATTAATGTTAGGGTTGGCATAGCAAAAGGCTTGTAGTGAATGAAATCTTCATGTTTTCTATATCTAAACATTGATAATAAAAAATTGATATCTCTCAAATGGAGATGTGTTAGACTTCATATAACCCACATTAGAAACCTTAAAAAAATTTATAATCTACAATAAAAATAGATAGCAAGATCTCTTTGAAAAAGTACATTACAAACTAATCCTTTTACGCTATCCAAATTTCCATAGTTTCTAATAGGCATAAACAAACCTATAATAACTCAATTTTTGTTAACTCTTTCTTTAGGTTTCTTGATTCTAATCTATAGATAATTTAATGAGCTTTCCAAAACTATATAACGCATACTTTGGATTATCATACTTTGAGAGAAATCAGTTAATCTACTCAAGTGTTTGAAATAGGCCTCGAAGGAATTTCAACAAACACTTTGTAACATATTAAAAATGCATTGAGAATTGAAAGCATATGAGAGAAAATTAAAATGGGATAGGATTAAAACCTTGAAATACTGAAATACAAATTAAATAGGTTAATTGAAACTATGAAATAATAAAATAATTGAAACTTTTGAAATACACAAAATTGAAACATGCTACATTTCTAGCTATCTCCAAAATAGCACAAAATATTCAAGTTTAGCCAACAACAAAATTAAGTAGCTTTGAGTGATATTCAGTACAAAAATGAGGCAAAACACAAATTACCACTAGAAGAAGTGCTACCAAAGAATTCTTTACTTACTCCACATGATGGAGAAGTTTCTTATCTTTGCCTCTTTGAGGAGGTGCTACCAACGCACTCTTTACTCGACTTCACAATGGAGGAGTTCCTCATATTCTTTGAAATGCTCAAGTTTTCTACTACAATATCAAATATTTTCACATATTTGGAGGAGAGAATAACAACAACAAAAAGGCTTGGAGGTGAAGGTGCTAAAGTGTGCCCTCCACTTCTTCAGGTGATCACTCACTCATAACTCTCTCTTCTTCTCAATAAATGCCCCCTTGAATTCCTCTTGGATGTCTTTCTAGATAGTCACACACCTCTTTATATAGCTCTTAGAGGGTGGTTAACATACCTTGGTTAAGGTTCTTGATCTAAGTTAGGTCTTGGTTACGTTAGGATTAGGTAAGGGTAGGTGTTTCCAAAGTGAACACATCAACTCACTACCTTGTGCATATGTGTGTGTACATAATTTACAATATATTTTTGGAAAATATAATTCCTAACAATATATACATACATAAATATAATGTACCAACATATATTACTAACAATATACAAGAAGAGGAATTAAAATCCTCTATGAACTTGAAAGTTCTTTAATTTTGACATCCAATCCATGATCTTCATTTCTAGTTACTTGCATCTTCATTAATCTTGATCTCTTGATGTTATAGAAATCATGAAACACATAACTATCCTAGACAATGTATGATAATTAATGGCTTTAAAAGATTTAATTTTTCTAATCTTTTGCATAGTTTGAACAAAATTTTAAGTATTTAGAATTCTAATAATGATCTTCTTCAATTTTCTTAGATAACAAGTCATTCAATGTTTCCAATATGATCAAAGCTTGCCTATGTTATTATTAGTTCTAATATTAGTATGTAGACAAGATTTAATTATCTATAGAATGTCAACCATAATATGTAATTATGAAAGTATCCAAATTAGAAAATAGAGAATGCTTCCACTTCAAAAATTTAGCATTTTTTATGGTATTTAATTCATCAAGGTTTTACTATTGGTATTTAATGAATTATGCAATAGGTAGCATGGTTTGTTAACATGAAGGAGTTGTTCCTAGTAACGTCCTATCTATGGGACATCCCTATATTAGTTTGAAACATCACCAAATTTGTGCCCTAGCACTACAATGGAAAATTTGTCCAAGTGTTTGGCCCATGCTTCCACTACTAGGACTATGCCCTAGAGCGTAGTCAGCATAGCATGCAGCACAAAACTAGATTTGCAAAATTTTCTAAGTGTTGACAGTAGTTGCAAAATTTTTCTAAGTGTTGTGCTATGCTCCCATTTTCCTTGCTTTGCTCCAGAGTGTAGCCAGTGTAGCATGCACTTCAGTGGCTAGTTTTGCCTAAGTGTTAAGCTAGAAGTTATTAAGCTAGCATGGAAGAGATATTTTAACAAATTTTTTAACTCCTAAAGCTACCCCTCCTATTATGCTTTAGAGTGTAGCCACCATAGACTGGATGAAGATTGCAAGTTTTGCCAATTTTTTCTAAGTTTCAATGCTATGCTCTCACTTTCCTTGCTACGCTCTAGATTGTAGCTAGCATAGCCAACATTGGACTTCAATTTTTGTAGAATTTGCCTAACTATTGGGTTATGCTCTAGAGCATAGCTAGTGTAGCAACGTAGGGCAACCTCCAAAAGCTTCTAGAGCCTAGCACCAGCCTTCATCTCAGCTTTAGCACTTCTTCGGCAAGTAAGATCAACAAGTTGCATCTCTTTTGCACCCCTTGTGTCCTAAGATTGTACCTATGGTCAACCCCACTTGAAAGAGGGGAATGCGTAGTCTCAGAGCATAGCCTCCAAATTGCATTGTTTTGCACTATTTGCGGGTATATTACGATCTATTTGGCTTTGGCACATGTAGTCTTGGTAGCATAGTCATAGTCTAGCAGTCTCTTGGGGTCCATTGAAGAACACTAGAGCATAACACCAATTGCTCCAGTGGGAGCATAGCTGGGGTCAGCATAGCCTCAGCTACCCCATTTTCCACATGGTGCCAGATCCACACTTCACATCAACCCTAACCTTATAAATATCCCTAAATTTCACATTTTAGGGATTAGCAATTTCATTTAATGGTTGACATTTTGAATTATTTTGTAGGCATTTTCATTGAGCAGTTAGCATCTTGACATTGGCATTCTTGCACTCGAACACCCTTAGCACCTTGGCAAAACTTCAAGAGACCTTTGGACACCACAGCACACTGCAACCCGCAAGACATAGTGGCAACCAACCCAGCAGGCATAGACTTTACGTCAAACATTAGTTTTCATAGCTTGGACACCCCAGAGACTATGACTATGCTGCCTACTACACTTGTCTGTACATTGCATACCTCCTCACCTCTCTTTTGCAATTGTTACATTTCCTTATTTGGGGTGGTGCCATTCGTCCTCTCTTAAAATCCATTGCATTTTCTTTAGCATTTAGCATCACACTTGCATTTTTTTGTTATTTTGCATGTATTTTCATGTTTGCACCATCATTCTCACACCAAAAAACCATGCTACGCTTAAGCTCAATTGGCCCAGGTAGCACTGAAAACACTGTGCAAACCCTCTAGCACTCATTTTTCAAAACACTCCTTAAGACCTAGTTCGATCGACAAGACCGTTCCAAGCTCTTTGCCTTTGTTTTCCTCCTCCAATGATGGCGCTTTGAATGGGTGTGGGGGTAGGGCTATACCACAATCATGGACCCCTCGATGTGACTATTCTAGCCATTGAAATTTTTAGTCACTATAGTTTTTTGGTGCTAGAAGAAGGATCGTGCCATTTCCTTCTACATTTAGTGGTAGGCCAGTGTAGGAGTTGTCTACGAGTCGGTTGGTGTAGATTGGACCTAGTTGTTTGTTCCCTTGGAAACCCATTGGATGATAACTAAAGTGTATCCTTGGCACTTAGCCAAAACTTTATGTGCTTAGGAGAGCATAGTTAGCTCTCAATATGAGAGTGTAGCAAGCCTCAACGTAGTAAGTGTAGCACACCAAAGTTAGTATCTTTAGTAACGTTTTTAAACTTGACCCTTTTTTTTAGCATTTTCAACATCTTCTTACTTAGAAATTTTTCAACATTTCTATAATTAGCTATCTTTTTAGCATAAGCAACCTTTGCATCTTTCGCATAGCATCATAAATCCTAAGCAACCTTTGACCTCTGTCCTAAGCATGGTTGTTGTTCGACCTAGTTAGTGGAAGGTCATAATTGATCTTCTTGGGGCTAGGGGGTCTGCCTTGGTAGAGAGGCAATTGCTTAGAATACACAACCAACTACTCAAGTACATGGTACTCAATGATGAAAAATATAACTTCATTTGTGTAAAACCCTAGGTAGGCCTATCCCTAGATCATTGAGAAATGGATGCCAAACAAGGTTATGAAATCATACACTAGAATTGAAGGGAGTACTTCCCTACCTTCAATGATTTCATTTCACTCATCAAGATCTTTCAATGGCTACTTGACCAACTCATTCAACTAAGTGGGTTGAATGAGCATGACACAGTAATCAATTATGAGGAGTCCCTGCAAGATGGGAAGGATGAGTTCAAGGCTCATTTAAAGAATGAGAATCCCTTTTATGTCTTCTTCCAATAGCCTACCTCTAGTTTCATCCATCCGCAGTCCCAACCATCCATCTTTTGTTAGGTAGTTACATCCCCTTTGTCACCTCCCAGGTCAACCCCTATGGTGGCAAGTCATCAAGTGTATGTACATTAGTGTGCAGGACCATCTATTACCCCAACCTTCATACATCACATGCATTAGGGTGCAAGACCATTTGCCACCCTCCCCTTCACGACATCTGTAAAGTTTGTGCAATCCTTCTTGTTGGCATCCATCATGCCCATGTATACTTAGGTGCACATAGTGTAGATATCCCAACCTCCACTAGCTTAGGTATTGTACATTCCACTTGTCCTATCAACACCCCCTACAATGGTGTATGCCACAATTCCATGGTGGGCCCTAGCCCCTATGCCCATGGCATAGCATGCAACAACAATATGCATAGCAACATCTCACGTGGTTGCACAACCCATAGCAGGGTTGTGGGCCACTTAAGCAGCATAGTGAGTAGCACAATCAATGTAACCTGCTACACCTGTCCCAAGCTTGGATAAAGTATCTAAGCTCATCTAAATGCTCACTAAGGAGGTTAAGTGACTCAAAGCCTCCTCCTCTGAAATGGTCCATGTGATGGACTTTTACTAAGATGACCTAATCAATCCTATGGTCCCATCAATGACCCTACCTCCCAAAGTCCAACTTCCTTAGTCCACAAAATACAATGGTGAAGGGGATCCTAATGTCCATCTAGTAACCTTCTGTTCTAAATGCCTTTTATTGCAGGCATGGCCACATGAAATCATTCATGTGTTTGCCATGTCCTTGACTAGTAAGGCATTAGATTGGTACCACACACTCCCCAAGGCCTCCATATCTTTCTTGGAGGAATTGCTTACTCAATTTGTCACTTGCTTCAAGTACAACTTGAAGCCTAAGGTGACCCTAGATCAACTAATGAAAATAAAGTAGGGCCACTTAGAGCCCATGCAGAAATTTATCTAGTGCTAGAGCATCACACAATGAAATTCATGAGCCCATCATAGAAACCCACCTACTAGTCATCTTCAAAGGTGCAATGAACGACTTCATCAAGTCAAAGTTGTACTACCTTGCCCCACACTCCCTGAGCCAAGCATTTGCTCAAACGAAGAGCATTTAGGATGTGGCAGAAGCCAGTAAGGACCAAGCCTACATGGCTTACAAAAATAAGCATGTAAAGAAAGACAAGGAAAAGGGCAAGGCAATGACAACTATTGCAACGGTGGCCAATGAGGCCAAGTAGAACAACACCAAACCAACAACCAAGGCACCTAAGTTCTGGGCTAGTAATAAGGTATCCAATTTTGGCACTATGACAACCAACTAGTCCACATCATTGATGGCCATGGGGCAAGCTACCCTAAGGCCAAACTTTGATTGCAAGGATCGCTCAAAGTATATACCATTTCCCATCAAGCCATCGAAGCTCTTGGGTTAGTTGCTTAATGATGGGCACATCTAGTATAAGCAACTATTTGAGGATGCTCATAAGTGCCATGACTGCTATTGCAAGCTTTTTAAAAAGCCATCAACAATCGCACCAAACGAGCCTCCAATTCCTAAAAATTTCAAGTTGGACCAATTTTGCCATTACCATCAACTACTCAACCATGACATAGATTTCTACATGGCCTTATGAGATGACATATAATGCATAATTGACCAAAGCCAATTGGTCCTTGATGCAACCAACCTAGTTCACCTAGAAAATTAATCAATGAAGGTCTATAAAGACCCTCTTAATGTAAGTGGCACAAGCTAAATTATCAATGCCATTAGCATTAAGGATGACTCAGAATTGGCATAAGAGCCATTTTTGGTTCATGTGCCCTCTGGAAACACTGGGGCCTCCTCGATGTCAACTAGTTTAAGCTTGTGATGATCAAAAACATCAATGGCTAGAGCATCAAGAGGTTAGTGGGCGTACATTCTAACCTTAGTTTGTGTGAGGGCCATGCTAGAAAATGGAGATGGCATGCCCTGAACGATTTTTTTGATCAGATAGGGACTTATGAGGTGTTAAGATGAATGTGTGTGAGAGGGGTTTATAGAGCGTTACGTGTGGGAACTAGGGCCAGCTAAGCCAGAGCATAGCAGGGTGTCCTAGCTTGAGAACAATAGTGTAAACATGCAAATATGTGTGAAATAGTAAAGAAAATGCAAGTGCTATGCTAAGTGTCAAAGAAAGAGTGCTTGAAAAATGCAATAGAAATTAAGAATGAAAGTGCAATACCCCAAATGAGGAAGCATAACTATTTTAATAAAAGAGATGAAAGTGCTAAGCAGTGTATAGGCAGGCATAATGGTAGTGTAGTAGTGTAGTCATAGTCTTTGTGATGTTTGGGACATGGAACTAACAACTGCCGTAGGGACTAAACCTATTAGATTGGCTATTGCTATGTTCTATGGGTATAGTGGTGAACTACGTGTTGGATGGTGTGTGCTTGTTATCCAACGGGGTCTTGGAACATGTCAAAGTGCTAGGTGTGCTCAAGTGCTCAAGTGCTCAAGTGCAAGAGTGCCAAAGATGCTTAGAATGTCAAAATGCCCAATGCTCTTTTGATTTGCCAACCCCTAAAATGCTCAACATAAGGGTATTTATAGGGCTAGGGTTAGCACGAAATGCAGATTGGTTGCCACGTAGCATAAGGGTAGATGGGGCCATGCTAAACCCTTACTATGCTCCCATGGGAGTAGCAAGGTGTTATGCTCTAGAGTACTACAATGGGTCCCCAAAGATAGCTGAACTATGACTACATTGCCAAGATTACATGTGCCAAAGTTTGAATGACTACAAAGTACCTACAAATAGTACAAAAAATAGTGCAACTTGGAGGATATGCTCTAGGACTATGTCTTTCCCTTTTTTGAGTATGGTCAAGTGTAGGTACAATTTTTGGGGCCAATGGGGGTGCAAAAGAGATACAAATTGTTGATCCTACTTGCTAGAGAAATGTCAGAACTAAGACAAAGGATAATGCTAAGTTCTGGAAGATTTTGGAGGCTGTCAGAGGCTTTTCTTCAGTGTTATGCTGGCTATGCTTTAGAGCATAACACAACACTTAGTCATATTTTGCAAAATTTGATGTCCAACACTAGTTAAACTAGCTACACTCTAGAGTGTAGCAGAGCATAGTAAGGATGCTTAGAAAAATTTGACAAAATTGTAGTCTTCCTTCATGCTATGCTGGCTACGCTCTGAGGCATAGTAAGAGAGGTAGCCTCAGGAGTTAGAAAACTTGCCAAAATGTCTCTTCTATGCTGATCTAGCTTAATAGCTTCTTACCTAACACTTGGGCAAAACTAGCCATTGAAAAGTGTGCTATGCTAGCTATGCTCTGGAGCGTAGCAACCCAGACTATAGAAAATTTTCCAAATTATTTCATCCATCCCAAGCAATCTTGACAACTTCTACCTTGGCATTTCGGTAAACTGGTGATGGAAGTGTGTGCTATGCTGGCTACGCTTTGGAGCATAGTAGGCAGAGTGAGAGCATAGCTGAATACTTTAAAAAAAAATTTCATGTAGCTTTTGTTGACACTTAGAAAATTTTGCAAAACAGGCCTTAATGCATCTACGCTAGGTATGTTGGGGAATGTAGCACCAACACATAGAAAAATTTGCTAAGTTTTGACACTTAGACAAATTTGCAGTTAAAGTGCTAAAGCTCTAAATTGGTGGTGTTTCATTGGCCCCTCTTTGTTGATGTCTGGAGGAGTGGCTTGAGAGACATCAACAAATAATACCAAACACCATAGCAAACATGACACCAACATTGCTTGTTAGTGCCTGATTAGACAACACATCACCATGCCCATGAGTGTTTAGGGAATAAAGTATGGTAGGGAGTAGGTTAAGAAGATGAACTAAGGGATAGCAAGTGGGAAGGATGCTTATTGTGCATGTGGCTGTAAGATGCGGTACCATGATGCCTTCTTGCCAAATCGTGATCCCTCCTTGGAGTGTTTGTGAGGGAATCAAGATATGGAGATGGCTTATCCTTGAGATTTTGACCTCTTTTTGGAGTGCTTATGAGATGGTCAATCTGGGATTAGATTGACTATGAAATGGCAACTTCACTATTTCTACTTGGGTACTTATTTTGTCCCCCCCCCCTTTTTTGAACTGGGAGATGTTTGATACCAGGTGGACTACGTGCCGCTCAACAAAATTTGTTTAGGGGCAACTATGTTGCATCTATAAGATAGGTGTTTGCTCCTCAAGATGATTTGCATTACATTTTCTTATGCTTTGACCAACCCACAAAGGCTCCCCATGGGATAAGTTGCATTATGTTTGTCATGGGTTCTATGGTTGACTGAAAGAAAGGTACTATGTGCATCAAAGAAGCTTGAAGGAAATGTAAGGTAAAGGGGTTAATGTGAATAGGCTATATCAAGATAATGGGAATGTGCACTCTTGAGTAGCTTGGTGAGTCAAAGCAGATACATCAGAGTAGTGTAGTGACTTGCCACCATGGTGAAACGTTATTCTAAACAATGACCACTAAGGCTTCATCCTACAAATGCAACATAGAGAAAACAAGAAAAACAAACACACCATGTGAGATGAGAGAGAACTCCTATTTGCAAGGGCACTGCAAGGGCCACGAGTGCTGTGTCAGTTGTAGGTTCATGTAATGTCGAAAGCAAGAAGGCTACTGTAGGCATCGATGGTGGTAGGTTGAAAAAGCTCCAGTAGCCACACCAAAAGTGAGCATCCAAGTGGTTGAAGGTGTTGGCAATGTAGGTGCTTAGGACTCCTCACCAAGGATAGGAGCTAGGAAACCCAATAGATTGACAAGGAGTTAACCTTCTAGATGCTCTTCCCAGCCTAGGTAATGGTGAGGGTTGGAGGATGGCAGTAGCTCCAAAAGGTCAGTAAGATGCCTAAAGGAATCTTCAAAGGATTAGCAAGATGTTGAGGGTGGTGATGCTACAAATGTTCTAGAGGTCTATTTCTTGATGATATGAACTTCATTTTGGAACTACAACCCCCTACCCCACCTTGCCTGAGAGGTGTGGGTAGGAAATAGAGGGTTGGAAGTATTTGTGCTTGCTTGTCCATAGAACTATGTGTGTTGAACTATGGGTGTTGAACTATGAACCTAGTTTTAGGTCTTGGTAGACCACATGCTATGCTAGTTTAAGGTCCTAGCAGATTGTGAATCTAGTTTAAGGTCTTGGCAGACTGTGGTGTGCTATTTTATAGTCCTAGTGGATTGCTATGGTAGTTTAAGGTCCTAGAAGATTGTGGATCTAGTTCAAGGTTTTGGCAGATTGTGATGTGCTAGTTTATAGTCCTAGTAGACTACTGTGCTAGTTTAATGTTGTGGTGGATGGTGGATTGCTAGTTTAAGGTTATAGTGGGTCATGCTGTGGATACCAATTTAATGTCATAGCCCAAGGACATTTTGTGCTAGTTTAATGTCGTAGCAGATGTTCTGTGCTAGTTTAACATCTCAGCAAACATTCTATGTCAGTTTAATATCATAGCAGACATTCTATGCTAGTTTAACATTGTAGCAAACATTTGCTTACCTTGCTTTGTTGTTGATGTAGCATTACATATTAGGAATAGTACAGATTTAGGTACAAGTGGTTGATTAGATTGGCAAACTCATTACTATCCTAGCTTAGCAAGCTTGAATGCTCCATTTTCATAGGCCTTTATGGCCAAGAAAGGCCTTTCTCAGTTGGATAAGAATTTATCCTTGGGTTTGCAAATGACCTTGAGGACCAAGTCCCCTTTCTTGATTGGGTGTTGATGTAGATTGTGATGGTGATTTTGCCATTATTTTTCCTTGTACCGCTCAATGCAATCAAGTACTTACTTGTGCTCCTCCTCTATAGAGTTGAGGTTAGTGTTGGCGACTGTTTGAGATGCAATCGCCAACGAGTGTCCTCGAATAGGATTTAGGTGCTTGCTGGTTTTTGGCAACACCAAGGCCCATATACCTCCAAATAGACTCAGTAGTTAATGTGAGTATGTGTGTGTGCTGTTGTGGTGTGCGGTTGTGAAAAAATGAAACGATTGCGTTGTGTGTAAACTACGAATGACTTATCTTAAAGAGATTCAGCCAACTTTGCCAAGTACTGTGAGTTGTTGAGAGTTCCTATTTTGTTCAATTGCCTAGTCTACGTAGTCTTTTTAATACCTACTTGTAACAAATAAAATTTTGCAAAAAAATTTGAGCACAACTTCGCGAATCTACTTCTAATTTTCCCCAGAGAAAGAGATAGTTCCACAAGAAAACTAGAAATAGAGCAAGATTCGATGGAAATAGAAAGAAAAGAAAGTAGATTTGTGTAGACCTCAAATATTTAAACAAGGTAAAATGACACGAGTAAACACTTCGCAATAAAGCTATCCCAAATTTAATAACTATGAATTTTTCAAACTTCCAAGGCTCAAATAAGCAATTTCTTCAAGACAATCTTACTATGCTACCAAAAAATTGTTGCGTAAACTATCACATACGAGACTCCATTTTGACTAGATAATGGATGTCAACAATTGCATTCAATAGAACCTTCAAAAGACTTGACAATTTTTGATTGAAATACCACGGAGATTCACTTTAAAGATAAAAAGAAGCTATTCTGGTCCCATCAAAATACCAAAGATTTTCTGAACCCTCTTGACTATTGAATTGTTTAACAGCATGACTACAAGTAGAGGCTCTCTTACAATAATCTCAATAGTAGTTCTTATACGTTGCACAATAATAAAATTTACTACTAAAATGCTCTTAAGGCTTTTAAACACAAGTGCTTCTATGGCAAAATTTTAATAGAAATTTCTATCGGGCAACAAGAACAATAAGAGCAATCTAAAAATCCAAAAATTATTTGCCAAGGATGATACTATCTAAACCACTAGCTAGACAATTTAAACAAAATAAAAAATAAAAAACATAACTCACAGGACCATGACAAAGAGGCTAAAATATTTTCTTTAGAAAATCATCTTACAAGCAATCTTTCACAATTTCTTCTTTACAATTCTCTTCTCAAGACCCAAAGTGTGTCTCCAAGTGAGAGTGCAAGTGTGATCCCAATGTCTTCCAAAGTGTTATGTATCAAGTGTCTTCCCCAAAAGTGTGATGTCTCCCTTGTGTCCTTTCCTCCTTGACCCCTAAAGCCTTTTTATAGGGTTCAAAGGCAGTTAGGTAAGTTACAAAATATCTTGGGTGGTCATAACCACCATAGAGATAAAAAAGATACAATGGACAAGTGTCCTATTCAATTGCCAAGTTTCTTCATTCAGTTGCCAAGTGGTCACCATGGAGATAAAAAGGTTGCAGGTGACAAGTGTCCCATTCAGTTGACAAGTGGCCTTTGTGGTGGTTATAACCACCATTTCAATTGACAAGTGCTCAATTCATATGGGACTTTGAACAATTGTTGCACAAATTCCCTTTTTAAATCATAAAATATTTTATTATTATTTACATCATAGTAGTAGAGATAATAACCATGGAGTTGATGCATACATGGATGGGTAAATATATATATGTATGTAAGTGTGAACAACTGAATGCATAAATGGAGTTACGCTCTCATGTTTTTAGCACAAAGCGAGTGTCACATTATGTAGATAATATATAATTTAATTATATTTTAATCATGTAGATAGTATATAGTTTATAATGTCAACACATAGCATTGGTTGTCGTAATGTAATTTGTGTGGTAGTTATCGCAGTCCAAGTTCAGCATGAAGATGCCATTGGTGAGTCCAGGTTCCTGCTTTTTCTTTTCTGCTACCACATTCTTGCCTTGGAAAACTTTTTGGTGGCCAGATCTCTTGTTGGTTCTAGATTGCAGCAAGACCTGAGATGTCCTGATAACCCTTGATGGAAACTTCTTGAGCAAGAAACGAGGAATTCTCCAAAGAATTTGGCTCCATTATTGTTGTAACTTGCTTGCTGCTGCCATTAATAACTTGAATTTTGGATCAACATCAGGATCGTGTTGCAGCTGTGATGGAGGCAGTTGTAGCGTAGCTTCTTGGATGGCCCAATACTCAAAAATTGTTGGTCAGAAAAAACAACAAAAGAATCTTGATAACCGGCAGAAAGGGCAATGATTTCAACATCCAATTTCTGTATAAAAAACCAATAGAGCAGGTGTCAACATTCACACGTAGGAGCCGTGTGATTCAGGTGGCTACCTACCACGATTAAACGCTGTTGCTTCCATAGGCTCTACAAGGAGCCTAGAATCGCCCAGATAAGAGTGCTGAAGCAACAAATAATTTGTAAGGGTTTTCATCTACAACTACACGAGGTAGCTCACTAGTGACATGATTTGATGTGACTCTTTGACTTCTATTTCTGGAATAATTCAAAACATCTTCCTCTGCATAGGTGCTCTCGGAAGAACAAATAAGAGAATGGATACCCCTTAATAACTCTCTAGATGAAATTCGTTTCACAGGCGTTTTTTATTGTGTTTGACAAACGCTAATTAATAGATGTGCTAAAGCCGATGGTACACCAATAAAAAATGAAATCGCGCCCACGTTTTCGCAGGCGGTTACCATGCTACAGGACTGCCATGGAGGCGTGCTCACTAGCCACGCCAGCATTCAACATTGATTTTTGTTGATTTTTGTTGGGGTAGTCACAGGACGACCTAGCACCAGAATGGTTGGCCAATCCTGTCGCTGCTAATGTAGGTCCCCATGCAGTCGTTGGAACCCTAAAAGAAATCCCTTGAGCACTCCATTTACTATTGCATTTTTGCAACTACTTCCATAACAGCCACATATCTTAGTTCAAATATAGCCATCTCATGGTTCAACAGAGTAAGTGTCTTTGCTCTTGGCCATTATATCATTTACTTTTTCTCTTCTTTCCTATGCCAAATTTTGCTCCAGAGACATGGAGATCCACTTTGATAAATTTAGATGACCAGAAAACATCTCATCAGTGGGTTTCATTCTAGTCATGACCTCCAATGTAACCACCCGGAACCTGTAAACATCTCCTTTCGCTGATACCCGTTCTCCAACAAAAGAAAACCAGTGAAAAAACTATTAATGAGCACAATTTTCAGAATTCTACTACTCCTAGTGTTTTAGAGAATTGGTGATGATGCTGTATAAACATGACTTGGCTACTATTCCATGAAATGGCCAAAATGTGCCAACAGTTAGTGGTTCTCAACTCATTATTTTGAACCTCATCAATGAAGCTTGAGAGGATCATATGAAGTAATGGGACCTACAATTCAAGAGGCAACATTTCTTTAGATCCATACACAAGGATATATGGCATCTTACCAGTTGTTATTTTGCATATCATGTAGTAGGCCCATAGTGCATAGACTAGCTATTCATGCCATCATCATTTGCTGTTACTAAGCATCTTCTTCAGAAGGTTGATGATGACTTTGTTTGTAGCCTTCACTTGGTCATTTGCCTGTGAGTAGTATGGTGATGAAAAGGCATGTTTGATGCCAAGGTATTCACAGAAGACTTTGGTTTCTACATTGCTAAATTGTGGCCCATTGTCTATGACTATAGTTATGGGTAGACCAAATTAGGTCACTATGTTATCTAGAATAAATTTGCAAACCTATTATGACATCATCTTCCTAAGGGAAATGACTTCAAGCCACTTGGTAAAGTATTTGATTACAGTTATGATGTTAAACCCCAATGTTGGAATGACCATGTGATTTGCATAGTATGCAATTTGATGGGTGGCACTTGCATTAAGTTGCCATGTTGCTGACACATGTCACATGTCCTAACCTTTGAAACACAATCGTGATCCATGTAAGGTTAATAGTAGCCTAAGCCTATAATTTTTATTGTCATTGCCTTGGGTGCTATGTGGCCTCCACACAATCCCTCATGGACTTGATCAATGATCATTTGGACTTTAGTACAACTAACATAGGTTCGCAGTATTTTGTCATAGGATATGCGATATAAAGTGTTATCACCTACAAGGATGTACTACTGCAACCATTTTTGTATTGCACCTTTTTGGGTAGTGGTTAGGTGTTGCAGAGCTCACCCTATTGGAGGTATGTCTTAATATCATCATACCACTCCTAGGCATGATCTGTGCTTATTGTGGCTATGGATGTAATGCTTGTTGTTTGAGTAATAGGTTCAATGCAATCCATTATTAAAGTGGGTAAGGTAGAAAACATGTTGGGTGCTATGCTTAAGGCCAAGGTGGCTAGTGTGTCAGCAATGGTGTTCTCATTATGGAAAATATGTTGGATATCTATAGTTTCAACTACTTGAGTAGGTGTTTTGCCAAGTCACAGTAAGGTTGTAAATGTTGTTCCTTAGAAGCATAAACCTTTGTAATTTGGTTGACAACAAGTTGTGAATCACCTTGGATTGCTATATTTTGAATTCCTAGATCATGGGCTGCTAAGACACCTCTAAGGAGACCTTCATACTCCATTATGTTATTGGTGCAAAGAAATGCAAAGTGATATGCGAAGAGTCAGATCTCTCTAGAGGAAAATGTGATGATTGTAGTGGCACTACCTCCTTGTGAGGTTGAAGCATTGTCAAAATATAAAACTACTTCAAATTTTGTAGGCACTTGGCTTATGTTATTGACATGCTCATTTAAAATTTCGGATCTATTGTTTCTCGATCATCTATTTGCAAAGTCGTGAGTTGTGCGACTATTGCTTGACCCTTTGTGCATGCTTGCGCTATGTAGTGTAGGCTAAACTCTACGATTATTGCTTTCCACTATGAAATTTGACTACTTTCATATATGTTTGTGGTAATAGCTTGAAGTACGTTGCTTTTGCAAATGATATTAACTTGGTTTTAGGAAAGATAATGTTTCTACTTTTTAAGCACAAAGACTAGGGTGAGGTAGTTCTTCTCCACATCATTGTATTTTGCCTCATGAGCTACTAGCGCATGGCTTAGGTAGTAAATAGGGACCTCCGAGCCATTGTCTCGCTTTTGCCAAAGTAGAGAAGTAATGGATGCATTTGAGGTTGTAAGGTAAATGTAAAATGGCTTATCTCCTTGCAAAGGGTAGATAGTTGGAAGTTGAGCTAGCTTCTTTTTGAGGTTGTCAAATTCCTCTTGGCATTGAGCTATCCACTCAAAGTGGACTCCCTTTTTGAGAAAATGTTGCATTGGCTACAACTTATTAGTCAACGTTGCGATAAACCTATGAATGAATTGAAATCTACCTTGTAACCTATGTAGCACCTTAAGGTTTGCCAATGGTGCTAAGTTGGTGATAGCCTTAACCTTATCAGGGTCTACACGTATACCTGCCTTTGATACTACAAAGCCTAGCATGTAACTAGTCTCGACATCGAAGACACACGTCCTAGGGTTTAGCCTAAGGTCATGTCTAAGGGAATGTTTGAGGACATGGTCTAAATAATTTGCATGGTCGTAAGCTACCTTGGAATTAATTGCTATGTTGTCGACATAGTCATTATTAAGTCTAGTAGATAATCACTAAAGATATATGTCATTGCACGTTGGTAGGTTGTTCCCACATTTTTTAGTCTGAAGGACATCATTGTGTAGCAAAACATACCCCAATGGGTCATGAAGGTTGTGCTGATCTGATGCTCTGAGTTGATCCAAATCTAGTTGTACCCCAAGAACTTATCCATGAAGGACAATAAGGCATGACTAGCCATAGTATCGATGAGTTGGTTAATACTAGGCAATGGGAAATCATCTTTGATGGTTGCCTTATTAAGGTCTTGGAAGTCTATGCAAATGTGTATACTTTTTTTTTCTTAGGGAAAACTATGATGTTGGAAACCTAGTATGGATAGTCAATTGGTTGGATGAAATCAGCTTTGTAAAGCTTGGTGATTTCATCACAAACCGCCAATGCCACCTCAAGTTTAACCTTGCAAGCTCTCTATTTGACTAGTTTTACATGAGGATCAAGGATAATGTTGTGTTGTATTATGCAAGGGTCCAAGCCCAAAATGTCCTTGTAGTATCATGCGAATGCTTTAACATTATCATTGAGGACTTTAGTAATGCTTTGTTTGAGTTGAGGCTCGAACAAGGAACTAAGTTTCAATGTCTTCACCTTGCCTTTACATGTTACTATAGGGACTTGAATAAGAGGATCCTTAGTTACGTCACCTACCTCTAGGTCTAAAGCTTTGACTAGATGGTCTAGCCAATCTAGGGATGCCTCTAGAGATGCTACATGTGTGTCATAAGCCATGGGCTCAAAGTTTAGGAATTTAGTGTTTATGCATCGCATGGAATCGCCATAAGGTTTAGTCAAAACCAAGGGTAAATGAAGATGCTCGTATGCACTCATGTTGAAATCCTACCAAGAATCCTACAAAACAACTAGAAAAATGTCAAGAAATACTTGTCTTAATAAGGTAAAAATGCATAAGATAAGGATGACAATGCTACAAAAAATTTTCCTAACTGTGCAATTGTGGGATTAGGTAAGCAAGTGTGGGAACTAATTTTGGGGCCTTGGTTGGCCATAGGATTGATAGTTTAAGGTTGTAGCATACCATGGATTGCACGAGATGCATTGGTCTAGGAAAGGTTAGGAAGGCTTTGAATGTGGGATTAGGTTGAGCATTTACTAGGCAATTAGAAAAAATGCAAAAAAATTTCTAAGTTTGGGAATCCTAGAAAAGTTAGAAAAATTTTCTAACTTTAGGCTTTACACTTGTTGCATGTTACACATGGAAAATGGGATAACACCTAAGTAGGTGATGTATCCATAACCCTAGAAAAGTATAAATAGGAGTTTTCACCATGGTGAACATGTCATTTTCAAAAGTTAGAATAAGCAGTCACCGAGCGTAGTGCAACCAAAGTAGAGAGAATTAGAGTGTAGTAATGAAGATGATCAGAATGAGAGCATAGACATTGACCATGACACACAACAATGAATGCCAATACCCCAACTTCGCCAACATGGATGAGGGAGAATGCATGTTGAGGAACCTTCCTAGGGAATGCATAGAGGAGCAAAAGGAGACACCATTGGCTAGGTATGACATTACACTCTACCCTTGATTTTTTCTTTTTTCTTTTGATTTATTACATTGTTTGCATGGGATTTTTTGTTTTAGGGATGACCTACCCTAGGTAGTGACTATCACCACCACTGTGGTTTCCATGGCAACCATGGTTAAGAAGAGTGAATGTGCATGGGTGATAGGTTTTGTAAGTTTCTTACTATTCTAGGTTTTTTGCATGTGGTTTTTCTATGTACTACACATGATGTGGGACAAGGTTTTTCTATTTACCATGTGAAATGTGAGACAGGGATGAAATGGTTTTTGTACATTTCTTTATTTTTTTTTGTTTTAGCCAAAGTTGAGACAACTAGGCTTGGGACGAGGAGGGAGGGATAGCGGTGGATGTGGCATTAAGGATGAGCATAACACATGGGTGAGGGATCACAAGAGGAAGGGACATGCAGAAAGGCTACAAGTCATGAGAACAGAGAGCATAACAAAGTGGGTAGGGTGACCACAAGGAATATGATCATGTCACACCTAGATTTTTACACTTGGATGTTATGCTTTTATGAGTTAGAAAATTTTTGGACTCTCTTATTTGGAGGGTATGCTTCCAAGAGTGTGACAAAAAGTTAGAAAAAATTTAATTTTTTCAAGGGTTACACTCTGTAGGGAGCAAGGAATTCAGGCTGGGGCCTGGGGGCCTTAGGCCTTTATCCAAGGTTTGGCAGATGCCAAAATTTTAATGCTATAATAAGAGCAACACCCTATTCGTTGCTTGGAAAATACATACCCTTTTTCAGAATCCACCTAGGATAGTATATTATGCTGAAGGATGAGTCCTTTTACAATTTTTCTCATTATTCATTTGATTATGACTCATACAAGGATGCTAACTACTTATATTTGTTACTAGATTTACTATTGACACACTTGGCCTTCACAATGATGAGGGTGTGTTGAACTTGACTCACACTATCTTACAAGAATTATCATCTTTTGAGAATATATGCATAGTGATGATTGGGCAGATTGGGTTCAACCTAGTAGAATCCCCTCATCAGTTCTCTAAGGCCTATGAAAGGTGTCAAACCTATGGTTGGTTGGATGCAGAGTGAACGATTGGTGTTCTGAGTATAGAGGAGGTTTCAACCCCACCACCACCATCTTGCACACCATTTGTGCTGTACGAGTAGTGCATCATTTTTCTTATGTGTTTGTTGCTTTGCTTTTCTCATGTTGTTAACTTTTCTTTCACCTATCGTAGCTAAGGTCACTTCAGGAGAGGTCATGGTGGTTGCAACAGGTTGCACTGAGGATACCCTCATCATGAAATATGGTGATGTTGAGGGTTCACAATGTTGGTTGTGTCATGAGGCCCTAGTGGAGTTAACCAAAAAGCTTCAATGGGTTGGGCTAATGAACCTTTTCTTGGCCCTTGGCCTGAGTATCCTAGTGACCAAGATGATTGCTTTCATCAACTCCTTTAGTGAGAGTGACAGTCATTTTATCACATAGGCCCATAATGCACAAGTGACTTTTGACCTCATGGAAAAATTCTTTACAAACCTCTTCAGCCTTTCCTTTGAGGGCCTACTAGTTGCTAAAAAAATTGACAAAGACATGAACCACAGAGGGGACATTGAGGAGTGGTTGGGCACTTCTAAGTCTCACAAATGAATACTAGTCAAGGATGTGAGACTACTTGTGGTTCACCATCTCTATTTTTTCGTGTACACATGTTCCCAAAGTTGCTTTCCCAAGGGAAAGTTCTCAAGGTGGAACAAGGTTGGGTGATGAGAGATGTGATAGAGAAAGGCATGCGATACAACTAGGCTTCTTATCTTGCTAGTGTTCTATGCACAAAAATTATTAGATTGCGCCACAACCTCTAGGTGAGGCCACAAGTGCACTTCACATTCTTCATAGCATGCTTGCAAAGGTTTGCAGAGTTCTTGGTCATTCATGATGATGGGCAGTGGGCAATGCAGGACCGCAAATAGCTCTCCAAGTCATGGATCTAGCACCTATTCACTACCACGTGATCACAAGATCCCCCAAAGGCAATTGGTGAGTCATTTTCTGTAATGACTAGAGGCCACTTGGGATGATCTCATCACTCATGTGATAGTGCAAGTAAGGCCTCATTGACTAACACTAAGAATGTAGCTAAAGGGGCATAACTCATCATTGAGGTAGTGGGATCTGCTAGGAGAAAAATTAAGAAGTCACACCCCATAGAGGAGCTAGTACATGAGGTGGAGAAGAGTAGTAGAAAAATCTAGTTAAAGTTTCATGATTTATGTTCAAAAAATGTAAGTGAGTATGAATCATTGGATATTGTTATGATATGCTATGCTATGCTATACTAATCATTGAAAATTCTAGTCCTAACTTACGTGGATCATCAAATGTAGGTAAGAGGGCCTCTATGGTAGTTGTAGAGCCCATAGTGGATGATGTCCCTCCTCAAATTGAGGGATAGGTATTGGAGGAAGAGAAGCAAGAAGTTGGAGGTCCTATGACAACTAGAGGAAGAAGGGTTGCTACATTTTAATGGGGATGAGTTTGAAAATTTCTTTGATGGCATGTAGATGGATGATCCCCTTGCTCTCACATCTGAGGGCCTATTGAGTTGGAGCTTTGCACCTCCATCTTCCTCTTTTTTGTGTCTTTTAACCCTTACATCTTTTGTTGTTAGCTATCTAATAATTATTAAACATGTTGTATCGCAGCTACTGGTGTTTTCACTGAGGGTCCAACGTCCACATCTACTTTTTGTATGTAGTTGTGGGGGAAGCCATCTCACAAGTTCACCTTTATGCAAGGCCTGGTGGAGGACATGGTAGA
Source organism: Gnetum montanum (assembly GCA_015680685.1). Taxonomy (NCBI): domain Eukaryota; kingdom Viridiplantae; phylum Streptophyta; class Gnetopsida; order Gnetales; family Gnetaceae; genus Gnetum; species Gnetum montanum. The sequence continues at coordinate 1,143,456 of MNCI01002568.1, read as the reverse complement.
TTGCATATAGAAAATGGATCTTGAGGTTGGTATGTCAATGTTTACTTGCCTTATTTCATTGATTTGCTACTTAGTTTGCAGCTAATATTGTCTTACCTATTGTATGGCAATAGGTTCCCAACTTTGGTGGGACCCGAAACAAGGTGGCTTAGTTGATGTTATGCTTTAGTTTCTCCTTATATTGGAGTAATAGCCCTGTCATGTATATGATGAGGCAAGTAAGTGCACAATCTCGTTTGTGAGAGCATTATGGGAATGCAGGTGCACTAACGAGCACTTGTGGAAACAGGTGCACAAGTTCCAAGATAGGGGGCAAGCCAAGATGTAAAATTAGAGGACTTGTAGGCCCATTATGACTTCCTAGCAGCTCTTGACAAAGGAGACAATACCTAGAAAATAGCTGAGATTGACTATGCTAGGTACTAGTTGGCCATTTGTGGCAAAAATGAGGCCACCCGAGAGGTGATCGAGCAATGGCTACAAATGGACCTACTAGTTAGAAAGAACCAGGACTAGAAGGATTACAATGCCAAAGTTTATCAATGGGATCAAAATCAAAATATTCACAAATACCACTACAAGAAGGAATGAGAGGTGTACCTTAAAAGGTACAAATATGAGTTTGTGGAGCACCATTGCCTCAACATGTTCCTTGACGCAATTGATGCAACACAGGCTTATAAACTATTTGCTAGCAATGTAGTGGTGAGTGGAAATCCATAGAGACACATTACTATGCCTTCAAGAGAGGTCTCTTCTATGATGTTTCCATTAGGACCACGCTCATGAACAGTTGTGGAGAAAGAAAAGATCTTTGCAGGTATTGACCTTGGCAAGGAGGATTGGACATAGCTATCAAAGGTGAAAATCCTTCGATGCTTGGAGGTAGGCCTCAATAGGATGCCTCCAGATATGGATGTAGGTCCTTCTCAGGTTGGTCTGGTTTGAATTATTTTTATTTATTTTGTGATAATTTTACATATCACTTATTTATCAGCTAATTTATTATTTTATTTTACTTAACGTAGGTTCTAGGCAATGGCACAAGCCCCAGCAGAGCAATAGAGGAAGAGGAAGAAGAAGAGCCCCAACCCCCATCAAACATTGTTGGCTGAGTAGCCCAAAATGTAGCCTTGCTCTTGGGCAATTTTTCATTTTTGATAATTTCTTATTTTGGATGTACACATGAACTATATATTTTACTTGATAATTTAATAGAAATGTGATGATGATTCGTATATCATTTTGTTGTATATTATGTAATGTTGTGGGAATTTTAACTTGCAATTTGATTAATGCAATTAGGCCCCCTTGTGGACCCCATGTTAGTTTAAGGCCATGGTGGAAGGGCCATCGCTAGTTTAAGGTCATTTTGGGCCATTGTGCAAAAGAAAGTAAGTTGCCAGTTTTAGGCCTTAGTGGGTCTTGCGATAGTTTAGGGTCTTTCCAAGCCATGGCATCAAAAGGAAGAAAGTTGCCAATTTTAGGCCTTAGCTGACCATTTTTTTTGGGTAAATGAAACTACATTAAACTAAAAAAATGAAATAACTAATGCTAGATGCAAGAAACTATGCAGATGTAACTGTAGAAGCAAAAAAACTAAAGACAAGCAAGACATGCAAATGAACTAAGCGGATACCTTAGTCATGTAAGTATTTCCTAGCTCGATGTGGGTTAAGAGGTGCATAGGCCCTACATGGCACAAGACGATAGTCACCTAGACTTTCATTAGTTGTGCAAAAAGACAATTCTACCCAGAGAGCTCCTTGAGGGAGGTTGCTTGTTTCTTTTGGTAGCTTAGATAAGTTAGCCGAATAGAGTTGGCTTTTATCCCAAATAGGTGGCATGTTTTTAGAAAACTCTACTTTTGACCCTTGTTCTACATTAACGTTGTTGATGGTTGGGGGAGATACATTGTCACCATATATGACCACCTCTCCACCTTCATAGGGAAGGTGGATCTCCTGATGGATGGGTGAAGAGACAACCTGTAACTAGGCTAGCTAGGACCTCCCTAGGATTAGGTTGAACCTGTGCATCTTTTCAAGAACAATGAACTCAACAGTAGTGGGGAATCGCTCCCCTACCATGAAAGCTATCATAATCATTCTCTTTACAACAACACATGCTCCATTGAAGGATTTTAAGCATGTCGTTTTGGTTAGCTTGATTTGGTCAATAAGACCAAGTTTGTCAGCAATCAAGAGTGAGATGACATTAATTGATGTCTTGTCATTGATGTGCACCCTATGGATTCTATACTATCCTATGTGAATTGTTATAAAAATTGGTGCACTAGTGAGCTAATCCTTTTCAGCATCAACCTTAACAAACTCATCACAAGATGTTAGGGGTGTTGACCTTGACTCCTAAGTTATGGGTGGAAGCATCACAGTGTGGATGGCTTTTTCATTTCTTGGAATATCTTTCCTAATAGGAATAGAGGTCAACATGCAAACTAATGCTTCACGGTGAGTAGAGGAGGTTATTATCAGGTCATACAAGCTCAAAGTTGTGTTCTTTTGTTTGAAAGCGTATTTAACCTATGCTAGTGCATCCAAGAAGTCTTTCCTACTATTTTTTATTTTGGTAGCCCTTACTTCTTCTATGAAACCCAAGAGATGGATCTCCTAGGGAGAAGATTTAGCCTTTGCTTGTGCAGTGGGCTTCTAAGCCTCAGTGCTCGTTCGTTGGTTACTTGCACTTGCATCAGCATTCTAAGATGATGAGACCATGGGGATGGTTAAAAAGGGGATAGGGTTATAAGGATCTAACTCCATACATTCCCTAATCATCTTGTTAGTGAGACACTCATCGGATCTCTTGGGATGTAACTTTGAGTGGACAGGGTGTGATGTTGTTCCCACCATTGGACCCTAGGCAGGTGGGGACCCCAAGCAGGTGGGGGGTTTGCACACCATGACACCTTGATGATAAAGGGTGTTTAGGTTGTTGTCATCACAATGTGCTGTGGGGCCCTAACCACAAAGGGTGTTGTGGGTGCTCAAGGTGATGCTTTGATGACAAAGGGGGACTGTGGGCTAGTTGACATCGAGGCCCCAATGTTACTAAAGGGCACATGAACCACAAATGGTTCACATGCTGATTCTATGTTGTTATCAACATTGATTGCATGGATAATGTAACTTGCACTACTAGTGTTAAGGAGGTTTTTATACATCTTGATTGGTTATTTTTCTAGTCACACAGGATTATTATTATCAAGGATCAATTTTCCCTAATCGATCATGCATTGGATGTCATCTTTTAAGGCTAAGTAGTAGTCCATCTTGTGGTCATGAAACTGGTAGTAGTTGCAAAATTAGTCTAATCTAAAGTTTTTAGGGACCAACGGCTCATCTACCATAGCTATTGAAGGGTTTCTAGGGACCTTGTAGTATGGCTCATGGCACTTGTGAGCATCCTCTAACATTTACTTGTGTTGGATGCACCCAGCACAAAGTAAGTGGTTCAAAAGCTCAAATAGCTTGATAGGTAATAGGATATACTTTAAGTGATCCTTGCATGAAAATTTTGATCCTAGGGTAGTTTACATCGTAGTTGCTGATGGTATGGGTTGGTTGATTGTCACAGTGCTAGAACTGAATGCTTTGTTATTATTGGCTAGGGGTTTAGGTGCCTTGGTTGTTGGTTTAGCATTGTTGGGGTTGGCTTCATCAACCATAGCTGAAATGGTTGCTGTTGCCTTACCTTTTTCTTTGTCCTTATTTGTGTGTGCATTCTTATAGGCCACATAGGTTAGGTCCTTACTGGCCTCTGTTGCATCCTGGATGCTCTTTTTCTGAGTAAATGCTTGGTTCAGGGAGCATGGGGCTAGATAGTATAGTTTTGACTTAATAAAGTCATTTATTGCACCTTTAAAGATGGCCAGAAGATGGGTTTATATTATCGGCTTGCAAATTTCATTAAGGGAAGTGCTCCAACATTGTATGAATTTTTGCATTAGCTTTAGAGGCCCTTTCTTAATATCCATTAGTTGGTTCAGGGTGGCCTCAAGCTTCTAGTTGTACTTGAAGTGAGTCATAAATTGGCTGAGCAACTCTTCCAAAGTAGATATGGATGCCCTAGGGAGTGCATGGTACTAATCAAGCACCTTACTGGTTAAGGACATGGTGAAGACATGGATGATTGCATGTGGCCATGCTTGTTGGAGTAGACATTCAAAAAAAAAAGTTACGAGTGGGCATTAGGGTTCTCCTTGCCATTGTATTTGGTGAATTGAGGAAGTTGGACCCAGGGAGGCAAGGTCAATGATAGGACCACAGAACTGATGGGGTCATCCTAGTATAAGTTCATCATGTGGACTATTTTAAAGGTGACAGCTTTAAGCCACCTAACCTCCTCTGTTAGTGTTTGAATGAGTTGCAATTCCTAGTCTAAACTCGAGGAAGATGCGATTGGTTGCACCAGTTGTGCTACCTGTGGTGCCATTTGAGTGGCCCACTACCCTACTATGGGTTGTGGGACCATGTGGGACACTTATTGCATTTGTTATTACATGTATTGTTGCATGTGTGATCGTTGTGCCACAGGCATAGAGGTTGGAACCCACCATGTGGTTGTGGCTTGCACTATTGTTGGAGGTGCTAACAAGATGGTTGGGACAAAGGACACCTAACTTATGTGTGGCTGAGACAAGGGCATCATGTGCACATACAGGTCTATTGGCATCATAGATGTCGACAGGGAAGGCTATGTAGACTAGGTGGACATAATGAAGGGGAAGGTGGTAGATGGTCTCGCACCCTACTATGCATGTAGTACTTGGTGACTTGCCACCATAGGTGTGGACTTGGAGGGCAAGCGTGATGCTGCTACCTCAAAGAAGGTAGATGATTGTGATTGGTGTGGGATAAAATTGGAAATAGGCTATTGGATGGAGGTGTAAAAATGGTTTCAACTCTTTGAATGAGCCTCAAACTCATCTTGCCTATCATGCAAGGGCTCATCATAGTTGATGCTACATCATATTCATTAGGCCCGTTTACTCTAATGAGTTGGTCCAGTAACTACCAAACGTTGTCAGTAAGTGGGATGAATGCATTAGATGTAGGAAGAAATTCCTTTCCATTTTGGTGTATGATTTTAAAGCTTCACTTAGCATGTAGTTCTTGGCAATCTAAAGATAGACCTACTTGAAGTTTCACATACAGGAAGTTGTATTTTTTATCATTGAGTGCCATGTGCTTAGGTAGTTGGTTACGCAGTCTAAGTAACTACCATTGTGGTAGGATGGGACTTAGTGGGGGCTCAATGTCTACCACCTATTGGATGGGATGGGTCATCTTCATGCTTAAAGCAGAGGTTGAAGGATGCATGGGATTCATGTTACTATGTAAAAATGAAAGAAATGATAGTGCTGAATAGAAAATGGTTAAGTGTAGAGAATGTTGGAAAAATAGCTAAGTATGAAAAACTGTGTAAATAGGCCAAAAAATGGGTAACTCTGGAAACACTGCTAAAACATGACTAACTCTAGTGTTACGCTCACTATGCTTTGAGAACTTTTTACACTCCCTAGAGCACCTAGAGTTTAATAGAATGGATATAGTTGGGATTTCATCTTGCGGGGTTCTAGGGGACTAGACAACTAGGACCAATCTACACCAATCGAATCATAGACAACTCCTATGCTGGCCTATGATCTAGTTACTGCTGTGGTAGGTCCATATGAGTGTCATGTCTATGCTAGCTTGAAACTAGTAATGGTGGTGCAGAAAGCATGGAGGACTATGATTGAACATAGAAGGAATGAAAGGCTCTCCTTCTAGCACCAAAAATTGTGACAACTAGAAACATCGGTGGCTAAAACACTAAGAGGTTAGTGGGCGTACAACATAATCCTAAGTCTAGGTGAGGTGTTAGAAAATGGAGATGGGGTGCCTTGAACTATCTTTTTAATCAGATAGGAACTTATGAGATGTTAAGACGAACATGTGTGAGAGAGGTTTATACAGCATTACATACGACACCGAGGTCGGCTAAGCTAGTGTAGCAAGGTGTCTTGGCCTAAGAATAGTAGTGTAAATGTGAAAATATGTGCAAAATAGTAAAGAAAATGTGAGTGCTATGCTAAGTGCCAAAGAAAGAGTGTTTGAAAAATGCAACAGAACTTAGAAATGAAAGTGCACCGCCCCAAACAGGGGAGCCTAGCTATTGTAGGAAAAGAGGTGAGAGTGGTATGTAGTGTACAAGTAGGCATAGTGGCAACACAGTAGTGTAGTCATAGTATCTAGGATGTCTAAGACATAGGACTGATATCTACCATGGGGACTGAACCTGCTGGGTTGGCTATTGTTATGTTCTACAGATACAGTGGTGAATTATGTGTTGGATGGTGTGTACCTGTTATCTGATAGGGTCCTAGAATGCACCAAAGTGCTAGGTGTGCTCAAGTGCTTAGGTGCAAGAGTACCAAAGATGCTTAGAATGTCAAAATGCCTAATGATCTTTTGATTTTCCAACCCCTAGAATGCCAAATGTAGGGGTATTTATAGGGCTAGGGTTAGCGTGAAATGTAGATCAAGCATCATGTGGCACAAGGGTAGGTGAAACCACACTAAACCCTTGTTAGGTCCCCATGGGAGTAGTAAAGTGTTATGCTCTAGAGTAGTACAACGGGTCACTAGAGATAGCTAAACTGTGACGACATTGCCAAGACTACATGTGCCAAAGTTTGAATGACCAAAAAGTACCTACAAACAGTGCAAAAAATAGTGCAACTTGGAGGCTACTTTCTAAGACTACATCTTCCCCTCTTTTGAGTAGGGTCAAGCATAAGTAAAATTTTGGGGCCCAATGGGGGTGCAAAAGAGATAAAAATTGTTGATCCTACTTACTGAAGGAATGTCAGAGCTGAGATGAAGGATGATGCCAAGTTTTGGAAGCTTTTAGAGGCTATCAGAGGCTTTTCTTTAGTGTTACACTGGCTACGCTCTAGAGTGTAACACAACACTTGGTCATATTTTACAAAATTTGATGTCCAACACTAGTTACACTAGCTACACTTTGAAGCATAGCAGGGATACTTAGAAAAATTTGACAAAATTTGTAGTCTTCCTTCATGCTACGCTAGCTACACTTTGGGGCATAGCAGGAGAGGTAGCCTCAAGAGTTAGAAAACTTGCTAAAATGTCTCTTCTGTGCTAAGCTAGCTTGACAACTTCTTGCCTAACACTTGGGCAAAATTGGCCACTGAAAAGTATGCTATGTTGGCTATGCTTTGGAGCATAGCAACCTAGGAGATAAAACATTTGTTAGACTATTTCATCCATCCCAAGCAATCCTGATAACTTCTGGCTTAGCACTTGGGCAAACTGGCCATGGAAGTGTGTGCCATGCTAGCTACACTCTAGAGCATAGTAGGTAGAGTGAGAGTGTAATAGAACACTTTGAAAACTTTTTCATGCAATTGTTGTTAATACTTAAAAAATTTTGCAAAATTGACCTTGATGCATGCTACACGGGGGAGTGTAGCACCAACACTTAGAAAAATTTGTCAAGTTTTGACACTTAGAAAAATTTGCAGTTGAAGTGCTAAAGCTCGAAATTAGCGGTGTTTTAAAGTTTCCCTTTTGTTATCAAAGCATCACCTTAGGCACCCATGACACCCTTTGTGGTTAGGGACCTATAGTACATTGCGACGATAGCAATTTAGACATCTTTTATCATTAGGATGTCTCAACGTGTGAACTTCTTACCTACTTAGTGTTTGGTGGTGGGGATTGTGTCAGGCCCTACTTGCCCAAGGCCTAATCCTGCATATAGCAACAGGTAGTCTAGGTAGTAGCCTAGGAGGTTCAACAAGTGCCTTTCTAAAAAAATGATTAGGAAATATCTGGAGCTAGGTTTGCCTAAGCCCATTCCCTTGTCTTTTATTCCCATGGCCACGTCAGCTAAAATAGCCACAAAAAGTAATCAACAACCAAGCATTGAGGCTTAAAAGTAAGCAAAACAAGCAAAGCCCAAATATTCTCCCTAAGAGATCCATCTCCTAGGCCACATAGAGGAGATGAAAGCCAATAAAGAAACTAATAGTAATAAGGATTTCCTAAACATGTTGGCATAGGTCAAACAAGCTTTGAAACAAAAAAATATAACTTTGAGCCTATACAACTTGGTCATGACCTTCTTCGCTCACTATGAAGCATTATTCCATGTGTTGACCTCCATTCTGATTAAGGAGGACATTCTAGAAGATGAATACGCCATTCATGTTGTGATGCATCCCCCTACACCATAGGAATTGTGTTCAACATCTCTAGCATTTTGTGATGAAGTGATTAAGGTTCACCCTAAAAAGGGTCAGGTCATCACTGCACCAATGTTTGTAACAATCCACGTAGGGTAGTGTAAGATTCATAGGGTGCACATTAATGATGGGGCAACAACTAACATCATCCCATTCCCAGTCATTGACCAACTTGGTCTCACCAACCAAATGAAACCCACGAAGATAATGTGCTTGAAGTCCTTTAATTGGTTGTGCATTGTCATAAGGGGGATGGTCACGATAGCTTTATGATAGGGGAGTAGTTCCCCATAATAGCTGAATTCATTATCATTGAGGAGATGTTTGGGTTCAACCTGATCTTGGGAAGTCCCTAGCTAGTCCAAGTATGAGTTTTTTTCTCATCCATCCACCAAGAAATCCATCTTCTGTACGAAGCTGGAGAAGTGATTATACATGGTGACAATGCAACCCCTCTAACCATCAACAACCTTGACATAGAACAAGGGTGAAGGTAGGGTTCCCCGATGACATGCTGCTCATGAAGGATGATGGTCAATCTTATCTAGCAGACCCACCCAAGGAACCAAAAGAAGCCAACGACCTTCCCAAGGAAGCTCTATGGGTAAAATTCCCTTTAGAATCATGAACAAGGGTCTAGGTGAATACCGCCTCATGCTACCAAAGCTCTATGCAACCCCCCCCCCCCCCCCCCCAACTCACATTGGGTTAGAAAGAACCTACACAACTAAGGTGTCCCCTTAGTTCGACATGTGCTAGGCACCTACTTGCCCCTAATTTTTCCATGTTTTCCTTTTTCTTGAGTAGTTGCATTTCACATGGTTGCTTGTATTTTGCATTATTTATTTTATTATACATTCATTCCTTTTGCCTATGCATTTTTGTCTAGTTTTCTTACACATTGAAAAATGCTAAAATACATAAAAATCAAAAAATTTAAAATTGCAAAAAAAAAAAAAAAAAAAAAAAAAAATGGCTTGCCATGGCCTAAAACTGGCCACCTTCCTCACATCGCCATGGCCCAAAAAGGCCTTAAAGTATCATATGGCCCACTGCAGCCTAAAACTAGCAACCCCTTTTTCCTTCATTACATTGGCCTAGAATGACCTAAACTTATTGCCATGGCTTGCCAAGGCCTAAAATTGGCAACACCTTGTCTTTTTATTCGTGGCCTGAAATGGCCTTAAACTAGTAATAGTTGTAGCCTGAAATAGCCATAAATTAGCAATCATTGTGGCCCAAAATGATCCTAAACTAGCAATGACCCTCCTACCATGGCCTTAAACTATCATAAAGGGCCTAATTACATCAAATTACCACATTATTAGCATGCAACGCTTAGCAAAATGAATGTAAAACTCTACATAATATGCAACCCACATAAACAAAATAGTTTATCATTACATATTGATTAATCCATCAATAAAATACATGCCAAAATTGTACAACAAAAATGACAAAAAAAGAATCCAAAATTGCCCAATAATAGGGCTACATCAAAATTGCTTAGCTGATGGTGTCCGGTGGGGGTTGAGACTCCTTTTCCTCTTCCTCTATTGCTTTGCTGGGGCCTATGGCATCACTTGGTGCTTGCTCAAAGTAACACAAAACAAAAAATCAATTAGCAAATGTACAATATGCAAAATTAACATAAAAAACAAAAAACAACTAACCTAAGAGGGTCCCACATCTATCTCTGGCGGCAATCTATCAAGGCCTTCCTCCAAGCATTATAGGATTTTAGCCTCTGATAGCTATGTCCAATCCTCCTAGCCAAAGTCAATACCCACAAGTGTCTTTCCTTTATCCACAATGGTCCATGCAGGCAACTCTATCGAAAATGTGTCAAAGGAAACCTCCCCTAAGGGTTCAACAATTTGCCTCTCTAAAGATCCACTCATCACTACGTGATGAGCAAACAACTCATAAGCCCATGTGCCGCTAATTGCCTGAAGGAACATATCATGGAAATAGTGTTCCATGGACTCCTCCTTGTACCATTTAAGATATGCATTTTTCTCATCCTTGTAGTGGTGCTTTTGATTCTTCTGAGTCTGCTCCCACTAATACACCTTTGCACTATAATCTTTCCAATCTTTATTTTTTTGGGCAAGCAAGTCCATTTGCAACCTTTGCTCAATGATCTCTTTGGTGGCCTCATTCTTGCCCTGTATTATTGACTAGTACTTGGCATAGTCAATCTTAGTTTTTCACCAAGTATTGTCCCCTTGTACACGAGCTGCAAAGAATCATAACAGGATTGCAAGTCCCCCATTTTGGCATCCTAGCTTGTCACCTTATCCTAGATCTCATGTACCAGCTTCCATAGGTACTCGTTAGTGCATCTACAAATCCATAAAGATTTTGCACTTGAAAGTGTGAACTTACTTGCCACCTCATACACGTGGTGGGACACTTGCTCCACCTCAAGGGGAAACTCAGGGATGACATACACCCTGGCCACTCTACTTGGATCTCAATGAAGCTTAGAACCTATTGGCGTATGACAAGAAAATAGCATTAGCCACAGACTAAGCATTAAATTTTTATAACAAGATAAGCAAAGCAACATTGCAATGATACCAAGCTCAAGATCCACTTACTTTAGGTGGTCTACCATGTCCTCAACTAGACCTTCCATGAAGGTGAACTTGTCAGGCGCCTCTACCCATGGCTCCATGTTATAGGTAAAGGTGGATGTTGGACCGCTGGCAAGTATCTTTACGATTGCAACATAAAAACATATTTAGCAATAATCAAATAGCCAAAGATGCAAGAGTAGAAAGAGAGTAATAATAAATGATAACACAAAGCACATACCTAGCAAACCCTCAGGTGTGAGAGCGGGGGGATAACCTAGTTGCACACCATCAAAGAGGTTGTCAAAATCACCCCCATTAAGGTGAAGAAATCCCTCCTCCAATTATTGGAGGACCTTTTTAGCCTCATGTAGCTCCTCCTACTATGTTTTTCTTCCTCAGTTTAAGGAAGGACCTCATCTGCTATTATTTTTTCCGCTACTCTAGTAGCCCTCTCACCTAATTTCAACAATTTCCACACATGTCAAGATTAGCATTTTAAGACTTAGCATAACAATTTAGCATAATATAGCATAACATAGCATAAAAAAATATAAATATAAATATATAAAAATGAAAAAAAGGCATCTAATAACTCATACTAATCTACAACATTTGTGCGCAAGTCAAAAAAAATTAAGTGGATCTTCTTGCCACCCGCCTTTTTGACCTCTCGTGCAAGTTCCTTTGTGGGATGTGGCCTCTTAATCTTTGTTTTAAATGGTTCCACCATCTTAGTAATGTAACACTTTTCCATGGTCACGTTCTCGATACTAGCTAGAGGGAGCTCACCTACACTATCATGTAAGTAGTGAGATCACCCTAAGGGACCTTTAGTCATTACGAAAAATGACTCATCAATCATCTTTGGGGGGTTTTGCACTTGCATGGTAGTAAGGAGGTGCTTGATCCATGGCTTTGAGAGCTATGTGTGGTTCTGCACCACCCATCGTCTATCCTTGTAAACCACCAAAAACTCTACAAATCTTTATAGGCATCCTGTGAAGAATGCGAAGTGCACTTGTGACCTTGCCTAGAGGTTGTGGCACAACTTGATGATCTTAGTATGTAGGATGCTGACAAGGTGAGAGGCCTAGTTGTACCTTGTACCCTCCTCTAGCATGTCCCTCATCACTCAATCCTACTCCACCCCAAAGATTTTCCCTTGGGAGAGTAGCTTAAAAAATGCACGAGTATAGAAGAGAGAATAAAGCTCACAAACCATAGGCACCTGCGTGTTCTTAATAAGGATTCCTTTATGAGATCGAGAAGTTCCTAGCCACTCCTTAATATTGCCTTGGTGGTCCACCTCATTATTTATCTTGTCAATGACCAATGGGTCATTAGAGGGGAGGCCAAAGAGGTCTACAAAGAAGCCATCGATGCAGTCCAATATCACCCTCACACCATGTACTTGTGTGAGAAAGTGATGTGTGTTGTCATTGAAGGAATCAATAATAGCAACCATTTTGGCCATCATGATGCCTAGGCTAAGGGCTAAGAAGAGGTCCATCAACCTAGCCTATGTAAGCCTACTAGTCAACTTTGTTGCAACCTCATGGCACAACCAATGCTGTGCACCCTCAACATCATCATACTTCATGATGAGGGTGGCCTCACTGCAGCTCGTAGCTACCATTGTAACCTTTCCCAAAGTAATTACTACTACAATATAGGCAAGGAAAACAATGTTTACATCATGAAAAAAGAAAAGGTGCCAAATACATAAGAACAAAGTGAGAAACTGCTTACACGGAACAAAAGTTGTGTGTGATGGTGGTGGTGGAACTAATGTCTTCTCAACACTAGGTACATCGTCCATCCACTCCGCATGCAACCAGCCATGGGTTCAACACCTCTTGTAGGCCTTTGGATACTAATGAGGATACTTTGCCAAGTTGAACCCACTCTACCTAATCACCCCTAGATAGAGGATTTTGCAGGTTAAAAATTCTTGCAAGGTCATGCAAGTCAGGTTTAAGGCCCCCTCCTCATCATGAAGGCCATGCTCACCAATGCTAAACCTAGTAACAAACATGAGTAGTTAGTGCCTTAGTATGAGCTGGTAGCCATATGAATAATACAAGAATCATAAGAACACTTACCATCCTGCATAGTACACTATCCAAGGTGTATTCTAAAATAAGGTATGCACACACTGAGCAACAAAGAGAGGGTTGCTCTTACTATAATAACTAAACTCTGGCATTTGCCAGATCCTGGACAAAGGCCTAATGCCATTAGGGCCTTGGCCTAAACCTCCTACTTTGCCATCACTAGTAGTAGGCTCATTAGACATGAACCTCAAAATGCTCTAGTTTTTCCCAGGCAGTAATGTCTCTGTGATGACACCAACAGCTTCCACCACTAAGTGTGACCACATCATCATACTAAAGTGTTGAAGCAGGAATTCTAGGAACTCACTTACTCCTAGTCAGAACCATACTACCTAGTGACCCAACTGTGTGTCCAATGTAGATGTGTCTAGAATTGGCTCTCTCATATAGTAAAGAATGCCAACGAGCTCCACGACGATGAGGATTAGCTTCAACAATAAACTGCAATTGCAAAAGCAACAAAAAAAATGTTATTATACATTGGATGCACAAAAATACATTACATTACAATTAGCAAAGTTAACATAAAGTAGCATGATTTAGTAGAAAATATATCCTTAGGGTCCCCTACAAGCCCCGTAGGCATAGGATGCCAATACACACTTTTGGCGCACCTGGTGCTCACTCGAGTACAACACTAACGTAGCATTAGCATTTTGCTTTATATTTGCATGTTGTGCACTATCTTCATTGGCATATTTTGGTATTTTGGCAAGTTTTCTTTACAATTCTAGCATTTTAGCAGAGCTTCGGTACACATTGCATTTTTGTTTTATAGGTAGCATTCTAGCAGTTTGCATTTTTGCGCTTAGAATTTTTCATATTTGGCATTTTATTACTACATTTGGCAAAATTTTCAATTTTTTTCTAATTCCAAGTACCGTAACCCAAGGTGTCCATGAAAAAATTTTAACTTTGGGTTACCCCTCCTTGGGAGCATAACCCAAGAAAATGATGAAAAATTTTTCTAACTGTTAGTTATGCTCCCTAGGGAGTGTAGCCTCCAAAATCATGAAATTTTTTCTAACTATTGGCTATGCTCTAGGATCGTAGCCCCCAAAACATAAAAAAAATTCTAATGATGTGGAGCATAGCCTCACAACAACCATAGAAAAGGTTTTCAAAAAATAAAAAAAACTAACTACCGCTCCAACCACTATGTTGTGCCTTCTCTCTAGGCATAGTGTCCCCTTCACAGTGCCACCTAGCACTGTTACACTCTAGCACTATGCACTGAGGTGCTTCCCATGATTCTGGTCTATCACAACCTTTCCTCACTACCCCTACTTCCCCACCATGGTTGTTGCTACTGCAGGTCACGTCATTCATCTTACCCTGGCCTCTAACCACAAAAACAAAGAGATCTCCCTTCCATGGTGTTATGCACCTTATAGCTACCCTTCTTCCTTCCATTAGCCCCACAACTGCCACCAAACGCAAATTTTTTTGCCATATGTGCCAATAAAAAGTAAAGGGGTAAGGAGAAATGAGAGGAGGTCCCATGACCCCTTACACCTAGGTCACAGTCCCTTGGCTACAGCCACAAAGCCCTAATTTTTTCTCTTTCCCCCTTGCCCTAGTTGTGGTCACAAAGCCCTTATTTTTTTGATTCCCCCATGTCCCACACAACACTAAAATAATGAAACCCTTTCCCCATGCAGCCATGAAACCCAATCACCCATGCTTGCGTAGTGCATGCCCAAAAAAGATAAAGAGAAAAAAACATGCAAGAAAAACCCTCATTACCCACAAATACGCCCTCTCTCCCTAGTCATAGTAGTTATGGCAGCCATGGTGTCAGTGGTTCTTGTCAAGGTAAGCTTCCTCAAAGCCCAAAACCCCCAACACAAGGCAAAGTAAGAGAAACAATACAAAGAAAATTATGTGCAAGGGTAGAGTGTAGCAAGGTACCTGGTGGATGTTTACTCTCTCTGTTTCTTTACACATGCTTAGGGAAAATGTTGCAATGCTCACTCTCCCTCATTCATGTTGATGATTCTAGGGTGCTAATGTTCACTTCAGCATGTCATGTTGGCTATCACACTCTAGATGTCATGCTCTCATCACTATGCTCTATTTCCACTCCTTGCTCCAACCATACTATGCTCTATAACTTTTCATTTTCACTTTGGAAAATGATAGTTTGACCTTGGTGAAACATGCATATATACCCTTCCAAGGTAATTAAATGTACTACCTACCAAGATAGCATCCCGTGCTTAGGCAAATTTTCCAAGTTTTTCTTGAGAGTAGCAAGGGGGTTGAGTGTAACAAGGGGTGAGTGTAGCAACCAAAGTTAAAAACATTTTCATACCTTTTTTGGAAATCCCTAGACTTGGAAAATTTTTTGAGTTTTTTTGATTGCCCAGTGAACACCTAGCCTAACTCCATGCTCCAAGTGCTCCCAGCCTTGCCTAAATCAACACAATTTGCACAAACCATGGTCCATTATGACGTATACTAGTAAACCATGATTTTCTATGATCATAAACTGGCAAACTGTGGCCTGTCGAGGCTTGAAACTGGTCTACATACTTACTTCTACAACTCCACATATGTATACTTAGGTGAATTCTTATTACATTAATTTCTTTATTTTATGCATTTTGACTACATTTGAGACAACTATGGCTTAATGTTCATTCTAGTTTTTTTGCAGGATACTTGGTAAGATTGCAACATGAGCACATGTAGGCATCTCCATTCACTACTGGTCCTTATCAGGCCTCATGGTGATCTCACATGATACATCAATACTGAATGCCTAGACCTTGAGCACATAGCCTATGATGAGCATGTAGCATCTATAGATGCACTACTAGATTGGTCAGACCATCTAGTGAAAGCTCTAGATCTAGACGTAGATGACGTCACTGAGGATCCCCTCATGGAAATCCTTGTATCAACACTTAGTGACGAGGTGAACACTTTGAAACTTAGTTTCTTCTTAGGATCTCAACACACCCAGAGCATTGCTAAAGTCCTCAATGACAATATGAAGGCATTTTCATGGTCTTATGAAAACATGCCAGGCCTAGATCCTTGCATAGTATAGCACAATATAATCCTCAATCCTCACATAAAACCAATTAAGTAGAAAGCTTGCAAGGTTAGGCTTGAGGTGGAATTGATAGTCCTTGATGAAATCACCAAGCTCTACAAAGTTGGTTTCATTCGAGCCATTGACTATGTAGACTAGGTCTCCAACATCGTGGTTGTACTCAAGAAAAATAGAAGCATACGCATTTGCATAGAATTTCGAGACCTAAACAAGGCAACCATTAAAGATGATTTCTTGTTGCCTAGTATTAATCAACTGGTCAATACTACAGCTGGTCATGCCTTGTTGTCCTTTATGGATGGGTTTTATGGTTATAACCAAATTCGAATCAACCTAGAGCATCAGCTCAGTACTACCTTCATGACCCCTTGGGGTATGTTTTGCTACACAATGATGCCTTTTGGAATAAAGAATGTAGGAGAAACTTATCAATGCGCTATGACATACATATTCGGTGATTATTTGGTAGATTTTCTTAACAACTACATTAACAACATAGCAGTTAAGTCCAAAATGGCACATAACCATGCAGATGACTTAGACCACGAACTCAAACATTGCCTAAGACATGACCTTATATTGAATACTAAGAAGTGTGTCTTCAGTGTCAAAATAAGTCACATGCTAGGTTTCATAGTATCAAAAGCAAGCATAAGTGTAGATCCCAATAAGGTTAAGGCCATCATCAACTTAGCACCACCGGCTAACCTTAAGGAGCTACGTGGGTTACAAGGCAGATTGTAATTCATTCATAGGTTTATTACACGGTTAACTGACAAGTTGCAACCCATGCAACATATGCTTAAAAAGGGAGTCCACTTCAAGTGGATGGCTCAATACCAAGAGGCATTTGACAACCTTAAATAGGAACTAGCTCAACTTCCTATAGTCTACCCTCCATAAGGAGATAAACCATTCTACATCTACCTTGCAACCTTTGACATATCCATTGCTTCTTTTCTTTGCCAAAAGTGAGATGATGGATCAGAGGTCCTTGTATACTACCTAAGCCATGCATTATTTGCCCATGAAGCAAAATACAATGATGTGGAAAAGAACTACCTCGCCTTAGTCTTCATGCTTAAGAAGTGGAGGCACTATCTTTTCTTTAGCAAGGTAAACATCATCTACAAAAGCAATGTACTTTGGGCAATCATCACAAACATTTATGAAAGTACTCAAGTTTCATGGTGGAAAGCAATAACCATAGAGTTTGGCCTACACTATGTAGCATAAACATGAACTAAAGGTCAAGCAATAGCCACACAACTTACAACTTCACCAATAAATGATCAAATAACAATACATCCGAAATATCCTAATGAGCATGTTAGTGGTATAAGCTAAGTGCTTGCCAACTTTGAGGTAATCTAATACTTTGATGATGCTTCAACCTCTCAAGGGAGTAGTGCCACTATTGTAATCACATTTTCCTCTAGGGAGATCTAACCCTTTGCTTATCATTTTGCATTTCCTTGCACTAACAACATAGTGGAGTACATAGGTCTCCTTAGAGGCATCTTAGCAAATTGCAACCTAGGAATTTAACACCTAGGGATCTAAGGTGATTCGTAGTTAGTCATTAACCAAGTTACAGAGGTTTACACTTACAAAGCACAATACTTATAACCTTACTGTGACTTGGCAAAGTACTTGCTCAAATAATTTGCAATCACAGATATCCAACACATCCCTTGCAATGAGAATGCCATTGCCAACACATTAGCTACATTAGCCCTAAGCATTGCACCTAGCATGTTTCATGCCTTACCTTCTTCAGTAACAAATTACATTGAGCCTATCACATAAACAACTGACATTACATTCATAACCATAACAAGCATAACTCATGCACAAGAATGGTATGATGACATCAAGTCATACCTTCTACAAGGTAATCCTCCACAACATCTAACCATTGCCCAAAAGGATGCCGTGTGAAAACAATCATGACAGTATGTCCTCATAGGTGATAACACACTCTGTTGCAGATCCTACAATGGCATACTACTAACCTATGTTAGGAATAGTGAAGCACAAATGATTGTTGATCAAGTCCACGAGGGACTGTGTGGAGGTCACATAGCACCCAAGGTAATGACATTGAAAATCATATGCTTAGGCTACTATTGGCCTTACATGGAGTATGATTGCATCTCTAAGGTCAAGATGTGTGATGTGTGTTAATGACATGGCAACTTAATGCATGTGCCACCTATTTAACTGCACATCACATAGATCACATGGTCATTCTAACATTGGGTGTTGGATATCATAGGACCTATCATGCCTAAGTCTTTCATAGGACATAGCTTCATCGTAACAATAACTAAATACTTTACCAAGTGGGTTGAAGCTATTTCCCTTAGGAAGATAACATTGCAACAAGTTTTTAAATTTATTCTTAATAGCATAGTGACCCAAATTGGTCTACCCATGAGTATAGTCACAGACAAGAGGCCACAACTTAGCAGTGTAGAAACCAAAGCCTTCTGTGAAGTCCTTGGCATTAAGCATTCCTTTTCATTGTCATACTACCCGTAGGTGAATGGCCAAGTAGAGGCTACAAATAAGGCCATCATCAACCTTCTGAAGAAGATGCTTAGTAGCACCAAATGATGATGGCACGAGTAGCTAGTTTATGCACTATGGGCCTACTACACAACACACAGAAAAATAGGTAAGACACCATATAGCCTTGTGTATGGGTCTGAAGCAATTTTGCCTCTTGAATTGCAGGTTCCATCACTCTATGTGACCCTCTCAAGCTTCATTAATGAGGCTCAAAATAATGAGTTGAGAATCATTGATCTTAACTCCATATAGGAGAAGCACATGTAGACACTTGATCACATTGAATGGTACCAAGAAAAGCAATGGCAAAAGCACCATCACAATTAGCATCAATGCTTAATCAAGAGAGTAAACTTAGTCCTCAAGGCCATTTGTGAACCTACAAAATAATTCTTAGCTAACTAGGAAGGGCCTTTCCTGGTCAAGGCCTATGACAAAGGAGCATTCAAACTTGTTGATCTAGATGATAATGAGTTTGCCAATTCAATCAACCATTTATATCTGAAGTTGTACTATGCTTAGTAGGCAACGCCACATCAATGACAAAGCAAGGTAAGTAAGCATCTGCTATGACATTAAATTGGCATAGTAAGTCCACTATGACTATAAACTAGCACAACTTATCCTTGGGCCATGATGCTAAAACTAGCACCCACAACATTTGTCCACTACAACGCTAAACTAGCACAACACATTCGCTATGACTATAAAATGGCACAGAGCATCCTTGGGCCATGATTCTAAAACTAGCATCCACAACATTCATCTGCTATGACATTAAACTGGCATAGCTCATCCTTGGGTCATGATGTTAAACTGGCACAACATCCACTGTTCGCTACGACATTAAACTAGTACACAACAGTCTACTAGGACTATAAACTAGCACATCATAGTTTGCCAGGACCTTAAACTATGTTCACGGTCTACTAGGACCTTAAACTAGCATAACTTATAGTCTACTAAGATCTTAAATTGGGTCTACAATTTAGCACACATAGGTCAACATGCATAGTTCTTTGGACAAGAAAGTGTGAATACTTCCAATCCTCCATCATTTTCCCACACCTCTCAAGTAGGGTAAGGTAGGGCATTATAGTTCTAGAATGGAGTTCACATTGTCAAGAAAGAAACCTTTGGGACATTTGTAGCATTACCACCCTTGGCATTTTGTTGATCCTCCAAAGATGCACTTGGGCATTTTGCTGACCTTTTGGAACTACCACCACCATCACCAGTTGTACCATCCCTAGGCCATGCTAACAACATCACTAGCCTTGGGAATTTCATTATTGGTTGGATCTCTCACCATCAACGCCACCCAAGTACCAGTAGTACTATGGCCCAGCCATCTTGCTACCATCCTCCAGCCCTCACCATTGCCTAGGCTTCGAAGCACAATCAACATTCTAGCTTTCTAGAATTTTGTTGGATTTCTAAGTTCTTATCCTTGGTGTGGAGTCTCAAGCACCTACATCGCCATCACCATAGGCTACCTTGCTGGCCTCTTTAGGGTGCTCACTTCTAGTGTGGCTATTGAAGCTTTTGCAACCTTTTGGCTCCAACACCTGCACTAGCCTTTTTGCTTTGCCATTGCAAGCTCTTGTAACTAGCCAAGCACTTGCAGCACTTGCAACACCCTCACAACAAGTAGTTTTCTCTTATCTCATATTGTGTGGTTGTTTTCTTATCTCCTTTATGTTGTGTTTATAGGACAAAGCCCTAGAGATGATCATTTAGAGACATGTTTCATTATAGCAATAAGTTACCACATTACTCTAATGTGCCTAGTTGGACTCACCAAGCCACTTGAAAGGGCACATCCCTATTACCCTGCTAAAGCCTATTTGCATTCACCTCTTTATCTTACATTTTCCTATCTTCCTTGCCAACTTCTCGTATGCACATGACACCCTTATTTGAGTTGACTGTAGAACCCATGATAGATGTAACACAACTCGTCCCATGGGAAGCCCCTATGGGCTAGTCAAAGCCCAAGCAAATATAATGCAACTCATCTCAGGGAGGAAACACCTATCCTATAGAAGTGATATGGTTGCCTCTAAGAAAAGCCTATCGAGTGGCATGTAGTCAACTAAATGATAAGCATCTTGTATCTAGCATTTCACAAATATATATATATATATATATATATATATAGGGTAAAACATTTTCCCAAGCAAAGTCTAGCAAAGCTACAATTTTTCCACTAGTCTAACCCTGAATTTGCATTGACCTTCTCATAAGCACTTTGATGAGAGGTCAACATGTCTAGGGTAAGCCATTTTGATGCTATGGGCAATGGATCTCTCACAAGCATTTTGACAAGAGGCCATTGTTTGGTGACAAGCCACCTTGGTGCCATGATCATGGTCAACCATGCTAAATTTGCATCTTGCAGCATGATATAATGTTTGCATCTCATTCCTCCCTTGCTATCCTCAAGCCAATTCCCTACATCCATTACCTTTAGCTTAACGTACCATTAGCACTATTAAGCCCAATAAAGCACCATTTGATCAAGTATTGATGAGCAATGTTGGTCTTGGGCCTATTGTGATGTTTTAGGTTCTTTGTCGACATCTCTCGAGCCACTCCTTTAGACATCGACAAAGAGGGACCAATGAGACACCATCAAATTTTGGCCCTAGCACTTCAACAAAAAATTTTTTCAAGTGTTTAGCCCATGCTTCCACTACTAAGACTACACCCTAGAGCATAGTTAGTGTAGTATGCAACACAAAGCTAGATTTACAAAATTTTCTAAGTGTCAACAGTAGTTGCAAAAGTTTTCTAAGTGTTGTGCTACACTCCCATTCTTCTTGCTATGCTCCAAAGCATAGCCAGCATAGCATGCACTTCAATGGCCAATATTTCCTAAGTGTTAAGCTAGAAGTTATTAAGCTAGCATGGAAAAGACATTTTGGCAAATTTTCTAACTCTTGAAGCTACCCATCCTATTACGCTCTAGAGCATAGCTAGTGTAACCTGGATGAATATTACAAGTTTTGCTAATTTTTTCTAAGTTTCAATGCTATGATCTAACTTTCCTTACTATGCTCTAGAGCATAGCTAGCACCAAAATTCAATATTTGCAGAGTTTGCCTAACTATTGGGTTACGCTCTAGATCGTAGTTAGCGTAGCAATGCAGGGTAGCCTCCAAAAGCTTCCAAAGCCTAGCACTAGCCTTCATCTCAGCTTCAACACTTCTCTAGCAAGCAAGATCAGCAATTTGCATCTCTTTTGCACCCCCTATGTCCCAAGATTATACCTATGCTCGACCCCACTTGAAAGAGGGAAGAGCGTAGTCCTAGATCATATCCTCCAAATTACACTATTTTACACTATTTCCAAGTACATCGTGGTCTCTTCAGCTTTGGCACATGTAGTCTTGGTAGCATATTCATAGTCTAGCAATCTCTTAGGGTCCATTGGAGCACACTAGAGTGTAACACCAATTAGTCTAGTGGGAGTGTAGCTAGGGTTAGCATAGCCTCAACTACCCCCTTTGCCATGTGATGCCCAATCCAAAGTTCAGGTTAACCCTAACCCTATAAATACCCATGCATTTCACATTTTAGAGGTTGGTAATCTCATTTAGTAGTTGGAATTTTAAAGAATTTGGTGGGCATTTTCATTTAGTAGTTAGCATCTTGGCATTAGCACTCTTGCACTCAAACACCCTTAGTACCTTGGCAAAACTTTGGAAGACCTTTGCATATCACAACGCATCAAAGCCCACAAGAAACCATGGTAACCAACCTAATAGGCACATACTTTATGAAAAATGTCATTTTTCATACCCCAAAAACCCTAGAGACTATGACTACGCTGCCTACTGTGCCTATCTGTACATTGTGTACCTCCTCTTCTGCAATTGCTACACTCCCTTGTTTAGGGTGGTGCCATTCTTCCTCTCTCAAACTTCATTGCATTTTCAAGCATTTTCTTTAGCATTTAGTATCGCACTTGCATTTTTCACTATTTTGCACATATTTTCATGTTTGCACAATTGTTCTCACACTAGAAAACCATGCTACACTCAAGCTTAGTTAGCCTTGGTACCACCAAAACCACTATGTGAACCGTCTAGAACTAGTTCATTGAAACACTTCATAATTCCCAATTCCATTGACAAGACTATTCTAGGTGCTTTGACTTTGTTTTTCCCCTCTAGTGGAAACCCTTTAAATAGGGGGTTGGGTTAGGGCTATACTGTGGTTGTGGTTCCCTCAACATGACCATTCCAACTACCAACATTTTCGTTTGCTACATAGTCCACATTCGTGAAGCCATGTAGACTATGTACAACCCACGGAGTAAGGTGGAGAAGATGAAGGCATTTCCAGATGCCTTTCCTCTTCCATCTAATGTAGCAAATACAGTAGCATAGCCACAACCTTAGCCTCAGTTACCACCAACACAAGTGCCAGAGATTGGAGAAGATCCTTCAACACCCTAGGAGTCTCCACCTCCTAGCACTATTTGATCTTCTCTTCATCTTCAACAATCAAAGGATTGATGTGGGTCATTTTTTTTAAGGGTGTTGATGAGTCATGATTTTGTCAGCTTTGATATTAGAGCCTCGATATCAGATACATGATATTGGGTCCCAAGAAATGATGTCAGATATCTGATATCATCTCTTCCATACTAGCCTATAAATACAACACTTGGGTGCATGGTTGGGATATAGTTAGTTGATAGATTAGAGATAGCTTTTTCTTAGATTTTTTATTTCTACTTCTATTATTTTCCAATGCATTTCCTTAATGTGATGTTTGTGATTTTACGACATCCTTATTTAAGTGTGATGTATTTATATAAATTACATGACCAGAAATGAAGATTGAGATTACTTTCATCATTACAGCATCCACTTAGATTTATTATTACTTTTAATTGTTTAATCATTTAACATTTTCCTTAGTTAATATTTCCCTTTATTGCTCTTTACTATTCCTATCATTAAGCAAAATGAGTACGACTAATCACAACCACTTAAGTGTAATTACTTAGTAACCTAGTAGTATATTGTTTGGTAAGCCCAATGACATACGCTTGGTAATCCTAGCGATAGTTACAAGAAGTTCAAGGCATGTGTAGATGATTAGGAATGAATACTCATGCACATAGGTTAGTTTAGATTTTACTTTCCACTATTAATTAGATTAATTAATTAATCTCTTTATTACCATTACGAGTAGCTTAGGGATAGTAAACATCAATCATATACCTCACTTTGGACTAAATCATATGTGGAAAACTACCACTAGTCCAAGTGGAAAGATAATGAACTACAATCAAAGCATAATGATTTAGATGAATAACTAGTCCTATCTATGGAATTTGGCTAGATCGTGTGTGAACACTTGTGATTTGTATGGTTGGACGTAGGGGTACCTTGCTGCTCATCATTAGCACTATTGCTAGGAATGGTTCTAGTTATCTAGATTAGTTATATCATATTAATGAGCGACAAGGTATCCCTACGTCCAACCATACGAATCACAAGTATTCATACACGATCTGGTTGAATTTTGTGGATAGGACTAGTTGTGCATCTAAATGATTATGCTCTAATCAAAGTTTGTTGTCTTCCCATTTGGACTAATGGTAGCTTTGTCATGTATGATTTAGTCCAAAGTGAGGCATATGATGATGTTGTCTAACCCTATGCTACTCCTAATGACAATAAAGAGATTAATTAATTAAGCTAAGTAATCATGGAAAGTAAAGTCTAAACGAGGCTACATGTGATGAGTATCCATTCTTAATCATCTGCACATGCCTTGGACTTCATGAGACTACCACTAGGATTACCAAGTAATCACACTTAAGTGCTCGTGATTAATCATACTCATTCTGCTTAATGATAGGAACCGTAAAGAGCAATAAATGGAGACAATAATTAAGGAAAATGGGAAATAATTAAATAATTAAAAACACTAATAAATCTAAGTGGATGCTACAATGACATGTAACGTGTAATGTGTTCAAGTATTTCACACTCAAATAAGGATGCTATATAATTACAAACATCACACTGTGGGCATGCACTAGGAAATAATGAAATTGGAAATCAACAATCTATGAAAAAGCTAACTAAAATCTAAAACTAAATTATGTCCAAACCATGCACCAAAGTGTTGTATTTATAAGCTAGCATGGAAGAGATGATATCAGATATCTGACATCAATACTTAGAACCAAATATCGGGTATCCAATATCAAGGCTCCAATATTAAAGCTGACAAAATCATGAATCATCATACCCCCATGACTGAATGAAAACTCATCCTTGAGTTAAATAAAATGAGGAGTAGGTTCTTTATAGAATATTGGGAAGTTATGGAATTATTGACTGACTCAAAAAATCAAACAAACAAATCGACTCTTTCATGCCATAGTGGTGTTTTTTCAAAAATTTGGACACAACTTTACAAGACAAAATGGGGAAGCTCATGTAGTCCACAAAGGAAATGGCTCCTCCATTAGTTGCTTCCCTTTATGTCTTGAAATTTGTAGTAGTTGAGTAGTGCCAACAACTTTTCTTCTTTCATCCTTGGGTTATGTACCAATTGATGTGTGCTAGCATTGGTACATCTCAAGGGCATGGTAGCTGTGGAAACATTTGGTTGACCTTCATGTTCCAAGCTGCAAAATTGCCATCGTTCCTCTTCAAAGGCCCTAGTATTTTCTTTAAACTCATGATAATCTATTAATCTCCTGGCCAATTCTAAAGTAACATCTTTTTGTCCATTTTTGTGAGCTTTGATAACCTCTAGTTCTGAGTTTTCTACATGAAAGTTTCTGTAAAGCATCCTTTCTATTTGCAAACTCTTTTTCATATAGTGCGTAGGTGGTCACTACCTACTTCTCTAGCTCAATTCTAAGTCAACCTACTATTAACATGGCAAGGTTGGCATATCAGAGATTAGCCAATGCCATGTATTCTTTCAATTCCTCAATTTGTAATCTTTATTCTTCACTTCTGCTTGATGGACCAATGCATAATTGATGAGCAACGAGGTACCCCTACATCCAACAATACAAATCATGAAGTGTTCATGCACAATTTAGTTGAATTATATGGACTTTATTATTTCCATTGCACTAGCCCTTTAGGAAGTGAATCTATCCTTAAGGTTAATCATTATTCTCCTAATTACATTTGTGATGTTCATTGGTATGGTTAAGTGTAACTAAGGCATTTTATTTTTATCATTTTTATGTTTTATAGTTAGGTGCTTGAATTGTAGATAAAAAAGACTAATCTAAATTAATTAATTAACTAATTATTTAACTAATCCTAACATAAGTATCTGTTCCCACTTTCCATGCACATCTTGAACCCATGTATCCACTGTTGGGCAACCAAGCGATAACGCTATTGGGATTACCAAGTGAATACATATTATGCTCGAAGTGGTCGACTTATGTGTGTAATCTATCTTACTTGATTGCCTCATTAATGTAATAACTGGGAAATATTTAATAACTAATTGAAATAATTTAATAAATAATTGGAAATAGGGAATGCATAAATAGAATAGCTAATCTA
Source organism: Gnetum montanum (assembly GCA_015680685.1). Classification (NCBI taxonomy): domain Eukaryota; kingdom Viridiplantae; phylum Streptophyta; class Gnetopsida; order Gnetales; family Gnetaceae; genus Gnetum; species Gnetum montanum. The sequence goes on along the minus strand of MNCI01002568.1, from coordinate 1,117,288 downwards.
TCCAAAGTGCTACAAGGTTTATCAGAAAGCTCATATTTATTGTCACACACACTATTATGATTAGGTATAACAATTCTTGAATAAATATTTGTACACTTAATGACTCCTACTGCATGCACTTGGAGGAAAAATTCAAACGTTCAAATGGAAAAATGCAAGAGCTCCATTGCAACTACAATCTACTTATGCCATAAATGCAACTGCAAGCATGTATTTATAGTCGACTATAGACACTACATCAATGAGGCCATGTTGATGCATGATATGATGTGTTAACTAGGCCTCATTGATGAGACTTAGATGATGAGGCTACATTGACAAGGTTTCATTGATCCAACCAATAGAACACGACTCATCATACCCATACGACTGAATGAAAACTCATCCTTGAGTTCTTTTACAAAATTGGAAAGGTATGAGATTATTGATTGACTTTTCTTCAAATAAAATAACTAAATAACTTGAAAAAAATGGAGTATATGGATCAACAAATTACAAAAAATGAAGGTATGTAGGAACAAAATTAAATAGCATGACTCAAATCTTCAAAATTGGACAACATGTTCCTTGATGGTGTGAAGCTTGTTAAAGAAGATCAAATGGTCTCAAGTGGTGATGGTTTTTGAGGCTCTGAGGGACCTTCATCGACTTTACATGAGTAGTTGAGGTAGCCACAGTTGTTTTGCGGCTGCTATGACTTTAGGTGGGAGGTAGAAAGCATCCAGAAATCCCTTCATTTTTTCCTCCTTACTCCTAGGATCATGCACCATCCACATAGCTTTCCCAATGTGGGTTGAAATAGGCACATCCCAAGTACACGAGATTGCTGGAAACAACTCCTTTGCATTGACAAACCAAGTAGTGAACTACATGCATTCAATGTTAAATACCCTAATCATGTCTTCTAGATTTTGGTTTTCATTCATCTTTTTGTCTAGGTTCTCACAATAGATCATTGATCTCTAAATCACCCTTTGAGAACTTTGAGTTTAGCATTAGTAGTCTCAAGCTTCTGCCTAGCATCCTTGTGGTGCTTGAACTTAGCCTCATATAGCATATATGAACTAGCCACTTATTTCTCCAATTCTGACTACAGTTGTTTGGCTATTAGCATTACCAAGTTTCCATAATGAACATTGGTCAACTCCATGTACTCTATCATTTCCTCAATTTGCAACTCCTTTAAGTGGATCTCTACTTTTTTGTAGGTGTCGATTCCATCAAGGATGGGCTATCACATCTCTCTTCCTTGCTAGAGTTGTTGGAGGGCTTCATTTAGTTTCACCTTCGTCACCTAAATTTATTTTTCATTTAATTCCTTCTATAGGCCAACCTAGTCCCTATAGTGATTCTTCACTTTCTCAAATTTTAGGACTTTGTTCTTCTAGGTGGTGATCTCAATGGTTGATTTCTGGCACAAGGTGTGTACCTCCTCCATGAACAAACTGTGATTTTTTGGGGCCAGTTTTCTCAATTTGATATTTACCCCGGTAAGCTGCTCTTGCTATTGATGAATGAATTCTTACATTTGATCTTTCTAGGCATCAACATTTTGTAGGCAATGATTTTATGTGGTCAATGCTTCATTCTCTTGGCACATGATTTAAGTCCTTTTTTATTAAGTGCATTTCAGCTTCGACTATAAACTATTTAAAGATGGCCAACACTACCTCCTCCTTAGCCTTCTAAAATCATTCTTGAAGCTATTTAATAGCTTCATCCCTTGTCACTGTTGGGCTGAGAATTGATTATTCTGCAAGTTCGACATGAATTTTAGCAGCCTCTATGGCCAAACGTTGATTTTGCTCTTAGGCCATTTCTAGTTGCTCCTCCAAAATAATACATCTACCCCTTACATTCACTAGCTTTGACTAGGTTGCAGTGATGTTCTCTGGAAGATCAAAAATGTCCAGAGTTGGTTGCCTAGTTCCTACTAGTTGTTCCAGTAATTATTCATGATGGGTTGCGTTCAATTTCTTGCTAACCATGCTTGTGGATGTCTACGCATCTTGAAGTGCAGATACATCTAGTACAAATGTTGCGGGTGTGTTCAATGTTTCTGCTACATGGTTAGCTACCACTTCTACTGTTATTTCCTACCCTTGGTGTTGCATCACCAAGACAGTTACCTCTTCACCTTCTTCCAACCACACTGAGAAAGTGGTGGCATTCCTAGAGATTTCTAAGAATAGATGATGTGTTGCTAGTAACACCATTACCTCTTGAGCATTGGGATCTAACCTCAAAGGTAGCTATGTTCTTTGGGCAAAGAAAATGGGACCACCCCTCTCCATCTGGCTAACTATTTGGGCCACCTCATTAAGGTGACTCATTGTTGGCTAGTACATAGATGGATTTTCCCCACTCGTTCCTACTTGTTGCTCTTGACCAATCAAGAGCTATTTTTGGATTTTCCATAGCCATTCCATGGTTGCGTAGGCCTCTAGTGTTGTTTCCTAAGTGGGTGGTGGTGGGAGCAGCTCCTCTAATTAAGTCATTACTGGCATATTCTCTTTCATGATCTTGGACCATGAAGCCAAAGGAGTATGCTTGAGTGTATCATTGGAGTAGCAAACGATGCCTACACTTTTGCAAAGTTTTCTAATGAGGCATGGAAAGGGTAGGGTCTTCCTTTCACATTCATTTTCTCTGAAACATTTTTCAACCTCCAAGTATAGCAGTTGTGGAAGATTAATGGGGAACTTCTCACTCAAAGCGGTGTATGCTCAAGTGGAGAAAGCAGTCACCTTGCTTAGCCTCACCATTAGATTGAGGTGACAAGTTGAAATCTTGAAATAAATCCACTCCACTGATGTGAGTGCATCATACTCCTTATGAACCACCATGTAACAACGCTAGGCCCACTCCTTCTTGGCCTCAGGATCATCTTGCATGGATAATTCTGCCAATTGTGTTCAAGTGTTAGGAAATCCAAATGCCTATGCAATAGCTTCTACTGAATAGGATACTTGAATGTCCTTGATCTTGACTACGGATCCTAACCTTCGACTATTCTAGAAGAGGTATGTTTCTCTCATGTACCACTCCCCATTGGACATGATGATTGGCCACATGGATGAGGTTCATGATTGAGTCTTAACATCCTTTGGAGCCTTTTCTAAAAATGGCCTAAAGTTGATCTCTTAAAGAACAAATCATTGAATTTCTCAAGACTTGATGATATCAAGGTAGGCTTGAGTCAAAGTGACCTCAAGCTTTGGCATAGGTCTAGGCACTTCTCCTCTTTGTGATTTTTTGGTTAACACTTCTTCTCGAATCTGTTGGATAGATTCCACTTCAAGCTCCTTATGAAGAGGTCCCATTGCATGGGTCACATCAAGTAGTTCCTGGCCTTGTTTTTGATGGCCTCTTCCAGATCTAGGTTATTTCTCTCATGGTTGTGAGGTTTCTCCTTCCTACAAAACAATTTTTCTTTGGTGTCATCTGTAATCACAACAAAACTATGGATTATCAATTATTGTGTAACCTTAAAAAAATTGGAATACCTTATCTCTTAAGGATAGTTACAATTGGATAAGTTGTGATTATGGTTGTTTTAATTAATCCAATTATCATTTATTTATGTATTTCCATTAATAAATCATCCCAAAGGTTCTTGGAAGGGTTAATTTGTGAAAAAGTTGATGTTTATATGTTGTTAAGGTTTTTAACCCTTATAAGTATAGGATCAAAAAATGGAGTGAATTGGACAAACAGTTGGGAAGTTATGAGCTCTAGAAAGTTTTGGGCTTTGAAAAATTTGAAACCATCCCCTTGTATTATGAGTAAATGGAAAAAAATTACAAAGTACTCGATGGTATATATATAGGGTTTTTATAATGCATTTACAAGGCCTAGTCAACTAGGCCTCTTTGACTAGGGTGGATGCATCGATGGGGCCTCAACGATGCAATCCTTGACCACCATAGTTAAACTTTGACCTTAGTCAAACTTGCAAAATATGAAGAGTTTTTGAGTGAAATTGGAATAAAATGAAAGCTCTAAAGATCAAGATTAGTATGAAAACGTGAGAAAAGGTTGTTAAAGCTCATAAATTTGGAAAAATGAAGAAAATTTAATTTAGTGGATGAATGAAATGAAAGATTAAGGAGAACTGAGCAATTTATGCAATGGAAAATGCAAAAGATAGGATTGTAACGATGTCAAAGGTAAGGAACCTTAACTAATCAATTCAAGAGCTATGCAAGTGAGTCCTTCCCATAGCAAGCTTATGACTTTTTTGCCCTTGCATAACCTAAAATAAGGAGTCCATGGGTCCCATAGTCAAGTTAATGATCATGACAAGTGATGAGACGCGATATGCACAAGCCGCGATATCGCGTACGCGATATCGCAGTCCGTCGCCATATCTATAAATAAGAGGTGGCACTCCCCTCATTTCGATATAGAGGTTAGAAGTAGCAAAGCTCTGGTGGATTGATCACCCCAGAGATAGAATATTTTCCATGTGCCCGCAGTAGGAGTCCCCCAAGTGAACGGTTCTTTATTCGAGCAGCTGTGTACCTGAACGCAAGTTGTGTACGACAATAAAGACGAGCTTTGTGGATAAACCTTGCAATACATGGATAGGTTTATTTAATGTTATTTATTGCTTTCCTAGTAGCGCGGCATGAGTACGACTTGGTTACGAGCATTGACGAATGTGTACGGCTAGCCAAGAAATCGGCTACTCATCATGATTAGATTCTCTCACCCTTATCTCCTAGAACGTGGGACGAGTACGACTTGATTACGAGTATCTATGGATGTGTACGGCTAGTTAAGAAATCGGCTACTTGTCACACTTAGGCTAGTTAGGTGCCTCAGTATGACCACTTCGAGCACGTGCGTTACATGTGGTAATCCCAGTAACGATTAACGTTTGGTAGCCACAGTTGCATAGTTCAAGGTGTGTACGATAAGTGGGAACGGATGCTGACGCTAGTTAAATTAGACTTAGGACATTAGTTAGAGTAGTTAGTTCTCTCAACCCTTCACTCCTTAGCATAGGAGATAAACCTAAAAAGACCAAAAAAATCATAGATCTCAGACTTACTTGACCATACACCGTGACAACAACAAGTAAGTCTAGGAAGACAACGATTAATTAACCCCAAGTGTTCCTTGCGGCATTTAGGCATTTAGTTTGTGGAGTTCGACCGGATCACACGTGCTACACTTGTTTCGTATGGTTGAGTGTAGGGGTACCTCGCCACTCATCATAGGCACCATTGCCGGGGACTAAGTGTTTGTACGCCAATTAGAACATTAAGAAATCTTTCACATCATTGTGAGCCTTAACAAACCTTTGGGTTAATTAGTTAAATAAGAACATATATAACAGTGAATAGCACACCAATTAAATGGCTTCTTCTCATAAGGTTAATTCACCTAGGGATAACACGGAAGACAGTCAGCAACATACACATAACCTAAACCAGCCAAGTCCTAAACAGTATAAGATAGCTTATACTCATCCTAATGAGTATATTCCTAATTACACTTTTATCCTCCATCAGGATGAATAGTTGCGCTAGAGAGATTTGTTTGGTAACATAGTTTTACCACCAGATCGAGCTGTTCCGAACATGCTCTTCCGTGCCTTAGCACAGATTGGCATGCAGGACTTATTCGTTGAATACGTTGCTAGAGAATATGATATAAGGGATTATCATCCCACTGCTTTGCAACGTATGAGGGATGAAAAGCAGGAGAGCCAACACTCATTTTTCAAGGGCAAGGTCCCCCATGTCCTTAGTGAAATAGAAGACGAGGAACCCCTCATAACGGGTTTCTTAGGAAATGATGTTCCTCCTCCTCACAATGGTGAAGAGGTTAGGCATCAGGGCCTTCGATCAATGGTACATACTACGGGCTCTAATCCCTGTGAACACCAATTTTTCACGGTAGGAACAACCACTCACACTAAGGACAGAAACTTTGATCGTCACAACGATCGGGGCCAAAGCAACCGAAGAGAAGGTAAGAAACATCACCATGGTGATGGATCCCCTTCCTCTTCTCCTTCATCTCACCATTCACACTCTCCTTCCACATTTGGGCGTAACCATCATGAGCATAATGGAGAGGGTAAAAGTAAGGAAGATGAAAGACCTCGACAGGAAGGTCGAGAGTTAGGACAAGGGCAAGGACATAGGGAGAGTAGGGAACCACCATGAAGACATCATAGACGTCATGACAGGGATGATCATGACGAACTCCTACTCACAACC
>MNCI01002568.1:1089869-1108025 GCA_015680685.1 Gnetum montanum | reverse complement strand
GTTATGGAACCAAAAGTGTTCCCTCTAACTAAGGCCCCTCTCGCTTCCCATTCACTCATTTGTTTCGTCGGAATGGTGGTGGCTCTTTGAAGATGCATCCTCGTTATCCATGTAAATGGTTTAACCAAATGCATTGATGCGAAACTGGAAGTGGTTGGTTTGAGGCCAGAGTTGGAATGAGATTTGCCAAGTCACATTAACCATAAACCACACAAGAGGTTGTACACCACCTTGTTCTTGAGATTCCATTCCATTTCTTTTCTCTCCATCCTTCTCTCCATTGTTCACCTCATTGTCGGTTGTATCATTAGTATATATATCTTGGTTGATGCATTGTTTTCTTTTCGGTAAATTCTTGCGGTTAAGACTTTAACTCTTGTTCCAAAAGACATTCCCAGAGCCTACGGACTCTTTGAATGTGGGTTTGTCAGGGCATTAACAGCATGAGCCTGCTTTGGGGAGGACCCATTGACATTCCTATTTGGAGCATTAGTTAACTTCTTTTCCTTAACATTTTGTAATTAATTTTATTTTTGTTCATTTCCATTTTGACATCTACTTCACTGATGTTTTCAGTTGTCCCTTTTTATCTATCTTTCTTACTCCTTTCCCTTCTTCATTCTAATGCTACCGGAGGTTCGCGATTAGTCATGGGGGTACGGGGCCTACTTTTTTCGATTTTCTCCTAGCCCTAAAATTTTTCATTTTCTTCCTAACCCCTACACCTTCGGTAGTCATCATTACTACATCTCCGGATCCATATTAGCCATACCACAACCTAGCCAATGGACCTACACTGAAGCAAGGTATTATTTACTTAATGATTCAATTACCCTTGCTAATATATGATTGTGTTGTGTGTGCAGATGGTAATCATACTGAAACACCACAAAATTCGGAGCTTAGTACTTGTCTGACACCAAATAGGACCCTGGAACCCACGAATGACGCCGGCTGTATGATCGCAACACTTAATTTTTACTAAGTATATGGTGCCAGCGTATACACTCCAGTGTATACGCCAAGATCACACACAGCGTATACACCCAGCATACAACGTATACGCCCAGCATTCCAGCGTATACGTCTGGCTCTCCGGCGTACACGCCCAGGCACTGCAAATGCACACGCTCGAGGACAGAATCTCCAATGACAGCATGAAGATAACACCGAAGAGCAAGGATTGTAGCAAGTGGCACCCTTCAGTGTATGCGCCCGGCGTGTACGCCCAGCATCCATCAGCTTATGTGCCTGGCATGTACGCCCAGCACCCTTCGGCGTATGCGCCTGGCGTGTACACCCAGCACCCTTTGACGTATGCGCCTGGCGTGTACGCCCAGCATCCATCAGCGTATACGCCCGGCGTTCACGCCCAGCATTCCAGCGTATACGCCCAGCGCTCAGCATCTCCACCCAGTTCACGCCCAGCATTTTCAGCGTATATGTCCAGCGTATACGCCCAGCAGTTATAACATTTTGTATATTTGTAAAGTGTATGCACCCAGTCCACGCGCCACGTGTCTCCCATCCCGAGTCTAGCATAACAACCTATATAAAACCCCCATTTTTCCACTTCATCGAGACGGTTCGCAAAAATCCAAGAGCACACCAAAGAACATTTACGCTGCGCAAAAGAGCAAAAAGCCTTCTTACACTGGGAAGCCCTACACGCTGCCGATCGAGTCTCTTATGCTCCACTCACCCTGCAAACCGTCCGAGTCACCTCTGTGTACGCCAGGGCTTTTCGTCCGCCTTGTGTTCCAGCAACTACGTTAGACCAGTGTACTATATTCTGACTCAATAATTCCATCGCTTCATTTGCTGCAAGTTCTTTTACAGTTTTACGTCAATTTGGCCCACACCTCGTTTGCGTCTATTTACGCTCGCGCTTCGTTTGCATCTGTTTACGTTTCACGTTGTTTTTGCTGTTTACGCATGCACGCCGTTTACGCATAACCCAACGTATAGCATTTTGCATACGCGCAGGGAAATCCTTGTCTGATCCGCGTGCAGACCACCCAAGGTACTCTGCCTCCGTTGCATTCCAGCTCGTCCTCAGGCGAAGGCAGGGTCTTCTGTACCCGTCCCGCGATCCCACGGCCTCTGTTTTCCCTTCCAGTCGGAGATCGACGATTTCAGGTGGTACAGAAATTGGCGCTAGAAGGAGGGCCTCCTAAAACTCTTACACGCCGCTACCTATAAAAGCGAAGACATACCCTGATCCTTGTCACCTTATGGGGGATCCCCCAAATCCAAGTCACCCTTGAGGAAGCTACTGAACATTTGATTGATAGCCTCCTGGTCGTCCAAGGGTGCAGTTTCAGTAGTCTTCTCCGTTAATGGCTCCGTTCCCCCGCCTTGGCTCTTCTCCAGGCTTTCCTCCCCATTGTTTTTCTCGGTACGTGTTTCCTCCTCCTCTCTGATGGTCTCCAAGGCCTATTTCCTCACTGCCCCAAACCGAAAACAATAACGACACATAAGCAATTGAAGTAAGGGTTATAAATGGATGAAAACGATGCAATAACAAGTGGATGAGCTTCGCTTACCAGGTATCTTAAAGTGTACCCGCTTCACACGTGGCTGGTTTATCTCAGCGGCTTCCTCCATGGTGCATTCAGGTCTTTTCAACTTTAACTTGGCTTCGCCAATGGTTTCTTTAATAACCCGCTCAGCCCGCCTGGCGGTTAAAGGTACATCCGCTGGCTCCACCCCCAGACTATCCCATATGTGGATGGAACCGCCAGATGATCCTCCTGTGGTAACAGACACGGACTCGTCGATACCTTTTGGGGCATCCTGCGACTTGGCGGTCGCGTACAAGTGTTTGACCCACGGGCGGGATAGTTGACCCCGATCCCGTAAGACAAACTTGTTGTCCGCACGCACCACAAGAAACTTAGCAAAACGACGAAAATAGTCGACGAAGAAGGCAAAAGTGAAGTGTGATTGTGCTTCGATGTTTGAGCGCAACCGCACTATCTCTTTATGCAGGCCCGCCAACAAAAATTGAGCCCAGTTGTACCACAAGCCAGTTTCCAAAATAGTACGCATGATGCGTACCGCCTCCACCCCAAAACTCCGCACTTGAGAAAGGGTTTTGGGAAATACCCGTGCTCGAAACAAGGGATACAGTTCGTTCACCTCAACAACCTTTGCCTTCCCCTACATTGGGAACCCCTTGGTGCTTTTCTTCACACCAAGCTAGGACTCCAGTTCACAGATCGTTTGGAGCTCTTTGTGAGACCTGTCCAACACTACAGGTAGGCCATTTGCCGGCATGCCAAATAAGTTAGAAAAGAATACAGGTGACAGATGAAACAACACCTTGACACCCTTAATTCGGGTGTTGTACTGAGAGACAGACTCATTGAAAGAGTCCACGATCCCTATCATTTCCCCGATTGAGACATTAGGGCTTGGCGTCATAAAAAGTTCCAAGAGGCTTGCATCATCCAAGCAACGGGTGAGGGCGGGCGGAGCAAGCTTACGCAGCCACTTCTGCGCTTTTGCTACCTCCCCGAACTTCACTGACAAAGTTGTCTCAGTTCGGCCTGTTGTCACGGGATCCCCACCGGAAGGTACATCAACTGTTAAAGCAAGTTAAAACAACCACATCAACCTCCTAACCCCAAAATAGTTGAAAAAATCCACTAACGCATTTAATACATGCTATTACTCACCGTCAGTGGCAGATCTGGAAGTGCTGCCAAAGCTATCTGGAAAGACTGGCCCCTGATCTGTCCAGTCTCCATGGAGCCACCCATGAGCCTTACACATCGTAAAGGCCCTAGAAAACTGATTATGGAAACGAACCATTGAACCCTTCGTTTGAGCCAGTACGGCCCCGTGAAGAGTGGGGCCCGTCATAAAGGCCTCCAAAGCGACGCGAGCGAGGGCTATCCCTTCATCCTCAATCAGAGTCCCATCTGGGTTGGTCTTTGGCCTGCAAATAAATGCATGTTAACACAAAAACTAACATCAAACGACAATCGATGAAGCAATAAAGTCAAATGGTCTTACCTGGTTATCCTGTACACTGTGCCAAGAGGATTTTGGAACAGGCTGTGTGCACGGGCAGCTATAAATAATGTATTGTTGATGTAATCTAACCCCGGTGGCAGCAATGCCCACAAACGCGTCAACGGGCAGGTTGACTTGGGCCCGTGGGTAGTGCCATCCTCATCAACAAACAACCCCTCGTCAATGTCTTTCATGAAGACCACGACACCTTCGGCGGCCCCCGGTAGTATTGCATCAACCACACTCCGTGCGGTCACCTCGTCAAAAAATGACCACATAGCCACTTCAAAATTGGTTAACAGGAAAGCCAGAAATTCGCCAGCACCTTCCCTGAACCACACCCCCTTGCTATCCACGAATAGATTCGGGGGCGCATTGCCATCCTCAACGCAGCCAGCCCATGTCAGAACCCCGACGAGTTTAACCATGATAAGAAAGCGTTTGCTGTCCCTGCAACCAATCGCAATGTGACAAAACAAAAGTTTACATCTTAAATCGACAAAGAAAATCAAAAATTTAACTGTTTACGCCCAGCGTATGCGCTGAACACAGCGTATACACCAACTCTACGCCCAGCGTATATGTTGTATACAACTTACGCCCAGCGTATATGCTGTACATAGCATATACACCCATGATTCACGCTCAGCGTATACACTGAACTCAACGTATACGCCAAACAGGGCACTTGGCACGATTCAAGCTTGGCCTTTACGCTGAACACAGAGCGTATACGCCGAGCAAACTTACACAGCGTATACGCTACAAAACGCAGCGTCTACGCTAAAACCCAAATCCCTCATGCGTAGCATATACGCTGAAGAAACCCTCAGCATATACGCCCGAATCCGCAGTCTATCAAGAGAACCAGTATGCCGAAAAAACCAGGCGTGTACAGCGTATATGCTGAGGAAACCCTTAGCGTACATGCTGTCGCGAAACACAATTTACGCTGGTACAAGCACGTCTATAAGCTTCACAGTTACGCTAAATAACAAAAGGATGCTAATAAAACGGATGACGCCATCTACGCTGCACAATTACGCTGGCGTATACGCTGAGCAAACCCTCGACGTATGTTCTCAATTTCGAGTTCGGCGTGAACAGTTTACACCAGAAAGAAAGCGGCATGCCGAAGAAAACTGTATGCGTATGGCGTATACACCGAACAAACCCTCAGCGTATACGCCGTCGTGAAAAACAGAACTTACACTGATAACAAACACGCCGACAAACTTTTATGCTAAAACGCGAAAAAATGTTTACGCTAGGATTGAACACCGTCTACGCTACGCAAATTACGCTACGCTGAAAACCCTCGTAAACCCGCTACACTCGACGTATACGCCGGGATCGTCTACGCTAGAAAGCACAAAAAAAACAGAAGCAGGGATCAAGGCTTACCTCTGGGACGTCACGGACCACGCTGGCACCTTCGGCCTAGGCAGGCCCTGTAGCATGGCCTCCGTCTCTTCGGCGAAGGTGAAGACAGGGCCCTTCCTCCCCTGACCCTCTACTTCCTTGCCCTTGCCCATTTCAGAGCGTCTACGCTAGCGATCCGCGTTCACGCTGAGTAACTGTACGCTGGGGTTAAGAAGCCTTGGCGTCTACGCTGGGTTCAACCTTCGGCGTCTACGCTCAGGTTCCGAGTTACGCTTACGCTAGGGTATGGTGGTTTACGCTTACGCTCTAGCAGTTGTACGCTTACGCTTACGCTCGCTTGAGTTACGCTCTACGTTGTCGCTTTCAAAAATAGACAACAAATGGACCCCCCTTCCCTTTATATAGAGCCCGACGCTGACGCCGCCGCCGCTCACGCTATCGTTGCCTCGTTTTCACCCTTTTTGCCTTTTTTGCCTATTTTTCACCAAAATCTGTCCAAAATGATAAAATTTAACGAAAAATTCATTCAAAAATAGTGATTATTACGTCCTGGTTCCTCCGCGGACCCTGTTTTACACATTTACACTGGTTTAAACAGCCATAAGCCCGGTACGGCCTTAAACTGCCATTTCCTCACCCAATGATGGCCCGGTATGGCCTTAAACTGCCGCTCACTGCCCAGTAAGGCATAAAACTGCCATACGTCCAGGTCTGACGATAATCCACCGTTATACCCGTACACATAGTCTAAAATCGTCAAAAGACACAGAACAATCCCTTTGCTCATGCAACTCTCGGTTTATTAGCAGGGATGAGCTCAATGGACTGCCAACGCTTAACCGCACCGTTGACCATCGACGGACCACACAGCACCATTACACGGGACTTTGACATAAACTTCATCAATTCAAGTCCACTAATGGACGACGCGGTCATAGCCTTAACACAGCAAACAACAGATGACTACGGAGGCATGACGAAATTTCTTGACATAGAGGCCGAAAACATCACTAAAGATCCGTTAGCTGAAACACCCATCACCATGCCCAATGGGGAAATCAAACTATTAAAATTAAGTACACTACTACAACCACACTTGGCACAAGACATCCAGAACATACTTAGGGAAAACATGAAAGCATTCACATGGTCTTATATGGACATGCCTAGGCTAGATCCTAGAATTGTCCAACACAACATTATTTTGGACTCCAAACTGAGACTGATAGAACAAAAAGCACGAAAAGTTAGACCCGAGGTGGCATTGGCAGTCCGCAATGAGATCACCAAGCTTTATCAAGCTGGTTTCATTCGGGCTGTTGATTACGTCGAATGGGTATCCAACATGGTCATCGTCCCGAAGAAAAATGGAAGCATTCGCTTATGCATCGACTTCCGAGATCTAAACGTAGCAACCATAAAAGATGACTTTCCCTTGCCCAGCATCGATCAACTCGTTGACTCAACTGCCAAACATGCCTTACTATCTTTTATGGATGGTTTTTCGGGATACAACCAGATACGCATCAACCTTGAACATCAACTTCGAATAACCTTCATGACCCCATGGGGAACTTTTTGTTACACAATGATGCCCTTTGGTCTCAAGAACGCTGGGGCCACTTATCAAAGAGCCATGACATTTATCTTTAGCGATTATATGTTATGATCGCTCAACGATTATGTAGATGACATCATGGTTAAGTCAAAAACGATCGAACAACACGTACAAGACCTCGACTTAGTCTTAAAACGTTGTCTAAAATATGAGCTAAGGCTTAACCCCAAAAAATACGTCTTCGGTGTCAAAACAAGCAAGATGCTCGGATTTATAGCCTCTAAAGTAGGGATACGAGTGGACCCCGATAAGGTCAAGGCCATTACCAACCTGAAACCACCCAGTAACCTTACCGAACTTCGAGGTCTACAAGGTAGATTGCAGTTCATCAGGCGTTTCGTAGAAAATTTAACAGACAAACTAAAACCTATGAACCACCTGTTGCGTAAAAATATCCATTTTGAATGGACTCCGTAGTGCCAGGAAGCCTTCAAAAATATCAAAACAGCACTTGCCCGACTGCCTACGATTTACCTGCCCCAAAACAACAAACCGTTTTACATCTACCTTGCCACTTCAGAATCGTCCATCGCGTCTATGCTCTGCCAAAAACGAGACGACGGAACTGAAGTCCCAGTATACTACTTGAGCCACGCCTTAGTTGCCCATGAAAAGAAATACAACGACGTGGAGAGGTCATGCTTAGCTTTGGTCTTTTCTCTAAGAAAATGGTGACATTACCTCTTCCGTAATCAAGTTCATGTAATCTGTAAGGACAATGTACTAAGAGCCATAACAGGAAACATATACGAAACGAGCTGAATAGCCCGATGGAAAGCCATGATCGCTGAGTTTGACCTGTACTACATAACACAATCATCAGTTAGAGGTCAAGCCATAGCAAATCAAATGGCCGCATCACCAACGCATGACCAAGCAACCATAGAGCCTCAATTCCTGGATGAAAGTATAAGCACAATAGACACGGTGCCTGATGACTACGATGCCATTTTAAACTTCGATGGAGCATCCACCTCTCGAGGAGGAAGTGCGGCCGCTGTCATCATTTATCCCTCCGGGGAGATCCGACCCTTTGCCTATCACTTCAATTTTCACTGTACTAACAACATAGCAGAGTACTAAGGTCTCCTTAGAGGTCTTGCGACAGCACTAGCTTCAGATATCACACGGCTCATAGTCAGAGGGGATTCGCAATTGGTTGCAAACCAAGTTACAGACATTTACACATGCAAAGCCCAACATTTACAACCATACTGTGACTTAGCGAAACATTTAATGAAACGATTCGAAAACATTGATGCGCAACATGTCTCTCGAAACGATAACACCATCGCAGACGCGTTAGCCACACTAGCGTTAAATATATCGCCCGACATGTTCCATGCCTTGCCAAGCTCCGTAATCAGGTGCGATGAACCAATAACCTTCGAAACATTGCCAATCGCATCTGTTAGTACAACACACGCGATAGAATGGTATGATGACATAAAAGAATACCTTCTACGTGGCGAAGCACCATGCCATCTAACAAATGCGCAAAAGGACGCCGTACGAAAACGTTCTAAGCAATATACCCTGGTAGGGGACACACTATGTCGTAGATCCTACGAAGGCGTATTGCTAACGTGCGTCACTAGTACTGACGCCCAAACAATCGTTGATCTGGTACATGAGGGACTATGTGGAGGACACATAGCACCAAAATACATGGCCACAAAAATAAGATGCTTAGGCTATTATTGGCCACACATGGAATACAACTGCTCCTCCAAAGTCAAAACATGTACCATTTGTCAAAAACATAGTAACTTAATACATGTACCGCCAAACGAGTTGCACACAGCACAAATAACATGGCCTTTTCAGAAGTGGGGATTGGACCTTATCGGCCCGATAACACCCTCATCTTCTGCAGGGCACAGTTTCATCATAACCGCTACTGAATATTTCACAAAGTGGGTAGAAGCAGCTCCCCTTCGGAAAATGACTTCTAAACACGTGTGCAACTTTATCCTAGAAAACATTGTAACCCGCTTTGGCACCCCTTTGACAATTATTACTGACAATGGACTGTAATTTAGTAGTGCCGAAACAAAAACCTTTTGCGACGGTCTGGGGATCAAACACTCGTTCTCCTCTCCTTACTATCCTCAAAGAAATGGGCAAGCAGAAGCAACCAATAAGACGATCATAATGATACTTAAAAAAATGCTAACCCAAAGCAAAAGGAAGTGGCACGAGGAATTACTATATGCATTATGGGCTTACCGCGCTACTCATCGGACGTCAACAGGTAAAACTTCGTACAGTCTTGTTTACGGTTCAGAAGCTGTTTTACCTTTAGAATTGCAGGTACCATCTTTAAGGATCACACACTCCGGACTCCTCGACGATGGTCAAAACAATGAGCTACGTCTCATTGACCTTGACTCGGCGAAAGAAGAACGTGTATGCACGCTCGATCAGATCGAATGGTACCAAAAGCAACAACGATAGCGACATTGACATGACATCAATAGACGCCCAATCCATGAAGGCGATCTCGTACTCAAAGCTGTTCGAGAACACCTGGACAAATTCTCAGCCAACTAGGAAGGGCCTTACATGGTCATCAAAGCATTTGACAATGGTGCATTCAAGCTGGCTGACATGGAAGGGAACGAGCTTGCTAATCCGACAAATCATTTGTACCTAAAACCGTTCTATGTCTGAACACAAACTCAGGTACGTGGAAGTCCTGGATTATGACTATAAACTGATACCACAGAACAGTCCTAGATTATGACTATAAACTGATACCACAGAATAGTCATGGATTATGACTTAAAACTAATACCACAGTGTCCGCAATGACAATAAACTACCATCCGTTCGATGTGACAGTAAACTGTCTCCGTCGCAACCATCAGGGTTCGCCAAGACTATAAACTAGCTTGCCTCTTCATAGTCCGCTAAGACTAAAAATTGGCAACGTATCGTCCGCCACGACCCTAAACAGGCAATGTCCAACGGGTTATGACATAAAACTAACCCACGACAGTCTGCCAAGACTATAAACTGGCAAGTTCACATCCGGCACCTCACTCTGCCACCATGCTCATTCATCGATCGCTTCATTGCACCACTTGCTATTAGCTGCCATCTTCAGTACTACTTTCGTCTGCATACAGTACCTGCCGCTCTCCAGCACCTCTGTGCCATCAGCCGCCATGTAAGTCTAAGCTCGTCTATTCGCTCACGGTCTTCTTATCTCCTTGGCATTACGTTTGCAGGATGACACCCGGAAGTTTCGTACAAAGATGCACTTCGTCGTAAGCAGCAAGATAAGACAATGTTCACAGCGTACCTGGCAAGACTAAATCAAACCATTCACTAGTACATCCCCATTCATTCCTCAGTTTCCACTCAACTACACCCTTGACACACCCAGTACATTCAAAACATTGAGCACGCTGTGGCACGCTGTGATACGCCACACAGTACAACACCTGCGCACGAGTACACAAACAGAGCAAAGTTTGTCAAAAAAAAAGAGACCCCGGACACTTCCCATGTAAGCCCCAGGCGAGAAGGCAGTCGTTTCAAAAACCAAGCACTCGTGCCCAAAATGGTCAAAAAGTATCCAATCGCATGGCTTTGGCTACCCGCCAACAGGTTCCCCTGAACACTAAACATGGGCACTGTTCTCCCAAAGAATGCAACACATCCTCATGTAGCTTTGGTCCGGTCAACAAGTTCTCTTGCACACTAACCAAGAGCCTTGTTCCGCCAAAAGACACACCTCGCATGTTTAAACTCCAAGTCTGCTAAACAATGGCTATTGACAAGGATCGGCATGCCTCACATCAGAGCATCACCTTTCCCCTGACTAATCCCCTGGACCGATCATCAATCCCCGCAATCTCCCTGACCTCCCAGATACAAAATTCCCCTTTCCCAATCCTCTGTACTACTGAATACGGTGCGATGACGTCTCGTCCAAGTGGCAGTAGACAACATTTCTATCGAGTTGCTTGTGGTGTTTTGCACTTCTTTGTCGACGCCTCTTGGGTCGATTCCTCTAAGCGTCAACAAAGAGGGGCCAATGAAACACCACAAAATTCGGAGCTTAGTACTTGTCCGACACCAAACAGGACCCTGGAACCCATGAACAACACCGGCTGTATGATCGCAACACTTAGTTTTTGCTAAGTATATGGTGCCAGCGTATACGCTAAGATCACACACAGCGTATACGCCCAGCATATAACGTATATGCCCAGCGTATACGCCTAGCATTCCAGCGTATACGTCCGGCTCTCCGGCGTACACGCCCAGGCACTGCAAATGCACATGCTCGACGATAGGATCTCCAATGACAGCATGAAGATAACACCAAAGAGTAAGGATTGAAGCAAGTGGCACCCTTCGGCGTATGCGCCTGGCGTGTACGCCCAATATCCATCAGCGTATACGCCTAGCGTGTACGCCCAACACCCTTTGGCGTATGTGCCTGGCGTGTACACCCAGCATCCATCAGCGTATACGCCTGGCGTGTACACCCAGCACCCTTCGGCGTATGCACCTGGCATGTATGCCCAGCATCCATCAGCGTATACGCCCGGCGTTCATGCCCAGCATTCCAGCGTATACGCCCAGCGCTCAGCATCTCCACCCAGTTCACGCCCAGCATTTTCAGCGTATATGCCCAATGTATACGCCAACCTGATGCAGCGTATACGCTCAGCGTATACGCCCAGCAATTGTAACATTTTGTATATTTGTAAAGTGTATGCACCCGGTCCACGCACCACGTGTCTCCCATCCCAAGTCTAGCGTAACAACCTGTATAAAACCCCCATTTTTCTACTTCATCGAGACGGTTCGCAAAAATCCCAGAGCACACCAAAGAACATTTATGCTGCGCAAAAGAGCAGAAAGCCTTCTTACACTGGGAAGCCCTGCACGCTGCGGATCAAGTCTCTTATGCTCCACTCGCCCTGCAAACCGTCCGAGTCACCTCTGTGTATGTTGGGGCTTTTCGTCCACCTTGTGTTCCCACAACTGCGTTAGACCGATGCACTATATTCTGACTCAGTAATTCCATCGCTTCATTTGCTGTAAGTTCTTTTACAGTTTTACCTCAATTTGGCCCACGCCTCGTTTACGTCTGTTTATGCTCACACTTCGTTTGCATCTATTTACGTTTCACGCTGTTTTTGTTGTTTACGCTTGCACGTCGTTTACGCATAACCCAGCGTATAGCATTTTGCGTACGCGCGGGGAAATCCTTGTCTGATCCGCGTGCAGACCACCCAAGGTACTCTGCACCCGTTGCATTCCAACTCGCCCTCAGGCAAAGGCAGGGTCTTCTGTACCCGTCCCGCGATCCCACGGCCTCTGTTTTCCCTTCTAGTTGGAGACTGACAATTTCAGGCAGTACACATACAACAACGGAATGGATCTAGAGCAAACATTTGGAATGGAGCAACGCTGAAGCAGCTATGTAAGGAGCAAGATCGATGGTGCGCTTATGGATGGACAATGAAGGTGCAATCTTGGCGTTGGCAGCAACAACACTTATTTCTATCTCTCTCTTTCTCTCAAATTACCAACAAAGGCCTGATGTCATTATAATAAGGTGTTCACTTTTGTTGTCATGAACACCAGTTTTGTCAAGTCTTGTAATAATGATCCATTCACAAGTCATCCCATTAGTTCCATTCCCCTCAATAATTCCATACCTTCCCGATATTATTATAAGGAACTCAAGAATGAGTTTTCATTTAGTCATGCGGGTATGATGAGATGCGATATGCACAAGCCGCGATATCGAGTACGCGATATCGTGTCATCCCCTGCGATATCGCATACGCAATATCGCGGTCCACTGCCAAATCTATAAATAAGAGGCGACACTCCCCTCATTTCGATATAGAGGTTAGAAGTAGTGAAGCTCTGTGGATTGATCACCCCAGAGATAGAATATTTTCCATGTGCCCGTAGTAGGAGTCCCCCAAGTGAACGATTCTTTATTCGAGCAGCTTTGTACTTGAACGCAAGTTGTGTACAGCAATAAAGAAAAGCTTTGTGGATAAACCTTGCAGTACATGAATAGGTTTATTTAATGTTATTTATTGCTTTCCTAGTAGCACGACATGAGTACGACTTGGTTACAATCATTGACGAATGTGTACGGCTAGCCAAGGAATCGGCTACTCATCGCGATTAGATTCTCTCACCCTTATCTCCTAGAACGTGGGACGAGTACAACTTGATTACAAGCATCTACAGATGTGTACAGCTAGTCAAGGAATCGGCTACTCGTCACACTTAGGCTAGTTAGGTGCCTCGGTACGACCACTTCGAGCACATGCGTTACATGTGCTAATCCCAGTAACAATTAGCATTTGGTAGCCACAGTTGCATAGTTCAAGGTGTGTATGATAAGTGGGAATGGATGCTGATGCTAGTTAAATTAGACTTAGGACATTAGTTAAAGTAGTTAGTTCTCTTAACCCTTCACTCCTTAGCATAGGAGATAAACCTAAAAAGACCAAAAAAATCATATATCTCGGACTTACTTAACCATACACCGTGACAACAACAAGTAAGTCTAGGAAGACAACGATTAATTAACCCCAAGTGTTTCTTGCGGCGTTTAGGCATTTAGTCTGTGGAGTTCGACTGGATCACGCATGCTACGCTTGTTTCGTATGGTTGAGTGTAGGGGTACCTCGCCACTCATCAACAAGGTAAAGACCAACTTGAAAGAATCTACTCAAGAATCCCAACACATCAAACTAAGACATAGAGCATAACATAGAACACGCAACAAGGTGAATTACAGTAGCATGGATGGATGATAGAGAATATGGAATAGAATTCCAAATTGAGGTAATAAGAAGTCCCTTGTGGAATTTGTGTTTAAAATGACCTGAGAAGTTCCATCCTCAATCCAGACCAAAACCAATCACTTTTAGTGACTCCACATAACCACTCTAAGACCGATCCACCCACTTGAGACCCAAGAATACTTTCACAAAACAACCACCATTCCACAAAGAGAGGAAAATAGAAGTAGAAAGTGAGAGGGAGGGCTTTAGTTAGAGAGGACCTTTAGGCATACGTGCATGTTCTTCGAGTTCCATAACAAGTGCTTGTAGCCCTTTTATTTGTCCAAGGGGTGTGCTTTGAATTCCCATTATTTTTTTTCTTTTTTTTAAATGGGAACCACATCATTCAAGGAATTATTCATGTTGAAGGGGTGTGCTTTGAATTCCCATTGTTTTTGTTTTTTTTATTGAAATGGAAACCACACCATGCAAGGACTTATTTGTCTTCCTACTAGTGGTTGGTGTGGAATGGTAAGAAGTCCATGAAAAACACTCAAGCACTCAAGAAAGAAGAATAGGACAAAGAGTATTGAGTCCCCTTCAAGTCACACCCTTTACAAACCTTTGAATTCTTTCTAATTTTAGAACTACCAAGGTCACCAATTGATTAAAACTCTCTTTAATGAAAAGGGACCTCAAATTCCCAAAACAAGAAAAACCAGTTCATTGGATGGGTGGATGACATCGACTCACTACCTGTTCCATGACAAATAAACCATGTCAAAGTCATTAGACATCATAATTCAAAATTAGAAATAGACATCAATAATCATACATTAAGCACAAACCATCATTAGTAAATAACAATAGCAACACTATATCTTGTGACAATAAAGCACTCTTTATTAATAAAAATAAGAAAATCTCACACTCAAATAAAACAAAAAAAACAAAAACAAATAATATAAGAAAGTGTAAAATAATTAAGAAAGTTCAAAGTTACTAAAGATGGTGTAAAATTAGAAAAATTCAAGAATAAAAAATTTGTAAAATAAAAAACGTGAAAACCCAAAAGGTAGAAAAACTGAGAGGCCATGATAATGGGTAGAATAAATGGCCATTTACCCCCATGACTAAGTTGGAGGGAGGAGATCTAAAAAATATAATTTGGTTGTCCATTTATTAAGGTAGTATTTACACTAGCCTGTCTTGGTTCTAGGAAAGGTTTGACTTGTTGGATGTTGATCAACTACTGTTTATTTAGGCTATCAAGTTTGTAGATAAACATGGACCCAGAGGAAAAGGTTTGATCAATTATATAAGGTACCTCCCACAATTTTTGGAATTTTATCTTCTGGGGTACATGTGTGAGGCTCCAGTAGAGAACCTTATCTCCTAGTTGAAGTTTTACTTTCTTGATTCTAAGGTCATGATGTTGCTTGCTAAATACCTTGTTCACCCATTCAAGAATAGGGCTACCAATCAATTTTCATCCAGCACATTTAGATTGATCAATCTTTCCTTCTATGCTAGACTTAGGTTAAGGTTTAGATCATAGGCCATTGAAAGTGTACAAAGCTCAAATTAAATTGGGAGCATTGGAATTTTTCTATACAATAACTTGTAGGGAGAATAGCCAATAGGAACTTTTCAAGTTAAACAATAAGCCTAAAGAGCATCGTTAAGCTTTGTACTCCAATCCTTCCTATATTTGCTAATTGTTCACGTTAGGATTTTTTTAATCTCTTGATTCGTTACCTTTGCTTAATCATTGGCTTTGGGGGTGATAAGTGTTGGCACATTTTTACCATTTCATGGAACAGGTGGACTTATTTGCAAATGGTGAGGTACAGAATCCTAATGAACTGAAATTGTTCAAGGAGGATTATGTTCTTTCTTGTAAAGAATTCTGCAACAGTTAATTAACCATGAAGTTGGAATAGAAATGAAAATGTTGCTGAATTGAATGTTTTGAAAATCAAGGGATAATGACATTGCAATTGGGAATGTTGGCATGAGGGTTTATCTAGAGTCAAAAGAAAATGGTGTATCAATTGTAGATATCTCTCTAGCTTATGATAGAGTAGCTCTAGTTACTTTTTCTGTAATAAAGTGCAGAGAAGATGAATATGGAATCGGCCTTGATATAACTGGGATTACATTCGAGGTGCCACAAATTAAAATGTGAGAGTACAACTCCACTTATGCATTCGGTTGTATACGCATACATATATTTATATATCAACCCATGCATCAAATCCATGGTTATTATCTTTACTACTATGATATAAATAACAATAAAATATAATATTGATTTAAAAAGGGAATTTATGCAACAATTGTTCAAAGTCCTATGAGAATTGAACACTTGTCAATTGAAATGGTGGTTATAACCACCACAAAGGCCACTTGTCAACTACAACCTCTTTATCTCCACAATGGCCACTTGTCAACTAAATGGGACACGTGTCAACTGCAACTTGTTTCTCTCCATGGTGAACACTTGGCAACTAAATGAAGACACTTGGCAAATGAATGAAGACACTTGGCAACTGCATGAAGACACTTGGCAACTACATGAAGACACTTGGCAACTGCATGAAGACACTTGGCAACTACATGAAGACACTTGGCAACTGCATGAAGACACTTGGCAACTACATGAAGACACTTGGCAACTGCATGAAGACACTTGGCAACTACATGAAGACACTTGGCAACTGCATGAAGACACTTGGCAACTACATGAAGACACTTGGCAACTGCATGAAGACACTTGGCAACTACATGGGACACGTGTCAGATGCAGCATTTTTATCTCTTTTGTGGTTGAAACCACCCAAAGTTGTTGTAACTTACCTAACTTGTTGGGCAAGTAACCTCCTAACTTGTTGGCCAAGTAATCTCCTAATTGGTTGGCCAAGTTACTTGGGAGAGAAGTTAGGTGAGATATTTTTAAGATATTTTTGAAAATGTAACTTCCCTACCTACCTTGGAATCCTATAAATAGGCTTCAAGGGTCAAGGAGGAAAGATCATCACACATCAAGAAGGAGCATCATCATCACACTTGGAAGATTTGTAAAGAAGATTGTTTGCAAGATGGCTTGCTAGAATAAAGATTTCAGCCTCTTTGTCATGGTCCTGTGAGTTATGCATTTCATTTTTTTTTTTGTTTAAATTGCTTAGCTAGTGGTTTAGGTAGTATCATTCTTGGCAAGTAATTTTGGGATTTTTAGATTGCTCTTATTGTTCTTGTTGCCCAATAGGAATTTCTGTTAAAATTTTGCCATAGAAGCGCTTGTGTTCAAAAAGCCTTGAGAGCATTTTAGTAGTAAATTTCGTTATTGTGCAACGTTTGGGAACTGCTATTGGATTGTTGGAAGAGAGCCTCTGTTTGTAGTCACGCCGTGGAACAATTTGGTAGTCGAGAGGGTTCAGAAAATCTTTGGTATTTTGATGGGACCAGAATAGCTTCTTTTTATCTTTAGAGTGATTTTCCGTGTTATTTCAATCAGAAATTGTCAAGTCTTTTAAAGGTTCTGTTTAAATGCAATCGTTGACATCTACTGTCTAGCCAAAATGGAGTCTCGTACATGGTAGTTTACGCAGCAATTTTTGGTAGTACAGTAGGATTGTCTTGAAGATATTGCTTGTTTGAGTCTTGGAAGTTTGAACAATTCATAGATATTGAATTTGGAATAGCTTTATTGCGAAGTGTTTACTCGTGTCATTTTACCTTGTTTAAATATTTGAGGTCCACACAAATCTGCTTTCTTTTCTTTCTGTCTATTTCCTTTGAATCTTGCTCTATTTCTAGTTTTCTTGTGGAACTATATATCTCTCTCTGGGGAAAATTAGGAGTAGATTTGCGGAGTTGTGCTCAAATGTTTATGCAAAATTTTACTTGTTACAAGCAGGTATTATAGGGACCGCATAGACTAGGTAGTTTGAACAAAATAGGAAACTCTCAATAACTCACAGTACTTGATAAAGCTGGTTGAATCTCTTAAAGTAAGTCATTTGTATTTCACACACACGCAATCGTTACATTGCACACAACCGCACACCGCAACAGCAAACACACATACTCACATTAACTACTGAGTTATTTGGAGGTATCTGGGCCTTGGTGTTGCCAGAGACCAGCAGGCACCTAAATCCTGTTCGAGGACACTCGTTGGCGGTCGCGTCCCAAACGGTCGCCAACAGTTCTTTTGGCGCTAGAAGGAGGGCTGAAAATTAAGCCTCTAGGTTCATAAGCCTTATAATTTTGGTACATCAAGAATTGTTTGTAAGGCTTAAGAATTAGATACTATTTTCAGTTCATGACCAAGAAATTTCATAGTTTGGAAAGTTT
>MNCI01002568.1:1066720-1085934 GCA_015680685.1 Gnetum montanum | reverse complement strand
CGCACGCCGCAACAGCACACACACATACTCACATTAACTACTGAGTTATTTGGAGGTATCTGGGCCTTGGTGTTGCCAGAGACCAGCAGGCACCTAAATCCTGTTCGAGGACACTCGTTGGCGGTCGCGTCCCAAACGGTCGCCAACAATAAGGTGTTGTTAATTTATGTTCTACCCCCAATCATTACATTAATTTTATAAATGTGGCACCTATTAAATGAGTTCCATTATCAAAAATTAGTAAACATGGAACCCCAAACCTATTCACAATATTTTGTTGTATAAACTTGGCAATAGTGGATAATGTACAATTAGTGATAGCTTCTTCTTCTACCCATTTTGTGCAGTAGTCGATTGCTACTATAATATATGCCTTTCCATTAGACATGGGTGTGATGGAACCCATGAAGTTCATGTCCCATATGTCAAAAGGTTCTAGTGGTTGAATCCACCATTGAGGACCTTCCATGCAAGTGGTCATTCCCCTGTTATGTTGACAACATTCACAAGACTTGACAAATTGGTGGACATCCCTAAAGATTGTAGGCCAACAGTATCTTGTAATTAGGATTTTTATGGTCATGCATCTCCTTGCATAGTGGCCTCCATAAGGCCCTTCATGAGCATCATGGAGAATGCATAGTTGATCCTTGTTAGGGATACACCAACAAATTAGGCCATCACATACACCTTGTAAAGGTATCCATTGATTTCCATAAAGTATTTGACTTGACGGAAAAAATTTTGCTTCTTTCTAAAATCCAAATCTTGTGGCATCTCTTGAGTGAGAAGATATGTGAGGATGCCATTATACCATGTTACCTTTTTAGGCATTTTTTCATTTATTACTCCTATAAAGAGGAGTTCATCTAGAAATTGATCAAAAAGTGGGCTCTCCTCCTCTTTGTTATTCCATCTTAAGGGAGAGAGATGATCAGCAATCACATTCTTGGTTCCTTTTCAATCTACCATAGTGAGATCAACTCCTACAAGATCCCAAGCCACCATATAACATGAGGGATCACTATTGGCTTGTTCATGAGGAAACAAATTGCATTGTGTTCTGTATGTACAAATACTTTATAACCTAGCACATAATGTTTAAAATTTTCTAGCATGTACATCACTACCATTAATTCTTTCTCTGTGGTGGTGTAATTTAACTATGCCTCCATAATGCTTCTACTCATGCAGTGAATATAGTATGAATGTTTCTTATCATCCATCTGTGTGAGCATTACTCCCAAAGCATAGTTAGATGCATCTATTATGATATGGAATGGTTTAGACCAATCTGGTGCTTATGGGATTGGTGTTTCTATGAGTTTTTCCATTAATTGTTGGAATTCTTGTTCACATTTCTTGGTCTAGATGAAAGGTGCATCTTTCTTTGTAAGCTCTACCAATGATTTTGTGATCTTAGAGAAATTCTCAATAAATCACTAGTAGTAGCCAATGTGTCCAAGAAATGAATGAACATCTTTAATGGTCTCTAGTTAGCATGTCATTCCTTGGATGATCCTTATATTTTTGTGGTCTACCTCAATCTTTTTTTTTGAAATTCGATGCCCTAGCACAATGCCTTCTTGGACCATGAGATGGCTCTTTTGCCAGTTGAGTTGTAGGCCTATTTCAACACATCTTTTCAACACTTATTCAAGTCAGTCCAAGGCTTGCTCAAAGGTAGCTCCATAGGTGGAGAAGTCATCCATGAATACTTCAATACCACTATCATTTGTTGTTAAAAGATACTAAGGACCAAGCATTTAAAGGTTGTAGGGGCATTGCACAAACCAAATGGCATCTTGCAGTATGAAAAAGTTCCCTAGGAACTCATGAATGTTGTCTTGGCTTGATCTTCGAGTGCAATTTAGATTTGGTTATAGCCACTATAACTATCCAAAAAGCTATAATAACAATGCCTTGATATGGTATCTAACACTTGGTCTACAAATGGCAAAGGAAAGTGATCCTTAAACATCACCATATTTAATAGCCTAAAGTCAAAGAAAAACTACTATTTTCCATCCTTATTTGGTATAATTATGAGTGGACTAACCCACTCAATATCTATAATTGGATAGATGAACCCTATCTTGAGGAGTTTCTCTATCTCATCCTTGATTATTTGCTTCAATTTGGGATTTAGCTACCTTTGCAACTACCTTTTAGGCTTCATGGCTAGGTTAGTGTAAATGTGATTCTAGCATATCCTTAGATCAATTCTTGTTAGCTTTGGATATGACTATGTTAACCATTTATTCACCACTTTCAATAATTTTTCTTTTTATTCAAGAGAAATTTTGGCATTAATGATGACTAGTTTACGATTTCTTAAAAATGCATACTCCATATCATCCAGTAAATTTTTTAGTTTTAAGGGCTCTTGCTTGAAGTGATCAAGGATTTCGAACTCTTCCAAATAGGTATTATCATCTTCATTAAAGAGTTGGAAATGAACTTGTTCAATTTTGTCCATGCCTTCAACATATGCACATGTTAGGCTCTTAGTTGGCTCCATGCATATTGTTCTACTATCTAAATCAGCTATCAAACACTGGGTGCTCTCTTTTTTTGTGGCTGTTGCATATAGACACCTTTGAATATTGATCTCTTATAGACACTTATTACATGCTTTAATGTATTTTCTCTTGATTAACCAAATCCTTTGCATGCAATTACACCCGTTATCATTGTATGCGATGCATGGAATACACTTCTTCTCAATTTTTTCTAGCTCATTTTCCTTAGATATTTTGAGAGATATGTTCCTTATACCCATTCATGCATCGACCATGCTTAACCAAGCCCTTCCCATGATGATGGGGAAGTCACTTTTGCAGTTGTTCACCTTGATTACGCACAAACTATGATCATAATGTCCTCTACTAATCCCAGAGGGATAATAATCAAATAATCTACTAATTCTAGATGGATGTTGCTCTTTTTAAGAGGTGGTAGGTTCTAGGCCTTGTACATGTCATGGGAGATGAAATCAAGTCTAGAACCACAGTCAAGAGGAGCTTTTCATGGCTCCTATCTAGCAATCTATAGATAGATGAGTGGAGTTCCTCAATCAAATCTTTTTGTAAGAAGATTACTAGCCTTAACCCAGTTAGACACAGCATGAGTAAGCATTACAATGTGGATCCTAAGTAGCAGTTGGTTTGAAGGAAACTCAAAGTTATTTGATGTAGAAGATGAGGGTGATGAAGATGCAAGATGATTAGCTAGAGTAGGTTATGAGGGCTAGAGAAGTATTTTTTTTTTATCGATCGTTCGAACCACTTGGTTGAAAACCAAGTTATGAGTGTGTAGCCCTCCTAGCATTTCGTTGTTGTGGCTATGGAGGAATCTCACCCTACATGGATGGAGCAAGAGGTAATTGGGTTGAAGGTGGAGGTGTAGGTATATAGGGATGTGGAGGATGATAAGTATATGGATATGGGTTTTTCCCTTAAGTAGATGGTGAATGTATTCGGTGGTACTCTGGAGGGTAATAGTAATGCTGGAATGATTAATGGCTTGCAGAACTCCTAGGGGAGATGGACAGTTGAACATAGTACCCATATGGATTTGGTTGCCTATAAGGGTACTGCTACCTTAGTGGTGGCATTCCCCATGATTGTGATTAGTACCATTGTTGGTATTGTTCATAAGGTTGTGGAGGAGTTCCACTTGGGTTGTAAGCTTGTTGTTATTGGTGGAACTACCTTGGGTCTCCTTGAGGATAAGGCAATCATCTTGGTGCTTGCCTACATGCTAGATGAGAATTTAATGTGTATAGCCTTGACTCTTATAAGTGTGACACCATAGGACAACATCCCTTTGGATGTTCATATTGGCAAATGTCACATTTAGTTTTATCATCAGAGTCAAACCCCACAACTTCTTCTACTATAGCAGCTTTTCTCTTACCTCTTTAATAGGCACATTTAACTTCTTTTCGCCTCCTGCAATTACAATCACTATTTTGCTCTTTGGATTCTGCACCAATCTTTAAAGTGGTTTGAAAATTTTCATCCAAAGAGTCTCATAACATGTCAACCTTGGCCAAAATGTTAGAAACAGATTTTTGGATGGGCAAGGTTTTTGTTTCACCACTTCATCAAGTGGTGACTCTTCTTCATCATAAAATCAGAATTGATGTCTTCTAATGGAAGGGTCCCTATTATACTCTTCAACACTTTTCCTTTTTCATAGCTCACCTTCTTCTTTTGCTACCTGCTTAATTAGCCTTTCGATTTGATGAGTTATCATTTCAGATAACCTTCCTTGGGCATATCTCCTAAGGGTTCTTCTTGTTTAGACTTTGAGCCCATCTATAATGTGGTGAAGTTTTTCCCTCTAAGAATAACCATGGCTAGGGCATTAGTGTAGGAGTTAATAGTATCAACCCATAGTGACATCCAAGGGTTCATGTGCCCCTTGTTTCCAACCTTGGATTTGCCTTCTCAGATTAGACACTCTAGAGTACATCTAGTATTTGTCATTGAATGGTTCTAACATGGTACTCCATCTGTGGATAGATTCCAACTCTAAGGACTGGTACCAACTTTCAGCTTCCTTAATGAGTGTCCTTGGGAAAAGCTTGAGTTTCTACCACTCATTATTTATGTTTTGTAAGGTACAGACATATTAAAAAGCTTATAGATGTGTTTGTGGATCAAAATTATATCCCCCCTCAAATCTTAGAATATTGTTCATAGCTAGGTGCTTGATCCAACTATCCTTCATATGTTTGGTTGGAATTTTCACTGCCTCCACAATGTTGAGTATGCTTCAAGTCACCAATAGAGGTTCATCATCATTACTGAATTGATGACACTGATGATGATTTGGGCCACCCCTTTGATTTTGGTGGCCTTCATGGTCATTATTATTTCATCAATCACCTTCATCATGGTTGTTTCGATGGAAGCTTCCATGAGAACTGTCAAATGAAGAGAAATGTTTAGAATCAGATGAAGAGGAAGGTGGACCACCACCACCACCATGATGTCTGCCACCACTCTTATGCTTATTACAATCATCATCCTTAGATCCCTTACTATTATGGTGCTTACTTGAGTCCCTACCTTGGCTATCACTTTTTCCTAAATCCATTTTATGAATAGTTAATCACAAGGTTAGGTGCACACCCTCGCCATTAGTAGTAGGGGCTGGAGAATCTTCATGTTGAGAACCTTTCAAGGAAGGATCCTTATTGTCCTCTTGATCTAGTAGGAATAAGGGGTTAGTGTAATGTTTTCCCTTTGTAGCTTCATGAAGTTTCTCCTAATGTTGATCTTGTTTACATTGTGTTTTACTCAGATAGTAGTTTCAAGTATCATATCCATCCACAATGTATTCTTCATGAAGATCTGCTATGTCTAACTTCTTAAGGGATTTGAATAGCATCTAGGGCATAGATTAATCGAGGGGCAAGATGACATTACCCTCCATATCATGCCATCACATCTATTCATCCTAATGTAGGATGAAGATGAAATTTAGCACAAACTCATCTAGATGAGTGTATACCACCTTGCATTCTTGTGGGATCGATGGTTTGGTATCTTTGTGCTTGCAAGAAGAAGAATACATTTTGCAAAACAAAAAAAAAAGTTGTTAATGTGCTTTTATAGTAGAAATGATATTAACCTTGAGGTTCATACAATGATGTTAATGATATTCACTTAGACCTAAATAGCACACGTTCCACAAACAAAGTCCCTGGAAATGGTGCCAATGATGAGCGATGAGGTACCCCTACACCCAACCATACAAATCACAAAGTCTTCATGCATGATTCGATCAAATTCCATAGACTTTATCATTTCCAGTGCACTAGCCCATTAGGAAGTGAATCTAGCCTTAAGGTTAATTGTTGTCTTCTCAATTACACTTGTCACATTCATTGGTATGGTTAAGTGTAACTAAGGCATTTTATTTTTATCATTTTTATGTTTTATAGTTGGGTGCTTCAATTTTAGATAAAAAGGGATTTGATTAACTAATCTAAATTAACTAATTAACTAATCATTTAACTAATCCTAACATAAGTATCTATTTCCACTTTTTGTACATGTCCTAAACCCATGTATCCACTATTGGGTAACCAAGCGTTATGCTACTGGGCATACCAAGCGATAACATTACTAGGATTACCAAGTGTATACGTGTTACACTTGAAGTGGTTGTACTTATGTGTGTAATCTATCTTTCTTGGTTACCTCATTAATGTAATAACTCAGAAATACTTAATAACTAATTGAAAACATTTAATACATAATTGGAAATAGTAAATGCATAAATAAAATAGCTAATCTATCCAAAGTGCTAAAAGGTTTATCAGAAAGATCATCTTTATTGCCACACACACTATCATGCTTAGGTACAACAATGCTCAAATGAAGATTCGTAAACTCAATAACTCCTGCTACAAGCACTTGGAGGAAAAATTCAAACTTTCAAATGGAAAAAATGCAAGAGCTCCACTACAACTATAATCTACTTATGCCATAAATGCAACTGCAAGCATGTAATTATAGTTGACTATAGACACTACATTGATGGGGCCATGTTGATGCATGATATGATGCATCAACTAGGCCTTGTCAACGAGGCCCAAATAACAAGGTCATGTCAATGAGGTTTCATCGACCCAACTGACAGAACACAACTCATCAATAACTATCTAGGATGGGTTACCAATTAGGATTTTACATTGACATAGAACTAATGTGGGCTTTGGCCATTTGGATTTCCTTTTCATGTATCTACTTGTACATTGCTACCTAGTCTTGGAAGTGTTATTTAAAATTTTCATGCTTTTTAGCCTCATTCTGCCATGCACTTATTTTGATTACAAACTTTTATCAAATGATGTGAACCTCCTTCATCAAGAGAGTTCTATTTTCCTTGGCCAATTTGCTAATATCTTAGTTGATCCTCACTAGTTGCTCTCTCAACTGGTGGACACTTTCCTCTATAACTTTATTTTTCCTTTCTATCATGCTCAATCTTGAGTTCTCTATAGCAAGTTGTTTATTTTCTTCTTGAGTTGTGATTAGTTCCTTCTTTGAGCATAGGATTACGCTTCTATAGTGGAGGCATTCCATACCACCTTCTTCTTTTCTTGCTCTATAGCATTGTTCTCTTCAAGCAATTTATCCAACAACTTTATTTTCAATTGATCTAACTGATCAAGCACAAAAAACTAGGTAGTATCCTATCTTTCAACTCTCAAGGTGGTCAGTTCTTATTGCAAACATTGCACTTCTACTTCTACATGGTCTACCCTGGTCTTAGCCACAACTAGCTTCCCCTTGGTAGTAATGAGGTTTGATTGTACCATAGTGATATGACTAGGGATGCCAAATAAGGTGGTCATTACTTGTCCTATCTACAGTAATCTATCTAATACATCCTCATGGCCTGCAGGAATCATTAAAGTCCTAGTGAGCATTTGTGCATCTCTGGTCCCAGTCAAATCCATTCGAGGAACAATAAGCACATTGAAAGATTTGTTAATGTGATCCATTATTACCTCTATTGCACCTATCACATCCTGATGCTACATGACCACTCCTGTGGCACCTTCTCCTATTTCAAGCATCACTTTGAAGGATGCAACATTCCCAAAGATTTGTCACGATCACTAGGATTCTCCTCCTGATTGTAGCAAGTTTGTCCCCTTATTGGATTGACTAAAATAGTGGGTTGCATGGTGTCATTGATGACTCTGAAGAGGCTTTACTCCTATTTGCTCCCCCAGCTAAGCATTTGAGCAATTTTCTGCAAGCGGCTCATTGCAAGCCTATAGTCCTATGATGTTGGTGGTAGATCTTGTGGCTCACAACATTGTTCAAGCTCTTGTTCTACTTCTTTTTTCAATTTTCCTTCATTCTCATGTTCTTATTCCTTACCAAGGTCTTTCCTTGGTGCTACCAGTTTAAGCAATTCCATGAAGGAAGCATTCTAAGCCCTCCTAGGAACATCATTTGTGTATCCTAGGATTCTAGTGTGCTTACACAACTTATGGATCAGGCAAGGAAATGGAACTGTTGGCTTCCCTACTTTCTTCTCTTCAAATCACCTATGGATTTCCATGTAATATAGCTAGGAAAGGTTTGCCATGTATTTGCCCATTAATATGATAGTTCCCCTAGCCGCACACATGAAGATTTTGTTGAGCCATTTGGTGGGAAAGAGGTGATTTGTCCCAATCTTGAAATAGGTCCTCTCTTTCAAAGTCAATTCATTAGATGTCTTATCTTCTTTGTTGTAGGCTAGCCTCAACCACAGCTTTCTAGTATCGGGGTCAAATCTCATGGACAAATGGGCTAACTTAGCCCCCTCATTTGGCATATTAAGAGCTTTAGCAATTTCTTTGATTGGGAATAAAATAGTGACTTCACAAATGTTAACAGTTGTGCACTCTTCTTTGTTATGCTAGAATTGGTAGGTTTCACCAAGGTACCATTCATCACTATCTAAAAGGATGGGCCACAGAGGTGACACTTGAAGTTGCATCTAAACTACCTTTGGAGTAAACACCATAAATGAGCTAAAGTTCATCTCCACAATGACCGTGGCCAACATGGATTTTTCTTAAATTTCCTTAAGGCATTCTAGGGACAACGTGAGGAGTTTTCCCTACATGGGGGCTTGCTACTCTATAGCCTCTCCTTGGACCAACTATCCTATGATAAGAGCCTCTTGATGGATACTGAAGGATTGGGCCTCCTATTCCTCATGCTCGGCATGCTTACCTTGTTCGCCTCTACCACCCCTTGGGTGTTTGGATGCTCCCTATGAAGGTCCTACTTGAGCTCCTCTTTTTAGGGCCATCTGCAATCAATCAAGGATCAAATGTTACTAAGGTGTTATTATTTATTGTTAATAGGTTTATACCTTAGTCATGACCTTAGTTCTATTAAGTTCTTTGGTTCATATGATTGCAAAGTTAGAAAAATTTTTAGAACAATGCCCAAAAATTGATTATCTTGACTATGACCCTTTGTGATTGGTTCCTTTATGCTTATGTATGGCATATTATGAAGGTTATGGTTCCTTAGGTAAAAATATTAAGGTTTCTAGCATTAATATGATTAATTTTTCATTATCACATTGAACGTTTTTGATGAGTGGTGAGGTATCCCTATGCTCAACCATATTAATACAAGTGTTACACGCAATCTAGTCAAACTCCAAGGACTAAGTGCTTATGCACCTTCACTGAACAAGGATGGGTTAGGCAATTTTTATCTTCCCAAGCTTACTCGTATGGCATGATTATATGGTTAAGTAAAATTGAGGTATATGATTTTTATGCTTTTTATGTTTTATGTCCTGGTGCTAAAAAGGGAGAAATGAAATAATTAAGTAACTAATTTAATTTAACTAATTACCTAGGGTCTAACTAGTCCTAACACCATCATCCGTTCCCACTCTCTGTACATATCCTAAACCAGTGTAACACTACTGGGATTACCAAACGCTAGTCATTACTAGGTTACCAAGTGTTCCATGTATGCTCAAAGTGTTCATACTAAGTGTGCTTACTTGTTGAAAATTAACAAATCAATAAAATAGCCAATTAACTAATGAAAGCCTTGAATAAATGTAAATAACATTAAATGCAATAAATAAGCTATTCTAAATGTTGTAAGGTTTATCACAAAGTTCATCTTTATTTCTGGACACAAGGTGTGTTCAAGGACACAATGCTCAAATAAAGATCCGTTCACTTTATGACTCCTACTGCAGACACTTAGAGATAATTCTAACTCTGGAAAATAAAAACTGTAAGAGTTCGGGTAAGGAACTACCAAACTAACTACAAAATCAAGTGCCCTCGTCTCTTATTTATAAGCAATGAGACAAGCTCCGATGTCGCATGTCCCATATCACTTTGGCACCTCCAATAACACGTACCCGATATCGAGGGTTTGATATCAGGGATCTAATATCAAGGATCCTATATCATGACTCATCATACCCCCACAACTGAATGAAAACTCATCCTCAAGTTCCTTACAAAATATTGGAAAGGTGTGGGATTAATGACTAAACGACAACTTACGGTGACATGGAATGACAAACTCAAATTTCCCGATGAACGGATTGACAAACATATTATAGCATTGGTGTTCATAACCATTGTGGTGAACACTATACATAAATGACATCCAAACCCTCATTTGACAGCTTGAAGAGAGAGAGAAAAGAAAATGAGGTGTGTTTGCTACAAATGTCAAAAATGTGCACACCGTTATTCATTCATGGCCACATAATTAAGCTTGTTCCTTGCGTAAACACTTTTTGCTCCAATCCATCCTAAGTGCTCTCTTCTATCCCAATCCATTGTTCATGTGATCACCATCTACACAGATAACATAGTCACAAATTAGTAAGGATAAATAAGACATAATGTCATTGATACCTTGGCTCGATACGAAGCACATTAGCTAGGTTGTGGGTATGGTAGATACTAAGTTAGAGGTTTATAACTGATTACTACCCAAGGTGTAGGGGTGAGATAAGAAATGGAATGGAAAAGTTTGTGACATGACCCCCATGACTAAGAGTGAACCTCTGGTAGTGATAGGGTGGAAAAACTGAAATAATAAGAAAGATGAGAAAAATCACAACGGTGAAGACATTAATACAAAACAAAAACAAATGTCACTGATGGGGTGAACGAGAAATAGTTGATTACAAGAAATGTTTTTAAGGAAAAGAACTTAACAAGTGCACCAAAAAGGAATGTCAATGGGTCCTCCCCAAAGCAGGCTCATGCCCTTAATGTCCTGACAAACCCACAAGCCAAAGATTCCATAGGCTCTCAGAATGACATATGGAAAAAATGGTTAAGAACTTACCCACAAGATTTTACCAAAGAATAATAATGCGGCAACCAAGCTATAGATTAATCATAAAACTAGCAATGAGGTGGGATATGGAAGGTAATATGGAAAAAGAGGAGAGAATGAAATGAGATCCCAAAATTAAAGTTGTGTAAAGTCCCTTGTGTAGTATGTGATCAAGGTGACTTAATAAAATTTGGCCCAAATCCAAATTAACACTAACCACATCCAGTGGCC
The DNA here is from genome assembly GCA_015680685.1 of Gnetum montanum. Lineage (NCBI taxonomy): Eukaryota > Viridiplantae > Streptophyta > Gnetopsida > Gnetales > Gnetaceae > Gnetum > Gnetum montanum. The sequence goes on along the minus strand of MNCI01002568.1, from coordinate 1,074,844 downwards.
TCGCATCAACACACTTGACCAATTCATCCTCGTAAGACAACAAGAATGTGTCCATAGAGCCACCACCATTCCAACAAGAGAAAGATAGAGGAGCAGGAAGTGAGAAAGGGCCTTAGTTAGAGGAAACCTTCGAGCATGGGTAACATGTGTTTCCAGTGCCATAACTAGTGCTTGTAGCCCATGTTTCTTATTATGTCTAAGGGGTGTGCTTTGAATTCTCATCATTTTTTTTTTTGCATGAGAACCACACCATGCAAAGACTTATTTGATTTAATCAACTTCCTAATATTTTGTCAAGAGAGGAATGACAGAAAACTTATGAAAAACATCCAAGTCCTTAAGAGAATAGCTAGCACAAATGCGTTGAATCCCCTTGAGGTCACACCCTTTTCAATCCATTTGAATCTTTCCTTCGTTTGAAGAATACCAAGCCACTAATTCATTAATAAATTTCCTTAGAGAAAGGGACAGTATAGTTCCAAGATCAAGGAAGAACATAGAGCTGAATGGATGAATGGATGACGTGGACTCATTACATGTTTTATTAAAAGAAACCATATCTTAGTATTAACATTAAAACTAAAAGGTAAAAGCCAAACATTAGCAATCAACACCATTATAGTACAATCCACCATCATGAGCACTTATTAGATGATGAGTGAAAGTAATTTAAACAAAATGTAATAGAAAAATAAATAGTAAAAATGTTAACGATGGTATAAAATAAAAACAAGTAAAGATGAAAAATGTGTAAAAAAATATGTAAAACAAAAAGGACAAAAGAACTGAGGCTCGAAATGACTAGCATTAGTGGCCATCTCCCCCATGACTAAGTTGGAAGGAGGCGATCTAAAATAATGAGCAAGGTTGTCCATTAATAGAGGTAGTGTTAATATTGGTCATTTAAGGCTCATGGAAAGGTCTGGTTTGCTAGATGTTACCTAATAGTTTCCTATCTAGGCTTTCAGGTTTATAGATCATCATGGCCCGTAAAGGAAAAGTTTCATGAATGATATAAGGTCCTTCACATTGCATTTGAAACTTAGTTCGTTGTGGTGCATGTGTGGAATTCCAATATAGAACCTTATCTCCTAGTTGGTATTTGACCTTCCTAATCTTTAGGTCATGACGTTGTTTGTTAAAGGCCTTGTGCAATTCATTGGATAACAAGGTAGCTAATCAGTTTTCATCTAGTAAGTTAAGGTTCATTAACCATTATTTTTGTGCTAGACTGAGGTTAAGGTTGAGGTCACATGCTATTGATAGTGTACGGAGCTCAACTTAGATGGGAAGTGTTGGAAGTTTACCATACACTAACTCATAGGGAGAATAGCCTATAGGGAGTTTCCATGTGGAGCGGTACACCCAAAGAGTGTCATTTAGTTTGGTACTCCAGTCTCACCTATACTTGCTAATGGTTCTCATCAAGATTCTCATGATTTTCCTATTGGTGACTTTGGCTTGACCATTCACTTGAGGGTGATATGGTGTAGTCAACTTATGATCAACTCCTAAGCATTGCATCAACTTTTGAAAGGTTGCACTTATAAAATGTGTACCATTATTAGAAATAAGTGCACGAGGCACGCCAAACTTATTTATGATTTTTTGTTGAACAAATCATGTAGTGGTAGATGATGTGTAGTTAGTGATAGTAGCCGCTTCTACCAATTTTGTAAAATAGTCAATAGCAATAATGATGTATGCTTTTCCATTGGACATTGGTGTAACAAGCCCCATAAAATCAATTCCCCATATGTTGAAGGGTTCTAAGGGTTGAATCCATTGTTGTGGACCCTCCATTCTAGTAGTCATTCCCCCATCATGTTGGCAATGCTCATAAGATTGGATGAAATGATGAGCATCTCGAAACAATGTAGGCCAATAATATCCTGCAAGTAAGATTTTAATGGTTGTTTGTCTCCCAGCATAATGACCCCCACAAGGGCCCTCATGAGCATCTTAGAGAACTCACAATTGATCTACTTCGAGAATACACTATCAGACCAAGCCATCAGAACATACCTTATAAAGTTGTCCATTAATTTCCATGCAATATTTGGCTCAGTGAATAAACTCTTGTTTCTTTTTAACGTCTAACCCTTATGGTGTTTCTTGTGTTAGGAGATAGATAAGAATGCTACTATACAAATTTGTCTTTGTGGTTAATTAATTATTTACTACACCTACAAAGAGGAGTCCATCAAGAAAGTGGTTAGAAATGGGATATTCGCCCTCTCTGTTGTCCCATCGTAACTAAGATAAATGATCAGCAACAACATTCTCAATGTCTTTACGATCGATCATTGTAAGATCGAACTCTTGCAAGATCATGAGCCATCATATGATGTGAGGGCTCACCGTTGGTTTATTCATTAGGAACCGAATTGCACTATGGTTCGTATGCACAAATATCTTAAAGTCCAATACATAGTAACTAAATTTTTCTAGTGTAAACACCATAGTCATTAATTTTTTTTTGTTGTGGTGTAATTGAGTTGTGCACTAGTAATACTTCAACTTGCACAATGAATGTAATAGGGCCATTTCTGATTATCTAACTGTGTAACTATGGCTCCTAAAGCAAAGTTGGATGCATCAGTCATTATGTGGAATGGTCTGGACTAGTCAGGAGCTTGTAGAATAGGTGTTTCTACAAGCTTCTATTTTAATTTTTGGAAGGCTAGCTCACATTCCCTAGTCCATTCAAAGGATACATCATTCTTCATTAGTTCTACTAAAGGTTTTGCAATCCTTGAAAAGTTCTCAATGAAGCATCTATAATAACCAATATGTCCAAGGAATGATTGGATATCTTTTACAATGTTAGGTTGATGAGTGATTCCTTGGATAACTTTAATCTTTTTGGGATCCACCTCTATCCCTTTTTGTGAAATCTTATGCCCTAACACAATGCCTTCTTGGACCATTAAATGGCTTTTTTGCCAATTCAGCCTTAAGTTGGTTTCTACACATCATTTTAGTACTTACTCTAATTGTTCTAATGCTTATTCAAAGTCTAATCCATAGGTGGAGAAATCATCCATAAAGACCTCCACACCATTCCCTATTTACGACTGAAAGATACTTAGAGCCAAACGTTAAAATGTTGCTCAGGCATTGCACAAGCCAAATGGCATCTACCTATATGCAAATGTCCCCCAAGAACTTGTGAACATAGTCTTGGCTTAGTCTTTTGGTGCTATTTGAATTTGATTGTATCCACTGTAACCATCTAGAAAGCTATAGTAGCACTGCCCTACAATGGTATCTAAGACTTGGTCGACGAATGACAATGGGAAGTGGTCCTTGAATGTTACCATATTTAACAGCCTAAAGTCTATACACATCCTTCATTTACCTCTTTTTTTAGGCACAATGACTAATGGGCTAACCCATTCACTATCAGTAACAAGGTAGATGAACCCAACTTTTAGAAGTTGTTCAATTTCTTCTTTAATCACTTGCTTAAGCTTTGGGTTCAATCACCTTTGTGATTATCATCAACGTTTCATGGAAGGGTTAGTATAAATTCTATGTTGGCATTTCCTAGGATCTATTTTGGTTAATTCGGGATATGACCAAGCAAAAGATTTCAACCTTTTTTTACCATTTTTAGCAGTCTTTCCTTTTGTTAAGGAGAGAGCTTAGTGTTAATGATTACCAATTTTCCATTCTTGAGAAATGTGTACTCCATACTAGTGGGCAACGATTTTAACTCAAGTGCCTCTTGCTTAAACTCGTCAGGGATTTCCAACTTTCCCCAGTTGATATTTTCAATGTAAGGACTTGGAAGTTGGTGATGGACTTGCTCTAATGTATCTATGCTATCAATATAGGTGCAAGTTAAGCTCCCACTTGGTTCCATGCATAGAGTTGAATTGCTCTTTTGGTCAACTATTAGCTACTGGGTGCCTTCCTATCTTGTGGCTACTTCATATAGGCATCTTTGTATGTCAGTTATTTATGCACACTAGCTACATGCAGGCAATGTTAAGCATTGTACAAACCAAGATTTATGCATGCAACTACACCCTATGTCACTGTATGCGATGCATGAAACTTTCTTCTTCTCAATCTTTCCAAACATATTTTCCTTTGATAGTTCTAGGTAAAGATCACGTATTCCTAGGCACACATCAATTGTGTTTAGCCATGCTCTTCCCATAATGATTGGGAAGTCCCCCTTACAGTTGTTGACTTGAATCACTAGGAAATCGGCTAGATATGACCACCCCTAAATAGTGGTGACAATGTCCTCCACTAGTCCTAATAGAACAGTGATAGACTGGTCAGCCAACTCTAAACAAATGTTACTCTTTTTTAGTGAAGGAAAGTTCCAAGCTTTGTACATTTCTTAAGAGATTAAGTTAACACCGAAACCTGAATCCAAAAGAGCTTTGCAAGGCTCATTTCCAGCGATTTGCAAATATATAAAAGGACTCCAAGGATTAGAGAATTTCCTAAGAAGATGACCAACTTTAATCCAATCGGTGATGGCATAAGTCAACATGACCATGTGTGTTAAGTGCGGTCTTTGGTTCGAAGAAAGCTCTGAAGATTCGAATGATGGTGAGGCAATTGGACAATTAGCCACTTATGGTTGTAAGGACTTGGTTGGACTATCAGTTCTAAAGAAAGGTCTCTTCTTTATGCAGTTGTTTGAACCAACAGTAGGTTGAGGATTGATAGCCCTTGTAGCGTCACATTATTGCAGTTGGGTAGGGAGCTCACCCTGCATAGTTGGAGCAGGTGGTAATGGAGCTAAGGATGGAAAAGGTGCAGTTGGATGAGAAGGATAGTATGTTTATGGAACATCACCCCTAGGAAAAGGAGTTCTATAGTACTCATGGGTTTGGTAGTGAGGCTGAGAAGTGCCATGACTAGTGGAGTCACATGAAGAGATCAACTGCCACACATAGTATCCATATGGGTCAGGTTGATAGTAAGGGTACTATTGACGTGGTGGTGACATTCCCCATGATTTTGGGTGTTGCCACTATTGATACTATTCATTTGGTTGCGGTGGAGCTCCACTTGGATAATACATCAAGGGTTGGTGGAATTGCCTTAGGTTACCTTGAGGATAAGGTAACCTTTGGGGTGTTTGTCATCTATTTAATCATGGGTTTAGTGCATACACCCCAGACTCTTGCAGATGTGACACTACTAGGAAACATCCCTTAGGATGGTCATATTGGCATATCTCACATTTGCTATCATTGTCTATGTCCAAATCCACAACCTCTTCAATGAAAACAACTTTGCCCTTATCCTTGTTATGTGCATATTTTACTTCTCTCTTTTTCCTTCTCTCCCAATCACTACTTTTCTCTCTAGAATCCTCTACTATTTTTAGAACGGTTTGAAATTTATCATCTAGGGAGTTCCACATTTGATCTACCTTTGTCGATACATCTAATGCAAATTTTTGAATGGGCAAAGTCTTCCTATTCACCATCTCTTCGAGTGGTGACTCTTCTTCATCTTCACAAAATCTAAATTTCTTCTTTTGAAGGGAAGGATCTCTATTATATTCCTCTACACTTTCTCTTTTCCTTAACTCACCTTCCTCTTTGGCAACTTGCTCCAATAATCATTGTACTTGATGGGCTCTAAGCTCGAATAGTCTCCCTTGGGCATAAGTCCCAAGGGTTCTTCACATTTTGTACCTAAGCCCATCTATGAGATGGCGTAGTTGTTCCCTCTGTGAGTAACCATGGCCAGGGAAATGATGTAATAGTGCATAATATTATCCCATGGTAGCATCCAAGGGTTCGTGTCTTCCTTGCTTCCATCCTTGGATTTGCTTACATAGGTTGGACACTCGGGAGTACATTTGATACTTATCGTTAAATAGCTCTAACTTAATACTTCATCAATGAATGGATTCCGGTTCTAAGGACTGGTACTAGCTTTCTACTTCCTTAATTAGTGGTCATGGAAATAACTTTAGTTTTTGCCACATGTTTTCTATATCTTGCAAGGCACATGCGTCATAGAATGCTTGTAGATGATTTTGAGGATCAGCATTGTATCCCCCTTCAAATCGTGGGATATTGCTTATGTCTAATCTTTTGATCCTACTATCCTTTTGGTGCCTTGTTGGGATCTTAACGGCCTCAATTATATTTAGCATATTTCAAGTAGCGAGTAGGGGTTCATTGTGATCATATTCTCTATGGCGTCTATGATGCCTATGCTATTCCCTACTCTCCCTTCTTGCGTGGTGTGTTTCTCTAGAATGCCCTCATCCCCTTTCTCAACTATTTTGTCTATGATCCTTGTTTCACTTACCATTGTTCTCATTGTTTTTCCCTTTATGACTACATTCTGATCCTAAAGGAGAGGGGGAAGGAGATGATGAAGGTGGAGAGAAAGGAGGACTAGCATCCTGACGGTGCCTATCACTTTCTCTTTGGTGGTCTCGGCCTTAGTCATGGTTACGATCGGAATGTTCATCGTCATCATGTGTTCATGTTCCTTTTTCAAACCCTTTGTGTCTATTAGTATTAGAACCTAGGTTATGAATAGCTGAGTGAAGGTTCTAATACATAACTCCTTGACCAAAGTTAATGGGAGGAACATCATTTTGTGGAAAACCTCCTAAGGCAAATTCACTACCCTCATTTTCACATAGGACATATGGGACTTCCTGAGGCCACTTCCCCTTCATAGATTTATAATGTGTCTCTTGTTGTAGGTCCCTTTGGCGTTGTGCCTCCGTGGGTCGATACTCTCTTCAGTCGTGTTCATGCACAATGTACTCTGCTTGTAAGTGCTACATACCAATTCGTGTGAGAGCAAGAAGAAGCATGCTTGGAACTGAGCAATCAAAAGGAAACACTATGTTACCTTCTAAATCCCGCCAACTCAGTTGTTCATCTTGGTAGAGGATAAAGGTAAAGTTTGGTATATACTCATCAGTATGAGTGTATACCACACGAAACTGTTGGGGCACTAGTGGATCATCATGTGTACTACGCCTTTGATTGTTCATTGTATTAGACCTAGGTGATGAAGCACTCTCATAAGAAGGAGACATGATTAGTTCTTTAGTGTGTAATACTCTCTTTTCTGTAATTGTAGGATAACCAACCTTATGGGTTTTTTCCAATGATGGAAAGATTTTTTAAGTTCTAGTCAACGCATAAGCAACAAAGTCCCCAACAATGATACCAATGATGAGTGGCAAGGTACCCCTACGCTCAACCATATGAATACGAGCATTACACGCGATCTAGTTGAACTCCAAGGACTAAGTGCTTATGTGCCTTCACAGAACAAGGATGGATTAGGCGATCATTGTCTTCCCAAGCTTACTTGTATGGCACAATTGTTTGGTTAAGTAAACTTGAGGTATATGATTTTTATGCTTTTTATGTTTTATGTCCTGGTGCTAAAAAGGGAGAAATGAAATAATTAAGTAACTAATTTAATTTAAGTAATTAGCTAGGTTCTAACTAGTCCTAACACCAGCATCTGTTCCCACTCTCCATACACATCTTGAACCGGTGTAACACTACTGGGATTACCAAACACTAGTTGTTACTGGGTTACCAAGTGTTTCATGTATGCTCAAAGTGGTCGTACTGAGCGTGCTTACTTGTTAAAAATTAACAAATCAATAAAATAGCCAATTAACTAATGAAAGGATTGAATAACTATAAATAACATTAAATGTAATAAATAAGCTATTCTGAATGTTGTAAGGTTTATCACAAAGTTTGTCTTTATTTTCAGACACAAGGTGTGCTCATGTACACAATGTTCAAATAAAGATCTATTCACTTTATGACTCCTACTATGGACACTCAGAGATAATTCTAACTCTGGAAAGGAAAAACTACAAGAGTCTGGGTAAGGGACTACCAAAATAATTGCAAAATCAACTGCCATCATCTCTTATTTATAGGCAACGAGACAAGCTCCGATATCACATGTCCGATATCGCTTTGGCACCTCCGATATCGCGTACCCAATATCGAGGGTCTGATATCGGGGATCTGATATTAAGGGTCTAATATCGTGACTCATCAGTTTTGAATACTCTTACCCTTATAATATCCTCTAGGCAATAGCAAATTTTTTGTGCAAGTTCTCCATGCAAGCACCCCTGCCCTC
>MNCI01002568.1:990127-1066703 GCA_015680685.1 Gnetum montanum | reverse complement strand
CCCACATGACAAAGTTGAACACTCTAGGTTCAAATAGGTTTAAACAGTACGATAATCAAAGTAGTATTAAGCAAGATATTGCAAGTGGAAGTTGAGTGTGCAGAGTTCTAAGTCGGGAAAGAAAATTTGAAAAACTCCCCCAATCGCAAATGATGAGAATGGAGTTTCGACACCACGAGGTTCATATATATATGTTTTGTGAGACTTGATATCGAGTATCTAATGTCAAGGTTGACCCAATATTAGGAAGTTGATATTGGGATCCATGAAATTGCATTGAATGAGGGTATTGAGCATGGAAAATGAAGCTCTAGGAATGGTGGGAAGGTTTCAAGTTAGTTCCATAGTTCTAGGGTAAGTAGTAAATCATATGTAGGCACTAGAACTGTGAGGATATGGAGTCATCGATGTTTAAAGCTTTTGAAGATGCAAGAAAAGGGATATTATACCAAAGTTGTGGAATGGATCAATTACATAATAAGGGAAAGCATGAAATTTAACAATTATGTGCTTGGAAGGTAAAGAGTTATGTGGTTGTGTTGGAAAAGAATAAGTTACAATAGTTACACAAGTGGATCCTCCCCAACGTAGGCTCTAGCCCATAATTTCCTTGTGTAATCACATCAAAAAATGTCTATAGGCATTGAAGGGGTTGAATGCAATGCATACTTGTGAAACAAAACACACATGTGAAAACCACTAATTTGATGGAATAACTCTATGTTACATAAAACCACAAGCTAGGATCACATGGATAGTGAGATGAGATGGATTGTAGAAAGGATTGTAGAAATTGGGACGTGAGGTGTCTTACCAAATGCATAATGAATCCTTGTGTATTATTATTAGTTAAGTAATCATTACCTTACATTCCAAGATTCAAACCAAGTCCAAACCACATTTTAGTGACATCACATTGTTTCATCACTTTAGCTGACAGCCATAAGACTACCATAGTTGCAAGGAGTAGCATCACTTGGAATTTTGTCCAAAGGAGGAGTTTATCAATGGCACTTTGTTTTTTCTGTTGTTTTTTTTATGAAAGTATTCTGAGAAGTTGCTAACCTTCAAGCATGGGTACATGTCTTTCTAGTAGGACCTTCATAAATTTATTTAGTGCCCTTCTAGTTTATTCTTACTTCCATTTTTTATTAGATCTACAAGGATATAATTACAACCTTAGCAACATGATAGAACATACAGACATGGCGAAAGAGAATCCACAAATCCCCTTGATGTCATACCCTTTGCATTCCCCCTTGGTTCTTCACTTTTCTGTCCATGCACAAGGATTATGAATTTATTTTGAGTTTTGGGTGATGGAAAAGAGTATCATTATAACCAGGGAAATGAGTGGATGGATGATGTGGCTCACTATCTAAATAATCATTCCCTCATGACTTAACATAAAGAAAACCTCATCTTAATGGGCTACATGATCATTTTATTTACAAATGAGATTACTAACAAAGAAAATAAAAAAAATTGGAAAAAGTTGAAAAGGATAGGAAAAATTGTATCAAGAAATAAGAAAATGATAAAAAATTATAAAAAAAAAGATGAAAAACATTATTAATTCTAGAGCTTAGAATCGGGATTTTCCCCCATGACTAAACAATTTTCATGATAAGAATTAATAAGTAGATAGGTAGGATCCATGCATGTATAAAACATTACTAACCTTTCATGTTTGAGCCATTGGGTATCTCTTGGTTTAGTGGAAACTGCATAGATAAGCTATTGTTCACACACTTCATTGTTAAACATATGGTGGGTCAAGGTGCAAGTTTTGTTAACGTTGCAAATGTCTGGCCCATGATTGCACCTTGGATCATGATATGGTATGCATGGATTTGTGTGTCTCCCCACACTGCTAGATTCATTACTTCGATTTGGTGGTGGAGTAATGGTGAGGATGAACCTTGCATAAGATTAGAGGACAATGGTTACAAAAAAGAGGGCATTGCACCATATTACCATTGTGCTAGTTCAGATGATGTGGTCAATCCATGAGTGTTTCACTTTCACCTACAACCTATCCTAAAGAAAGGATGTTTCCAAGTTTGTGGTGGGGGCCTACTGGTATCAGCATGCCTATGCACATTCACAACACAAGTGGCATTTGTTTGTTGATATTATAGTGTTGAACCTTCTTCTGTCATTGGTAGTGATCTATGCTAAGGTGGGGTATGAGAATAACAAGGGTAGGCTGGATGGTAAGAGGTGCAAGGTGGTGATCCCTTGGGGGATGTCATGGGTTGATGGTACGCAGGAGAGTGATAGTAGCAATTTGAAGTAGAGGACGTAGAACTAGTTGGAGAAATAGGGTGTTTAACATAATATTTGTTTGGTTTCAACTAATAACAAGGATAAGGATAGTTTGGTGGTGGCCTCCCCCACAACTGTGGGTTTTGCCACTGTAGTGGATGACAATGTTAAGGTTGGTAATAAGTCCCCCTAGGATAGTATAATTGGTTGTGGGTTGTCTATAATTACCACGTGGAAGAGGAAATCTCCTAGGCATGTACTTATGTACAAACTTCAAATTTAATGCACCCACTCAATACTCATGTAGATGCAATAAGAGTGGGCAATGGCCCTTTAGATGGACATATATGCAAATGTCACATCCATTATCTTCATCTGTGGTTGAGTCTATAGCCTTACTTGCTTCAACCAATTTTCCTATTTGCCAAAAAGTGTCCCTAGTTATTTCTTAGTACTGCTTCCTTCATGCATACTGAGCACCTAGTTTGTTTTGCACTACCTTCTCCTTAACTGTCTCTATGAGAGTTGTAATGTTTTCATATATCCATTCCGACATCCTATTAAACTTTGCTTTAAGTTCATCAGTAATCTTCTATATTGACAAGGTTCGTTGCAGGTTCACCTTTTTAAGAGCAGCCTCATTCTCCTTACCATAGATATAGACCTCCTTCTTTTGAAGAGATGGATCCCTGTGATTTTTCTCAACATTCTCCCATTTTCATATTTCTCCTTCTTTTTTCACACACTCAATTAGCTCTTAGATATAATGGATTCGTAGCTCGTATAATTGACTTGCTCCCTTGTTTCATTATGAAGCCTATCTATGATGTGGAAAAATTTCCTTTCCTCATAGAAACCATGGCCCGAGCACTTATTCAGTAGAGAATAATATCTATCTAAGGCCATGTCCAAGTGTTCATGTTCTTGTCTCCATCCTTGGATCTATCTCCTTAGGTTAAACACCCTCGCATAGGTTTGGTATTTCTTGTTGAAAAGCTCCAACATTATGGACCATCATCAGAGTAAATTTGGTTTCAACAATCTACACCACACTTTGGCTCTATCAATTAGTGTTCTAGGAAAAAGCTTGAGATTTTGCCACCCACTTTCAATGTTGTAGAAAGCACAGGCATCATGGAAGTCTTGTATGTTATGTTGTGGATCTAAATCATAGCCTCCTGCAAATTTAGGGATATTATTTATATCAAGCCTAGGTAGACAACTTACCTCGTGATGTTTATGGGGTATCTTAACTACCTCAATGATTTGCATCATGCTCTTAGTGGCCAACAATGGTTCATTATCATTAGACATGTTGTGATGAAAATTTCTATTTGGTTGATTGTGGCAGTTTTTCCTATGTTCATGTTGATGACCTTGAGTGTTCCTACAAGTTCAATTTTTATTTTCATTCCAATCCCATTTATGAGCTTGGTCTCTATGTCTCCATTCATCTTCATCATAACTAGACGTGGAAGAGGAAGAGGAAGGTGATAAATTAGGAGGATTGTCATGGCTCCTATAGTATTCCCTAGGGTCCTTTGATTTATCTTCTCTAGGTTTTGAGAAGGTCATAGGCCTTGAGGCCTTCCCTAGTCTAGGACCTACTTCATCGCCTCTAGGGTTTTCTACCTTCATGAATGTAGTCCTTGAGGGTCATTAGGGTGGTCATGAACATATGAAACCCTTGCATGAAGTTGGTCACTCCAATTTCCTTCATCATATATCTTGTTAGTTCTCCCATGAATTCTTTTGTTATACAATGCATTATCGCTTCCTTATGAGAGAGACATTGTTGTTGGTTTATGGTGTGTGTGATTTAATATTTTCTGAAGTTACAACAATCATGTATTATTATATAACTAATCTAGATAACTAGCATCATCCCTGACAATGGCACCAATGATGAGGTACCCCTACGTCCAACCATATGAATCACAAGCATTCACATACAATCTGATCAAATTTTGCGGATGGGACTAGTTGTGCATCTAAATCATTATTCTTTAATCGCATTTTGTTGTCTTCCCACTTGCACTAATGGTAGCTTTGTCATGTATGGGTTAGTCCAAAGTGAGGCATATGGTAACCCTATGCTACTCCTAATGATAATAAAGAGATTAATTAATTAAGCTAAGTAATGATGGAAAGTAAATTCTAAACTAGCTTATGTGTGATGAGTATTTGTTCTTAATCATCTACCCATGTTGTAGACTTCATGAGACTACCACTAGGATTACCATGTAATCATACTTAAGCACTCATGATTAGTCATACTCATTCTACTTAATGACAGGAATCATAAAGAGAAATAAATGGAAATAATAACTAAGGAAAATAGGAAACAATTAAATAATTAAAAGCACTAATAAATCTAAGTGGATGCTATAATGATGGAAGTAATCTTGATCTTTATTTCCAATCATGTAACGTGTCCAAGTACGTCATACTCGAACAAGGATGTTGTATAATTACAAACATCACATTGCAAGTATGCACTAGGAAATAATAGAACTAGAAATTAATAATCAATGAAAAAGATAACTAAAATATAAAACTAAACTATGTCCCAACTATGCACCCCAAGTGTTGTAGTTATAGGCTAGCACAAAAGAGATGATATCGAATATCCAACATTGATTTTTGGAACCCAATATTGGGTATCTGATATCGAGGCTCCAATATTAGAGCTAAAACAATCATGACTCATCAATACATGATTGTTGTAAATGCATTAATGATATATCTTTCAGAAAATATTAAATCACACAAACCATAAAACAACAACAACATCTCTTTCACAAGGAAGCAATAATGCACTGTATACCGAAAACATTCATTGGAGAATTAATGAGATATATGTTGAAGAAAACTAGAGTGACCAACCTTATGTAGGGGTTTCATATGTTCATGACCACCCTGACAACACTCAAAGACTACATTCACCTAAGGCAAACAACCCCAAAGGTGATGAAGTAAGTCCTGGATCAAGGAAGGCCTCAAGGCCTAGGACCTCGAAATCTAGAAAGGATAAATCAAGGGAGCTTGGGAAACACCATAGAAGCCATGGCAATCCTCTTAGTTCCTCATCTTTCTCTTCCTCTTCAACATCTAGTTTTTATGAATATGAATGTAGGTATAGAGATAAATCTCCATTACGGGGTCAGAATAAAAATGAAAATAAAAGTTAAACCCATGAGAGAAATCAAAGATGTCAAAATGAACATAGACAAAAGCATCACAATCAAATGAATAGAAATAGACATTTTCATCATAGCATGTATGATGATGATGAACCCTTGTTGACCACTAGAAGCCTAATGTAGATCACAGAGGTAGTTAAGATACCCCACAGGCATCACAACAATAATTGCCTACCTAGGTTTAATATAAATAATATTCCTAAATTTACGAGAGGCTACAATTTGGATCCACAACATCATATACAAGCCTTCCATGATGCATATGTTTCATACAACATTGAAAATGGATGGTGAAAGCTTAAGCTCTTTCCAAAGATACTAGTTGATAGGGCCAAAGTGTGGTATAGATCATTGAACCCAAATTCAATCCAATGGTGGTCCACCTTGCTAGAACTCTTCAACGAGAAATACCAAACTTATGCGAGTGTCCAACCTAAGGAGACAGATCCAAGGATGGAGATAAGAACAACATGAACCCTTGGAGATGGCCCTGGATAGATATTATTCCCTACTGAATAGATGCCTAGGCCATGGTTTCTCTAAGGAATGGTAACTTTTCCACATCATAGATGGGCTTTGTTATGAAACAAGGGAGATATTGGGATATATGCCCCAAGTCAATTATACAAGTTATGAACCCGTCAGATTTGAGAGCTAATTGAGCCTATTGTGAAAGAAGAAGGAAAGATATGCAAATGGGAGAATGTTGAAAAATATCACTAGGACCCAACTCTTCAAAAGAAGTAGGTCCATATCTATGATAAGGAGAAAGAGGTCACTCTTGATAAGGTGATTTTGTAATGAACCTTGCCGATAGAGAAGTCTATCAATGAACTGGAAGAAAAGTTTGATAGGATGTCAAAGCGGATATATGAAAAAGTTACAACTTTCGTAGAAACTATAGAGGATAAGGTACTGTAAAAAAACTATTCAATCCCAATAAACGAAGGAAGCAAAACCAAGAAACAACTAGAAACATTTATCAGCAAATAGGAAAAATGGTTGAAGAAAGTGAGGCTATAGATTTAACGACAGATTAAGATGATGGATGTGACCTATGCATATATGACCATATGAAAGGTTATTATCTAGTTGTGTCACATCTACATGAGTATTAGGCTTCTACATTAAATCCCAAATTCGTATAGAAGCACATGCCTAGGAGATTTCCTTTTCCACATAATAATTATAGATAGTTTCACAACCAATTGTACTATTTGAGGGAGACTTATTACCATCCTGAACACTATCGTCAACCATAGTGGCAAAACCCATAGTCATGGGGAAGGCCACCATGAAACCATCCCTACCCTTACTACCTACTGAACTTGTATGGATATTATGTTCAACACCTTATTTCTCAAACTAGTTCTACGTCCTCTACTTCAAATCACCACTATCACTCTCTCGAGTATCATCAACCCATGACATCCCCTAAAGGATCACCACCTTGTGCCTCTTACCATCCATCCTATCCTTGATATTCTCATTCTCCACTTCATCACATGCCACTACTAGCAACACATGAAGGTTCACCACCACAACATCATCAAATGAATGACACTTGTGCTACAAATGTGCATAGACATGCTAATACTAGTAGGTCCACACCACAAACTTGGAAGCATCCTTTTATTAGGATAGGTCCTAGGCAAAAGCACAATGCTCATGGACCTACCACATCGTCCAACCTTGCACAAGGCTAATCAATTGTAACACCTTCCCTCTCATAACCATCGCCCTTTGATCTTATGCACAGGCCACTATCCATTGTTACTTCAACACCTAATTGAAGTAATGCATCCAACAGTGTGGGGAGACAAACAAATCCATGCATATTGTATCATGATCAAGGGTGCAATCGTGGGCCAACTACCTACAACATTAACAAAACTCATACCTTGACCCACCATACATTTAACAACAAGTGTGTGAACAACATCTTATTGATGCAACCACCACTAAACCAAGAGATACCTAGTGGCCCAAAAATGAAAGGTTAAGAATGCTTTATACATGCATGGATCTTTCCTATCTGCTTATTAATTCTAGCCATGTCCAAATGCTTAGTCATGGGGGAATTCCTCCATTCTAACCTCTAGAATTAATAGGTGTTTTTCATCTTTATGTTTTACAATTTTTTATCATTTTCTTATTTATGGATATAATTTTTCCTATCCTTTTCAAATTTTTCCATTTTTTGTTTTCATTTCCTTTGTTAAGTAATCTCGCTTGCAAATAAAATAATCATGTAGCCCATTGAGGTGAGGTTTTCTCTATGTTGTCAAGTCATGAGGGATTGATTGTTCAGACAGTGAGACCACACCATCCATCCCTTCATTTCAAAACTAAAAACAAATTCAAAATCATTGTTCTTGGACAAAATAATGAAGAACCAAGGAGGAATGTGAATGGTGTGACATCAAGGGGATTTGTGAATTCTCTTTGGCTACTTCTACATGTTCTATCATGTTGCTTCAGTTGTAATTATATCCTTGTAGATTTAACAAAAAATTGAAGTAAGAGTAAAATAAAAAAGGAACTCAATAAATTTCTACGGGTTTCACGAGAAAGACATGTATCCATGCCTATAGGTTGGTGGTTTCTCATATCATCATAAAAAACGTGCCATTAATAAGCTTCTCCCTTGGAAAAAATGCTAAGTGATGTTACTCCTTGCAACTATGGTAGTCTTATTGTTGTCAATCGAAGTGATGAAACATTGTGATGTCACTAAAATGTGGTTTGAACTTGGTTTGAATCGTGGAAAGAAGGGCTAATGATTACTTAACCATTAATAACATATAAGGATTCATTGTGTGTATGGTAAGACATCTCATGTTCTAATTTTTGTAATCCTTTCTATATAGTCCATCTCATCTCATTGTTTGTATGATCCTAACTTGTGGTTTTGTGTAACATAGAGTTTTTTTCTCAACTTGGTGGTTTTAACATGTGTTTTTTGTTTCACATGTATGCATTGCATTCAACCCCTTTAGTGCCTACGAACATTTTTAGGTGTGGTTACATAAGGACATTATAGGCTGGAGCCTACTTTGGAGAGGACCCACTTATGTAACTATTGTAACTTGTAATTGTTTGATCCAACCACATCATTCTTAACCTTCCAAGTGCATAATTGTTAAATTTCATGCTTTCCCTTTCATGTAATTGATCAATTTCACAACATAGGTATAATACCCCTTTTCTTGCATTTTCCAATGCTTTTAATGTCAATGACGCCATCTTCCAACACT
Source organism: Gnetum montanum (assembly GCA_015680685.1). NCBI lineage: Eukaryota > Viridiplantae > Streptophyta > Gnetopsida > Gnetales > Gnetaceae > Gnetum > Gnetum montanum. The sequence goes on along the minus strand of MNCI01002568.1, from coordinate 1,057,975 downwards.
TCCAATGCCTAAAAATGATTTCCTCCTTACCCCAGCACTATGGACCTAACCTGAAACCTTCCAACCAATTCCAAAGCTTCATTTTCCATGCTGATTACCCTCATTAAATGCAAAGTTGAACACCTTGATATCGACTACCCAATATCTGGTTGGACATGATGTAGGATAACTGATATCAAGTCTACAAAACCTATATATATGATTCCCATGGTGCTCACAAATCCATTCACATCATTTACAACTAGGGGAGTTTTTCAAATTTTCTTTCACAACTCAGAGCTCTATGCAATCAACTTTCACTTGCAATATCATTCTCAATACCACTCTGATTTTCATATGTTTGAACTTGTTTGAACCTAGAGTGTTTAATTTAGTCATGGGGAGAGGGGGATGCTTGTGTGGGAAACTTGCACTAATTTTTTTTGAAATTTTCTATTGCTCAAAAGACATTACAAGTGTAAAAATGTTTAAAAAATTAACCATTATAATGAAAAATCAATCGTATTAATGCTTGAAACTTTAATTTTTTCATCCAAGGGACCATAACCATCATAATAAGCCATACATAAGGAAAAAGGAACCAATTGCAAAGGGTCATAAAAGAAGATAAACACTTTTTGAGCATCTTTCTAAAAATTTTTCAAACTCTACAATCACATGAACTAAAGCACTTAATGGAACTAAGGTGATGAGTAAGGTATAAACTTGTTAATAATAAATGATAACACCTTAATAACATCAAATTCCTGAATGATTAAAAATGGCCCCAAAAAGAGAAGGACAAGCAAAACCTTCGTAGGGAGCAGCCAAATGCCCAAGAGGTGGTAGAGGCCAACAAGGTGAGCAAGTTGAGCATGAGGCCCAATCATTCAACATCCATTAAGAGGCTCCTATTATAGGACAGTTGGTCCAAGGAGAGGCCACAGAAATTCAAGCTTTGATGCAAGGACAACATCTCACATTGTTCCCAAAATGCCTTGAAGTTATTCAAGAGAAATCCATGTTGATCATGGTCATCATGGGAATGAACTTTGGTCTGTTCATGGCATTTATTCTTAAGGTAGTTCAAATGCAACTCCAAGTGTCACCATTATGGTGCATTCTTTCAGATAGTGGTAAATAGTACCTTACCGAGACCTACCAATTCTAGCATAACAAGGAATAAGGAACCACAATTAACATTGGTGAAGCCACTATTTCTTTCTCAATCAAAGTAATCATAGAGGCTCTAAATCTACCAAATGTGGGGGCCAAGTTAACACATTTGTCCATGAGGTTTGATCATGAGACTAGAAAGTTATGGTTAAAGCGAGCATACAAAAAAGAGGATAAAACATATAATGAATTGACTTTAGAAGAGAGGACCTATTTCAAGATAGGCACATATCACCTCTACCCTACCAAAGGACCCAATAGAATCTCAATGTACGTAGCTAGGAGAAGTGTCATACTAATGGGCAAATACTTGGTCAACCTTCCGTAGTTATATTGCATGGAGATTTAGACGTGGTTTGAAGAGAAGTAGGGAAGCAAACACTTCCACTCCCTTACATGACCTAGAAGCTATGTAAGAATGATAAAATCATGGGGTACACAAATGACATTCCTAGGAGGGCTCAAAATGCTTCCTTTGTTGAATTGCTCAAACCTACTACACCAAGGAAAGACCTTGGTGAGTAACAAGAACCAAAGAAGGAAGTAGCACCATAAAAAGAAATAGAATAAGAGCCTAAACAACATTGTGAGACACAAGTTCCACCACCATCACCACAAGACTATAGGCCTACAATAAGCCATTTGCAAAGAATTTCTGAAACACTCAATTGGGGAAGCAGAGATGAGTCAAACCTTTTCAAAGTCATCAATGACACTATGTAGTCCGCTATTTCTACTAATCCAACAAGGGGGTGGATTTCGCTACAATCAAGAAGAGAATCCTAGTGGTTGCGATAAATATTTGGTAATGCCGCATCCTTCCAAGTGATGCTTAAAATAGGTGAAGATGCCACAATAGTTGTCATGCAACATTAGGATGTAGCACGTGTAGTAGAGGTGACAATAGATCACATCAAGGAATCTTTCAATGTGCTTGTTGTGCCTTTACTGGATTTGACTAGGACTAGAGATGCATAAATGCTTGCTAGGACTTCAATGACTCCTATTGCCCATAAGGATGTATTAGATTGATTGTTGTGGACAAGACAAGTAATGACCATCCTATTTATCATCCCCAGTGACGTTACTGCAGTACAATCAGGTCTCATTGCCACCAAAGGAAAGTTGATCATGGCTAAGACTAGGGCAGAACATGCAAAATTCAAAGTGAAATGCTTGCAACAAGAGTTGGCTACCTTGAGAGTTAAAAGACGAGACCTTACATGGTTTTTCATACTTGACCAACTAGACCAATTCAGAACAAAGTAGCTAAACAAGTTGATTGAAGAGAACAAAGCTACTGAGTAAGAAAAGGAGAAGGTGGTCTAGAATGTCTCAACTACTAATGCTTAGGCATATGCCCACTAGAAGGCATTGATCATCATGCAAGAAGAAAATAAACAGCTTGCTGCAGATAACGCAAGGTTCACCATTGTCAAAAAATAGAAGAACATCTTAGAGGAAAGTGTCCACTAGTTGAGAGAGCAACTAGTGACGGTTAAATAGGACATCAATAAATTGGTTAGAGAGAATTGAACCATCTCAATGGAGGAGACCCACTCAATTCGACAAAATTCTGCAATCAAAATAAGTGCGGGGTAGAATGAGGCCAAAAAGTATGAGAAGCTAAAGCAGCACTTCTAGGACTAGGTTGGCATGCATAAGTAGATTAATGAAAAAGAAATCTAGATGGTAAAAGCCCATCTCGAAGTTGTGTCAGCACAAACTCCTGATTGGCAACCCATCTTGGATAGTTACGCACTGGTCCACCAAGCAAAAGTAAAGAATAAAGACTTGCATATTGAGGACTTAAAGGAATACATGGCATCAACCAACCTTCAATATGCCAACCTTGGCATGTTAACAGTAGGTCAACCTAGAAATGAATTAGAGCAATAGGTAGCAACCACCTATGCATTATATGAAAAAGTGTTTGCAAACAGAAAAGATGCTTTATAGAAACTCCATGTAGCAAACTCAAAACTAGAGGTGGTTAAGGCTTACCACCATGGACAAAAAGATGTTGCCTCAAACCTAGCTAGGAGATTAATAGATCATCATGAGTTAAAAAAAAGGCCAAGGCCATTGAGGAGGAATGACGGTAGTTTGCAACTTGGTACGCGAAGGCCAACAAAATGTTTCCATAGTTGTCATGTCTGTGGGACGTACTAACGCTAGCACACATTAGCTCAACAACCTAGATAATGCATGAACCAAGGATGGAGGAATAAAAGTTGCAACCACTACTCAACTGCTACAAATTTTAAAATCCTAGCAATAAAGGGAAGCGATGGAGGAGTCATTGCCTCCAAGAACTACATGAGCTTTCCTAATTTTGTGTCTTGTAATGTTGTGTCCAAATTTTTGTAAAACACCACTATAGCATGTAAGAGTCAATTTTTTTGTTTATTTGAGTCAGTCAAAAATTTCGTACCTTCCCAATATTTTTTAAAGAACTTGTTCCTCATTTTGTTTAACTCAAGGACAATTTTTCATTTAGTTGTGGGGGTATGATGAGTCATGATTTTATCAGCTCCAATATTGGATACTCAATATCAAATACATGATATCAGATCCCAAGAAATGATGTTGGATATTTGATATCATCTCTTCCATGCTAGCCTATAAATAAAACACTTAGGTGCATAGTTGGGATATAGTTGGTTGATAGATTTTAGATAGCTTTTTCCTAGATTTTTGATTCCCAGTTCTATTATTTTCCAGTGCATGCCCGTAGTGTAATCTTTGTGATTATACCACATCCTTATTCGAGTGTGATGTACTTGGACACATTACATGACTAGAAATAAAGATCAAGATTACTTTCATCATTGTAGCATCCACTTAGATCTATTATTGCTTTCAATTGTTTAATCATTTACTGTTTCCCTTAGTTAATGTTTCCATTTATTACACTTTACTATTCCTATCATTAAGCAGAATGAGCATAACTAATCGCAAGCACTTAAGTGTAATTATTTGGTAGCCCAATAGTGTATCATTTGGTAAGCCCAATGATGTATGCTTGATAATCCCAATGGTAGTTACACGGAGTCCAAGGCATGTGCAGACAATTAGGAACAGATACTCATCACACATAGGCTAGTTTATAGTTTACTTTCCAGTATTAATTAGCTTAATTAATTAATCTCTTTATTACCATTAGGAGTAGCTTAGGGCTAGTCAACATCAATCATATGCCTCACTTTGGACTAAATCATACGTGACAAACTACCACTAGTCCAAGTGGGAAGACAACAAACTATGATCAAAGCATAACATTTAGATGCACAACTAGTCCCATCCATGGAATTTAACTAGATCATGTGTGAATGCTTGTGATTTGTATGGTTGGGTGAGGGGTACCTCACCACTCATCAGGTGTCCAATTTTTTTGTCCAAGATATCCATTTTTTGTTAATCTTTGTAATTCCATACAATTTAGCACTCAAAGTCAGTTAGTCAATAATTCGATACCTTCCCAATTTTGTAAGAAGCTTAGTCCTATTTTTGTTTACTTGAGGATTATTTTTCACTCAATCATGGGGATATGATGAATTATGTGATAGGTTATGTTGACAAACATACGTTGACGTAGCCCTGTCAACATAGTGTCTAATCTTATCTATATGATGCACATACCCACTGCATTTATGACACTTTAAGTTGCTAGAGTAGCCAAGTTCTCGCAATTTTTTTCATCAAAGTTAGAATATTTTCTAAGTGCCCCTAGTAGGACTTCAAGCATTATACAAATCCATATTTGAACATCAATGTACCTGAAATGTGCCAGCAATAAAGACAAGATTCCTAGAAATTCCTGCAACACTTAAGAATAGTTTAATGTTTCCATTATGCTCTTTATTACTTAAGCATTTTATATTCATAAACTTAGTTAATTAATATGCTTAATAATCACACATAAGTACGACCACCTTGAACATACCGTTAACGCTTGGTAATCCCAATAGTGTTATCACTTAGTACACTCAGTAGCCTAACACTTGGTAACCTAGCAGCATTCCTAATGAGTTCCAGATGTGCATGGAAGGTGGGCCTAGGTGCTTATGTTAGGATAGTTAGACTAGGAAATTAGAGAGTTAATTAGTAAATTTACAATTAATTACCTTTGTTTTACAAGTAGACTTAACCAAATAAAACATAAAATGTACATAAAAATCATATTCCTTGGCTCATACTTAACCATACAAGAGAACCTCCACAAGTAAAGCCAAGAAGACAATGATTGTGTCTCTACGTCATTATCTTTGCCAATTGATGCATTTAGGAGCTAAGTCCATGGAATTAGGCTAGATCGTTGATGCAATGCTTGTGATTTGTATAGTTAGGCATAGGAATTACTTGCTACTCATCAGTATTTTTCACTTTCATTTGGGTGTTCATAACCTTAGGTGTCCTTTTTGCAATATGGAAGCCTCATGCCTATGTTGAATTTTTACTTGTTTACTTGCTCCAAGTTATAAGTCTTAGTGCAACTCATATTTACATAGTTTTAATCCTAGGTTAGAGAAAGTTTTATTTAATGATAATCCTTAAATTCAAGGATTTTTTCTTTAGACGTAAACTTGTACTTTAATTTAGCAAGATTTAATGGATTAAAATCAAAAGCCTAAAATGGATCTTTAAATAAGAGAAGACCTTTTTAAACTTTCTTTGCCATGAAAGGGGATGTGGATTTTTTCTCTTTAATTTACTTTTAGCCAATATTTCTTTCCCCAAATTCTTTTTTTATTTTCTGTCTATCTCACTCTTGTGAATCCTATCCATTCATATTTCATGTTACTTACCAATCTTAGATCATAACTCTTTAAATGTTTAATTATTTTAATAATACAAAGACTTATAAGAAAACTTGTAGGTGTTTAATTTGGTAAGGAATCATTTTAATAATAAATTTCATAAGTTCACTGCTTCAGTAGTGACATTGATGCATGTTATTATATGCGTTGGTTATTATTATTTGGTCATAGTCGTTAACTTCAAGGATTTTTTTCTTTGCACTTTACTTGCTAGCAAATATTGGAAAAAAATAGAAGTTCAAAAGCATGTTTTAGTAGAAGAATTTCATGTTAAAAAGTAGGTAAAATATAATTTGCTACTTCTTGAAGTAGATATGATGTCCTTAGAGATAGAAGTTCTTGTCAATTTGCAACATATGTTCATAGTCTATCTAATAGTATAACAAATAAATTGTTAAAGGAAGTTTTAGTTGCTACACAACTAAAAGGATAGTTCCATGAAGGAATGGTTTGGTTTAAAAAATGAAACATTGAGATGGAGATTCTACATTATGACATAAGGTACCTCTATAAGAATATTAGAAATAAGACACTTTTGCATATCTAGGGTAACCTAGTAAGAAAGAAATAATTATACCTAGCATTAGAGGAGGCATTAATGAAAAAGCAAATTATTTATTTACCCCTATATCTTATTACCTACAATGTTAAATTAGTCAAGCAAGATTGAGCTTCCATTATTTTAGAATAGAAATAAATAGATGGATATAGATTCTAAGAGAAGAGTGAATCCATTATTTATGCACTTGAAGATGAGCATTACATATTCTTGGCATGCCCTCTTGTTTCTTTTAAGTTTTATATTAAATAGTTACTTTTGACTGATTTAAATAAATTCATCAATTATATATACTTATCATCAATGAGGACCATTTAGGTTGTCACTATTTGTACTATTAGAATTTGGACTCTCAACAATTGGAATGGTTTACTTGTCTAATTTCTCCACTTTAATACGGTCATCTTCTATGTCTCAGGCCCTTGTTGATGAACCATCATTACTAGATGCCTTCATTATAATAGTTTCTATTGTTTCCCTCCTTTATAACTACTCTCACTAGAGTTAAAACAATTGTTCTCATTTCTAATTGAACGAGTTTTCTTAACTTGTTAATGATTTTTTCTTTTATTGAAACCACAAAATAATTGTAATATAGATACACTCTAAGATAACTCAACATTTCACACCGGAATCAAACCCATGACTTGGAGCTTTCATATCAAAAGTCTTATCATTAGATTAACACCTCATTGTTATAACTTAGCCTTGCCCATCAGAATCAAACCCATGACTTGGAGCTTTCAAATCAAGAATCTTACCACTAAGCCAACATCTCATTATTGGCTTATTAATATTTATTATTAATGTGTAATGAGTTGTTCATGGTTCAAGGTAAAGGAAGGAGTAAACCCAGGTCTCATTTCAAAATTATTAAAGTGGGTAGGATCTATTATTCATAGAAAAATTTAGCACAATTTAAATTTAGTAATGGAGTAAGAATTAAATAAACATTAGAAAATTAGTAAAGGTATCTTGTTATATAAAAAAAGGGATAAAAATGATTTGAACAATTATTGAATGATGACTATGAGTAATATTTTTGCTAAGTTGTTGGGCACTTTGCTAGAAAAGAGAATCAAGTCTTGGATTGAAGGTAACCATGTCAAGACAACTACTATTGATTACTTAGTTACTCTTAGACACTACATGGAATTGCATGGAATTTGTAAAAATGTCTACTACAAAAGTTTTTATTTATTTAATTGACTTTGCAAAAGCATATTGTTTAACAATCCATACGAATTTATGGTTGCACTTGCATAAAATTGGCCTCCTTTCAAATTTGATTACAGTAACTTAAAGTTTGTATGATGAAGTAATTATTAAAATTACAAATAGTAATTCAAAGAAAAAATTTCAATTCCAAAGCAAAATTAGAGTTAAACAATGTTTTTCACTTTCTCCAACTCTCTTTGATATCTTTATTGATGAAATGCAAAAATGGCTATGCAATAGGCAAGATAGTCATGCTATCAAAATTGGATCCAAAGCAATGAATCTTTTTTTATATGTAGATGATGTTGTCTTGATCTCCACTACTATAGAAGGTATGCAAAATATGTTGCAAATTTTAAAAAATTATTGATGTTCATATGGTCTTCAAGTGAATGTAGATAAAACAAAATTAGTGATCTAGGATACAAGAAATAATTGTTACAACTTCTATTTCGAATATATCAATGTGCAAATAGTATATTCGTTTAAATATTTGGGTCCCATTCATATGAAGAATTACATGTGGAAAAAGTACATTTAAAAAATAGGAGGCTTAGCATGCTTTCAAAAACAAGTACAAGGATTTAGGCCTCTGGGCTTGGAAACTCAAAAAAAAAAAATCTCAAACTGTCATCTATCCTATTGTATTGTATGGATGTGTTGTTTGAGGCCTTTGACTTCAAGATAAACTTTGGAAAGATATTGAAAGAGTACAAAAAACTTTTCTTCTCAATGAGGTAAAAGTGAAGATGCAAACCCCTTACTCAATGTTATTATGTGAATGTACTTTATTATCTTTAGAAGTAGAAGCCTTGTGCCAATTCATTATGTACACTCATAGCTTTCGTATCTCAAGGCAAGACAAATTCTCTAAAGCAATTTTTAAGGATTCGTGAAACTATGGTTGGTATTTTCAAGGGTTGAGAAAATGGAATATCCTTTGGAAGGATGTGCAACAAAATCTTAACATAGATGTGGTCTCATGTGGAAAGCAAGACAATTTTATTTACACTACATTATATCTAATAAACTAGATGTAGAAGTTCACTATCTCTTAATTGCTATTCTAATTAAGTATTAAAATGCTATCAGCAAGCTTTATTTAAGTTTTCATCTCAGAATTGAAAGTAGAAGATGGATTCAACTTCTATAAGTCCTTGAAGATGAGTTACCTATGTTTCTTTCTTGTGCTATGACTATTAAGACAATGTTATAATGTTACAATAAAAAATCTATATGATTTGTTTTTTATGCCCCATTGGTGCTTGGTTGCTTGGTTAATTTCTAGTCTGTCTTTATTTTTCTTGAAAATACAATATAGGTCGAACAAATCCTATAAATCTTTAGACATACTGAACTTTATTTCATTCTATTAATTATGATAACATAGGATGGATAGCCACATTCGGTAACCATGTGGTTGAGATGGAGGAATCCGAACGCGCTTGCCAACGGTTTTTACAAATGGCATGAATGACGACTTTTGTCATTTTTAAATGGCAGAAAAGTCATGGGAGTCAGCTATACGTAAATCCAAAAATAAAAACTACAGTAGAAAATAAAACCACGGAAAAGCATGCAACGGAGGAAGGAAGGAAGAGTAGTAAAATTTAATAAAAGTATATAAAAGAAAGCCAAAGAACACCCCTGTAACATCCTGCATTTGTTTTTTTTCGTTGTTTAAAAAAAATTTTGCTTGCCCCTCTCAAATTTCCAAACGTTCACGTTCATATAACTATGGCATAGGAGCCAGGCTCCCATGATTTACATGAGTAACTACGCTGTGCCTAACATTACTTCCAGTGCATTGACAACAAACATCAATCCATTTGAGCTGCAGTTGAAGTTCCCCAGTCTGCACATTCTGAAGCTTCAGACAAATATCCTGCACCAGCTGCCCCTCGACAGACTTAATGTGGCTATCTGAGGTTAGAAAATTTTCTTTGCACATTTGCACTGTGTGAAATGTGACAGCTTCTGTTGTTGCTCCTGCGGGACTCATCGCTCTCTTACAGGCAGCCAAAAACAGGGGCTGCAGGTCTACTGCAGCATCTCCCATGTCATCATCCTTGCTGAATATGTCCTTGTCTCTAACTAGCTGAAACCAAACCCAATCAAACAAGTATGTTAAACAAGTACTATTTTAAGTATTAATATATAACAGCATCATTACGATTTTGTGACTGATCAAAACTGAATTGTTCTGCTATATAAATGGAGAGACCACAGGGAACTTGGGAACATATTTCTGTTTTAAGTATTTGCATATTTTTTCTTCGGAATTTCTTTATAACTAAGTAATAACCTTATATTTATTCCATTGAAATTGAAGGTGTGACCGATAAAATGTAAGTCACTAGATGTGGGTTATACTTTCTTGAGAAATACTTATGGTTGTAGTTACCTGGAAGGTTAGTTTCTAGCACCAGGTTAAGCGTGGACAAAAGGTTTGTGATCTGTTAATCACCTGAGTGTAAAAATGCTTGTGCGATCATAACTAAATATCTCTTTTCACCTTGACTTTCACCAAGATTACTGTGACAAAGTACTTTCTGCAGCTTAAAGTACGTCACAATATGTGTTGTCTTCACTAAACTCGAATTAACATCAACAATCATACTACTTTAACTGTTGGGTAAACTTCTTAGGAATGGCTGTTCCAAAGGCAAAATACACCACTTGTTCATCTATCAGGACCTTACACTTTAGTGGATGCAAGATTCTTCACAGGGATTGCAGAAAAAAAAATGGTCATCTAACGCATATGTTGTGCAATTTTATGAAAAATCATTACTTCTTAATGTAGAGCAAATATATTAAAAATTTGTGATTTTAACGAGTCTTCTATTTCTTAAAACCACGGAATCAAATGTGACTTAAGAGTTACCGAGCCAACATTCTTTACCACTAAATTCAAACCTTATTGTTATTTACAAGAATAAGTTATTTACTTTTTTTACCACATTACTTTAAATTTGGTCGCCCCTAGGGCCAAGGGCATGCCAGGCTTTGGAAAACCACAGCTGGATGCATGCTATTGGAACTACATATCCACAGGAAGGCATAATATACAAATCAAGGAAGGGGAAAAGATCACAAGCTTTATTTTTAAAAAAACAAAAACAAAAAACAGAACCCTTAAAAAATGAGTTTGATTCCCACATCCTAGCCACACCAAATAAACGAAAGCTGGTGTTCACGCTAGAAAACCGTCAAAAGCTTTAAAAAATCATAAAACAGGCGGATCAGTGTCCGTGTAGCTCTTACAAGCAGAATTTTATATAAGGTGAACTGATGAAGTCTCCCTGAATGACTATACCTAAGTGATTCTTTACCAAAGAAACCAACCATTCTTCCCCGCGGTAACATTTAAATGTCAATAAGATGAAGGATAATTCTCAAGCTAGTACATAGGGTGAATTTAGCATCATTTTATTTATGATTATGTTTTACAGGATTCACGACTGAATCTTAACAAGAAATAAGAGGAGCTTCCCTTTACAAGCAAGACATTAAAATACCGTCCTGGCTGTCAAGGTTAATGAATGGCCCCAAAAAACATATAAATATTATAATTTAAACCTAAATAAATAACACTGGTATTAGTCGGTCAGCGAAAACAGCCTTTCAAGATGAAGAGTCTTACCAGTTTGAGTGGCAGGGCTGGGTTTGTCACAGAAACAGTCAAATCCTCATCCCAATGGGGATTCACATTTTTCTTGATAACTCTCGTCTTGACAGTCTGCGAAAGACAGTTTGAAACAAACAACCATGGAAGTACAGCAGAAACTGATGTTAGTAAAACACACATATATATATATATATGATAGCAGAAGCTTACACAAGTAATATGAAACAGAAAATGAATTTATAACTGCCAAAAACGGAAGGCTTTCCAAATCAAGCGAAAACGAACCTGATTACCGAGACGAACAACAACGTAAGGATCACTGGAGAAGAAATCCCGGATGGCAAGATTTTTGCCCCGGATTACACGCATCCTCAAAAGACCCAGCATGTTTTCCATCCCTCTAAAACTATGCCCTGAAACTGAGGCTTAGCCAATTTGGAAATATGGAAACCAGAAAGCTCAGAGTGCCAGAACCGGATTTCCACCGGATTAGCGCAGTCCAGGAAGAGGCATACGCGAATTTATTTAAGCATTGGAGCAGCAGCGACTTAGGGTCAAAATTCCAAATTGCCATGCTAACATTGCATTGCATGTTCAAAACGTGACATGCTAAGATGTGGAGCCTGCGCACGGAGCTTTTGCATATGCAATTTGGGGCCACACAAACAAAAGAGGCCACGAATGGTCTGCAGTGTCTGCCATGCCAGATCAGCGCTACTAAGTTTTCAATCAATCGCATTTGCATGGTACCTTCCTAATTTGGAAATTTGACTATGGCATAGCTTTTAATTTTAAATAAAGAAATGTGGAATTCAAATAAATGTTTGAATAACGCAGCATTCAAATAAATGTTTGTTGAGAGCTGGAAACCATGTATAACAAACATTAATTATGAAAGACCATGGCTTTGTAAAAGAAACTATGATACATTGCATGGTAGGTGTACAACTTGGTAAGTCAAATGGCCATGGTTAGCCATACCAACTAAAAACTATGACATCTTACTGAGCTATAAGTTGATGATAAATTCACTATCATTGTTTTCTCATTAGAGGTAGCAAAGTGCAAAACATATGATTTAACTCTTAGTGAGACAAATGATCAGTCGATGTTGTTTTGACTCTAAGTGTGCTAATAGTAAACATAGTAAAAGCTAGGTATCAATTATATTAACTAAAGATAACGAAAGTGTAAAACTATTCTAGCCTATTAGTGATAAATATATGGTCATAGCTTGTCGTACATATCCTACGCTAATGTAATTGTTATTAGGGTTACCAAGTAACTTTATCATTGAGTGAATTAAGTAAAGTCACTACTAGGTTACCAAATAATTGCACTTTACATTCAAAACTAGTCATACTTATTCAATCCATATTAATAAATAATGGTAATAGTAAATGACTTAGGAAATGTAAATGACAATATAAAAGTAAAAGATATAGGAATGTAAATCTATTCTATGTGAGATATTGCAATGATGAAAAACAATCTCAGTCTTTATTGTTAATCATGAATTATGTTTAGGAACAATCCACTTGATCATAAATTATATTTAGGAACAACTGACTTGAATAAAGATATCATACAATTGTAGTTCACCACATTGCAGGTATTCACAACTAACTCTAAGTTCACAAAAATAAACTACAAGAATTTCACTAAGGGTCAACAAAAATGTGACACTTGACATGATGGTGGGCTTATATTTATAAGTATGACCATGGCCCACTATATCATATCTACGACATTGCAAATGGAGCTACGATATGGCGTCTACGATATCATAGTTGTTTACATCAAATATTTTATCATACCCTCACAACTAACTGAAAACTCGTTCTCGAGTTTTAAAAAAATAAGAATAGAGTCATTACAAACTTGTGGGTTACATAGACTCGATAACATGATATATATACATGACTAACTACTATTGACTATGAATGTTGTGCCTTTATTTGAGTGGTATTACAAGAGTATCATGCAGAACATGATTAACACATGACAAAGTTTGATAATAAAAATAAAATAAAACAAAACAAAATCAAAACTTGATGTAGTCTCTTAACCCTTGAGGTGATAGCTCCTCCATTGGCTTCTTCCATTTTTCATATGGCTTTCTAAACTAGTATTTACTCAACAATGCTCTTAGCTTCTCTTCTTCAGTCTTAGGATCATGCACAGTCCATGCCATCTTGGTGATGTTCTCTAGTATTGGCACTTTCCAAGGACATATAATACTACAAACTATGTTAGTTTCACCTCAAAAGCCTTGGACATGTTTTACAACTCTTGATAATCTATCATTCTTTTGGCCAAGTTTATTACTACATCTTTATGGTTTTGATAACTTGCCTTGACTACTTGCAGTTCAAAGTTTATAATGTAGAGCTTATGTTGTGCATCTTTTATGTCTACAAACTCTTTTTCATACATGCAACACATGCTAGCCAATTGATGCTCTAGTTTTATCCTTGGTCTACCTACTGTTAACATGATCAAGTTAGCATATTGCTGGTTTGCTAACTCCATGTACTTTGTCAAATTTTTAATTTGTAGATCTTTTTTTTTTTAAGCTTTTCTTGGTGGACCAAGGTGAGGCTATTCATGATGGATTACAAATTAGGTAGTTGCTATGTGATGGAGATAATTTTGGCATTTTCCATCTAGATCTTCTTTTCATTAATCTGTTTATATAGGCCCACTTGTTCTCTAAAATATTTCTTAAGTCTTTCATGCTTCTTGGTCTCATTCTTCCATGCATTAATCTTAACAAATGATTTTTTCCTAACTATGTGCACTTCCTCCATTAATAAAGTTCTATTTTCTCTAGCCAACTATCACATGTCTAGGTTAACTTTCATAAATTATTCCCTTAGTTGATGAATTCTTTCCTCAAGCATATTCTGCTCCTTCTTCACATTTGTTGAGCCTTTTGGTAGAAAAGATGTGGTATGTTCCTATCTTGAAATAAATTTTCTCTACCATGGAAAATCCATTGTATTCTTTTTCTATCATTCGACATGTCCTTTACAACCATAAGTTTCTAGCATGTGTGTTAAATCTTGTAGATATTTGAGCAATGATGGCTTTGACATGTCGTAGATTTAATGCTTTAGCGATGGCTTCCACTAAGTATAAAACCATAACTCCTTCAATCGTTACAGTGGAATCATCCTACTAGTTATGTCAAAATTAATATGTCTCCCCAAAATACCATTCACTATTGCTTGAAATAATAGGCAAGAAGAGTAATGCTTACAATTGTTCACATACCTCTGAAGATGTGAACTCCATAAATGGCCCAAAATTCAGTTTCACTATGATAGTGAACATGATGAACTTTTCTTAAATGGTCTATGGATAGTCATTTGAGAGTGTGAGGCATTGCCCTTGCTCCAGAGTAGGTGGTGTTGTAGCCTTTTCTTCAACAACCTATCCTATTTCTAGTGTAAGCTACTGGATCAAATTAGATTGTGCTTCTTGCTCTTGGGTTGGTATTTGTCCTTCTCCTCATCCTCTACCTCTCTCACTAGGCCTCTTTTCTCTAGGTTGTGATGGTCTTGCTACTTCAAATATCCATTTTAGTAGCATCTACAATCACAAGAAATTTTAGGATTACTAAAATATTTTGGAAAAATTTCTAATAGTTCATAACCTTCCATCAGATTTTGGGTTGTAATTATAAATATCATACATAGTCATTGTTTGAAAATTCCTCAAATTAGAAAAAGCCCTATTTTAGAAAAAAATCCTTAATTAAATAATTTTCCTAATGATTGGAAACAAGTTTAACTTGAATGACCTATCACTTATTCTTAACTTATTGTTTAAACATGCCAAAATGTCAATTGAAGAGAAATTTGTAAGTTTATTAGCTTAAATCATATTAAAATCCTATTGTTGAATGACTTGTTACTTATCCCTAATTTATTATTTAAAAATTGTGAGAATGTTAATTGAAGAGAAATTTGTAAGTTTAGTGGCTTAGATTAAATTAAAATCCTACTATTATGTATTATAGTTTATAATACTTACTCTTAAATAGTCTTTCAAGCATTAAAGAAAATTTGAAAAATATGCAGGATTATGTGCAAACATTCTCCCCCATGACTGAGATGCTTACTTTGAAAGCAAAAGGAATCAAAAGTGGTTTAAAGTAGGTGTTTGATGAGGAAGATATGAAGCTTAGAAAGTTATTTGATAGAAAAATTAAATGAACTCCTCTTGCATGAAATGAAAAAAGTAAAAATTTTCTTAATGATCTGTACATATATATAGTATTTTATATGTGTGATATTATAGATATAGTATCATAGATGCAATATCGTAGGTGATGTGATATCTTATCTATGATATCAACTTTAAAATTTTCAAAATATTTGTGTATTTTGAGAGAAAAAAATTAAAGGATTGGATAACTTACAAGGTGTTAAGACATTCCAAAGAGTTCTTTGATCAGGGATGATTCTTAAAATATGGTATTTTGGTGTGGAAATAATGTTAGGTAAGGAGTTTGAGCAAGCTAAATCAACTGGAGTTTAGGGAATGGTATGATCAAAATTGTTGAGTTTATGAATAAATATATATATCTAGAAAAGTGGTGATTATTCATAACATATCTAGGAGGTACAAGATGATGTGGAGTCGGTTGTCAAGTATAAATCATATGAGTTATACAAGTGGGTCCTCCCTAAAGGAGGTTCTACCCTAAATGCACTTGTATAACTGTACCTACAAGTGTCTATGGATACTCAAGGAGCTAAATGTAAATCATACCCATCTTCCAAAATGCACATGTTAGTATTGCCCTAGTAAGAAAATAACACTATGTGATACAAAACCATTAAATTATGATTATATATAACAGTGAAGTAAAAGAGTAATAGTAGGAATTGTAAAAATGAGATGTGAGGTATCTTACCATAAACATAATGAATTATATGTGTATTGCATGATTAAAGTATTCATTATCACCTTTTACTAGGATCCAAACCACGTTCATACCACTTACTAGTGACATCACATTGTATCATTCCAAAACTTACAACCATAAGACCATCACAACTATAGGAAATATCATTACTTGGCGATGAAGAATAAGGCAACAATTTATGAATTAAGTAATTTATTTTGAAGGAGACTTGGCCATTGGATAGATGAGTGCCTTCAAGCATGGGTAACATTTCTTTCTATCCTCATAACTAATATAAGTCCAAGAAACCTTTTTATATTCCTAAGAAGTAGCCTACCTTCAAGCATGGGTATCATGTCTTTCGAGTGGTACCCCATGAATTTTTATTATGTGAATTTATTATGTAACACTATGTCAACCTTACTAAAGAACTACCTTCAAGCATGGATAACATGTCTTTCCAATGACATGACAAGACAAAATTTATTTTATAATATGTTTCCATTTTGTGTTGAAACACAAGTAAATGATACAACTTGACAATGTAATAAGACTCATAGTAGAAGCTTTAGAGGATCCGCAAATCTCCTTAATGTCATACCCTTTTTATTCCCATTTGGTTCTTTACCTTTTCATTAAGGCATAATGATCACCTGTTTATTTTAGTTTATTTATGATGAAAATTTCATTATGTTCATGGTAAGAACCTCTTATTATTTGAAATGAGTGTATGGATGATGTGGTCTTATTGTATATATAATTTGTCCTTCAATGATTTGATAACATAGTGTAAAATTATTACTATTCAACTACATCTTTCTTATTACCTAATACTTTACTAGAAAATTAACAAAATTTTGTACTTGGAAAATGAAAAAATTGTATAAAGAATCAAAGATTTACAAAAAAAATAAAAATGTATAAAGAACTTAAAAGATATTAAAGAATTAGAAAAAATGGTAAGAAATTGTGAAAATATCAAAGAATAGTAAAGATATTAAAGTATTAAGAAAATATAAGAATTTAGAAAAATAATAAGAAATTACGAAAAATTAAGAAAAATTGTAAAAAAATCTTACAATGCCTAAGGATTAGAAGTGACTCCCATATAACTATTGTTTAAGGAGGAAATACAAAATCCTGAATGAGAGGTGGTTTGGGTAAGATTCATGGTATAGTCCCCTAATGGTGGAAAGTCATGAAATGGCTTAACATGTTGAATATTGATAAGAATAAGTTTCTGTAGATCAGTTGGATCATAGATTTGCATGATGTTGGAATTATACACAGCATGGATTATGTAGGGTGCTTCCCCTAAAGTTGAAAGTTTTTGAGTCACATAGTTTAGGTTATAGTAAAGGACTCTATCTCCAAGTTTGATAAAAACTTACCTAATCGTAGCATCATGTTAGCATTTAGAGTATTTCTTATGAGTTTCATTGCTTTTTTGGGCCACTAATTCATTTTTTTCTAATAGACTAAGATTCATTAATTGCTCCTTCTAGGAAAAGTCTACATTTAAGTTAATGCACAAACTATGGTTAGGGTATTAATTTCATCTTGAATTGGTAGGGTATATAATTTACCATAGATAAGCTCATATGAAGAGCACCCTATAGGAAGTTTCCATGTTGACTGATATGTCCATAGTGAATCATTAAGTTTAGTACCAATTCCTTCTTATACCTACTAATAGTTCTAGTTAGTATGCAAGTGATTTCCCTATTAGTAACTTCGGTTAGGTTGTTTGCTTGGAAGTAATATGGTGTACTAAGTTTATGATTAACCTCAAGGTATTGCATTAGCTTCTTAAATGTAGTACCAATGAAGTGGATCCCATTATCTGAGATTAGCATTCTAGGGATTGCAAACAAATTCTCCACGTGTTATTGAAAAAACTTTATAGTTGTTATTGTTGTAAAATCCTTGACTACAACTATGTCTACCTACTTAGTGCAATAGTCAACTATCATGATTATATAGCACTTTCTACTTGACAACAATGTGATGAGATCCATAAAATCAATATCCCATATATCAAATGGATTTAATGGTTGTATCCATTATTGTGGCCCTTCATGTCTAGCTATTAGTTTAGTGTAGGGACACTTCTTCTAAGCTCTTTTTCATCCCTACATGTAGTCAATTTGCAGGTTTAGGAAGCTAGAGAGATATCTTTGCTACAAGCTGCAAAAAATAAGAAAAAAAATACAAGGATGTTCCAAGTTCCTAGGATACATTTAACTAGGAGAGGAGACATTTTCAACCCTATGTTTGAGATAAATATAGAGATTAAATTGCTTGTTGAGCATACATGAAAAATGGAAAAAAGAGATGAGATAGAGAGATTGTAAGAGAGGGTATGTGTCTCTACAATCAAGTATGTGTGACCTTAGCCATAACTCTTTATATATGCATTTGATCTTAGATCAATATGTGAAGAGATTTGGATTGATTAAGCCTTGTGTTGAGGTCAATTACTATGTAATTGTAGAGCCTCATGCTCTATAATAGTGTTGCGTATGTAAGAACTGAATGTGATTCAAGTTGTGATTTGTTGTAATTGTAATCTTTTCATTTTAATTGAACATAGCTAGTTTTTATAACTCTTCTTTTAATTAAGTTATCTTGTGTATTTTTTCTATTTTTAGATTTAGGGTATTTGAAGGATTAAAGCAAATAAGTATGACCATGCTCCAACAATTGTATCAAATCCATAGGGTTTGTTGTTGGAATTTAGCTATGTATATTTTTATCTATTTTAGATGGCCCCTAAGAAAAAATCATTCAAGCCCTAAATTGAGATATGGAGAGCATAAAATCTATCTTGTAGCTAATGATGGATTGATTAGATAAGATTACTACCAAGGTAGACTAGAATGCAGGTTTGAGTTGTATTTAGCCATGCAGTGATGATGCATAGTCTTACTTCAATGATGATGATGAAGTTTCTTAGCTTGGTGAAAGGAGATCCAATGAGGAGGAAAAAAAAATTTAGCTATAGAAGTGTGAGAACCCATTAGCCTAAGTTTCCAAGGAAAGGGAATCCAAATTCTTATGCCAGAGCTCCAAGAGTTCCATCTTTGACATCAACTTCTTCTCATGGAAAGCTTGATGGTGAAGATGAAGTAAGACTAGCTAGAGCATTTTTATAAATGTTGCAAGACTTCCATATGTGGAGTTGAAAATTTTTAGCAATGTAGATGACACTAATGCTTTTGCAAGCTGGTTGAAGGTGCTTGACAAGAATTTTAAGTTAGAAGAGGTACCAAATCAATTGTAGAATCCAAATTAGAAGGTATGGCCTCAACTTGGCAAAAAAAAAAATCCCAAATTTATGAGAGGGAAAATGATCAACCTATCAGGAATTGATCCTTGATGAAATACATGTTGAAATAGAAATTTGAAATCTTGGTAGAGATAAAAGATAATCATGAAGTTGAAATTCCTTAGACATGGAGATAAAGATATTAAAGAAATTTACATTAACTTTTGGAATTTATTCCATCATGCTAAGGTAAACTGAAAGGAGTATGAATAAGCTTCAATCTTTTTGGGAGATTTCAAGATGACTTACTAGTAAGAGTTGTCATTCTATAACCCTCAAACCCTTGATATGGCTTATGATTTAGCACTCAAGGTAGAGAAGAAACTCAGTGGATTTAGGAATATGGGAAAATAAGCTTCAAAGAGAAAGGATAAGGGATCCATATCTGAAAAGGAATCCAAGTCTAAATCTAAAGACAAGAAAGGTATCCATGACAAGAAGCATGAAAAGATGATGAGAAGGAAAAATCCAACAAGGACCAAGGTAAAGGAGGCAAGGGTCAAGGTAGTAACTCAGCCAAGATTCAATGCTTCAAATGTAGAGAGTGTGGACACAAGCAATGGGAATGTCCACTTCATAAGGTAGCCAAGGGTAAGGACATACAAACCATGAAGGCAAATGAGACATTAGGTTAAGTTTTTCTGAAAGGTAATCCTAATGCTCCCAAAATTGAGAAAGTTTCATGATTAAAGTTTTATACATGTATGAGAAATGTGAATAGAGGAGACCATCCAACAAGTAATTTTTTATTTTAGATTGGGGTTACATGTTTGCTTAGTGAGGAATAGCTTCATGTTTTTATTGATGAGGGAGCCTAGAAAAATATTATTTCTTCTAAGGCAATTGCTAGATTGGGTTTAGTGAGAATTTCTCATCCTAAACCCTACAAGATGCATTGGCTATTAAGAGATTACTCTTAAGAGGTGAAAGAGCAATGTGCCTTCAAATTTAAAATTAGGAATTTTCATGATGTTGTGAAATGTGATGTATTGCTAATTAATTGTGCTGATGTAATTCTAGAAAGGCCTTGGAATTTTAATAATAGTGTCCAGTTTGATGAAGTAAGAAATGTATGGAATGTAGGAAGACTTGATGAAATCCATATGCTAATTCCTATGACAATTGAATATGTGAGGTAGAAAAGCTTACTTAATGCTTCCTTAATTCTTATTGGAAAGAGAAAGCACTTTAAGAAACATGATGAAGCTAGTTTTGGTTTTTTGGTTCTATCAACTATTTCTTCCAATCATGATTTTGTGCAAGTAAATCTTTCAACAAGTGTGCTAGGCTTGAAGGAGCAATTTCCCAAGGTGTTCAAAGGGGAATTGGATGGATTACCATTGATGAGGAATGTCCAACACCAAATTGATTTCATTCCTAGTGCTACCATTAAATCAAAGGGCTGAATTGCAATGGCAAGTAGATAAGTTACTTGTGAATGGATTCATGAGAGAGTCAATTTTTCCATGTGCAATTCAAATAGTGCTTATGCTAAAGAAGGATAGTGATAAATGGAGAATATGCATTAACTCAATGGGTGTGAATATGATAATAGTAAGGTTTAGGTTTCCTATTCCAAGGTTGGATGATATCCTTAATGTGCTTACTAATGTAGTGATCTTCAAAAAAAATTTATTTAAAGAGTGATTACCATTAAATTTAGATAAGGTCTAGTCATGAATGAAAGATAGCTTTCAAGACTTCAAGTGGATTTTTTGAGTGATTGGTAATCCCATTTGCACTCAAAAATGGTCCTACAATATTCATGATGTTGATGCATGATGTCCTTAAAGATTTCATTAGAAGGTACTATATTATCTTATTTGATGACATTTTAGTGTACAACTCAAATGTGGAAGAGCATTTAGATCACTCTAGGTAAGTGTGTCCTAAGTTGGAGAAGGCATATTTGGTGATCAATATGGAGAAGACTCCTTCCTTTAAGAGGAAGATCATATATTTGGAACATGTGATTTCTAAAAATCAAATCAAAGTGAAAACTACAAAGTTGAAGGTTATTAGAGATTGGCCAAGTCCTCAAATTTTTGGGGAGGTAAGATTATTTCTTAGTTTAGCAAGCTTTTACATATGGTTCATAAAAAATTTCAATGGTATTTCATGGCCTATGTTTACTTTTCTTAAGAAGAATCAAGATTTTAGATGGGGTGATGAGACCTAAAGGAGCTTTGACTTGTTGAAGAAAAAAATAACTAATGAGTTGTACTTACAATACTATATTTTTAGAAGCTTTTTCAAGTGAAGGTGGATGCAAGTGGACTTATCATTGGAAGGATTCTTTCACAAGAAGGTGGACCTATTGCTTTCTTTTCAAAGAGGCTAAATGAGTCAAGGTAGAAATATAGCATATATGAGAAGAAATTGTACGCTATTCTTCAAGCAATCAAGCATTAGAGACATTACTTGTTGCCACAAAGAACTTCAATTTCTTAATTTCAAAAATAAGTTGAGTACCAAATACCTAAAGTGGGTGGCATAATTGCAAGAGTTCAATTTTATACTCAAGTAGAAAAATGGTAAAGTTAATGTGGTAGTAGATGCATTTTCTAGGATGCTTATGGTGAATTTCAATGTACCTCATGTGGAAGGTATGAATGATTTTCTTGATTTATATGAACATGGTTCTAATTTTTGGTAGGTTTGAGAAAGCCTCAAGGAATCATTGTTAAGTAGGATAGATAAATGGAGGAACTATCATATTTAAAATGAACTACTATTCAAGAATGGAAAGATTTTTATTCCCAATTGTGATTTTAGGAGAAAAATATTGATTAAAAAGCATTGTGGTGACATGGAAAGTCACATGGGTAGAGTTAAAACATTGGAGCTTATGGGTAGGTAATATTTATGACCTTGAATGGCCTCTGAAGTCTCCAAATTTGTGGAGTGTTTGACATGTTAGAAATTCAAGAGTGGTAAAGCTGTTCAGGGACATTATATGCCTTTGTCAATTTGCAAAGGTTCATAGCAAAGTACATTAATGGATTTTGTGAGTGGGATTTTGAAGAACAAAAGTAATAATGATGCTATTTTTGTGATGATGGATAGATTCTTTAAGATGAAACATTTCATTCCATGTAAAAATATGAGTGATACATCTCATGTTGTAAATTTGTTTTTCTAGCATGTTGTGAAGCTGCATGGAATTCCTTTGAATATTGCTTTTGAACAAGACTTCGAGTTTACTAGTCAGTTTTGGAGGTCCATTTAAAATATTTTAGGGACAAAGTTAAATTTTCTTGGTACATATCATCCACAATCCGATGGCCAAACTAAAGTGGTCAATAAATCTTTAATAAATATTTTGAGATGTTTGTGTGAAGGATAATTCCATAGGTGAGAAAATTTGTCATGCTGTGCTAAATTTTCTTATAATAATTTTTTTCATGTTGCTATTGAAAAAAGCCCATTTAAGGTTTATTATGGGTTCAGTCCAAACATGGTGGACAATATGAGGAGCTTTGATGAAGAAGCTCAATTGAGTGCTAATTTTGTGTAAGAGATGAAGGATCTTCACGCTCAGGTAAAGGCTAATATTTTTAAGAAGGCCAAACTAGGAGTTCTTAAGAGGAATGAGGGTAAGAAGAAGCCCAAATTTGATGTTGGTGATCTTGTTTGGATACATTTAAAGAAGAAGAGATTGAGAGGTGTCAACTTCTCAAAGTTGAAAGCTAAAAAGATGGTCCTTTCAAGATAAATACCAAAATTAACAATAATGCTTTTGAAATTGACTTACTAAATGATGTGTATATGTCTTTTGTATTTAGTATTGTAGATCTTGTACATTACCATAGACTAGTGGATGATGAAATCTTATAAGGTGCATCGATGAATTAATGGAGGCTATTGATAAGTCCAAATCTTCGTAGGAGAGGAAGGTAATTCTACTCAAGAAGAGAGAAGCTTCCAACACTTTTGGAGTGATGAGGCTTGAGTACTTGATCTAGTGGAAGGATCAAACTATTGATAATGTTGTATAAGTTCATGAGACTAAACTTGTTGAGTGGGGAATCACTTCTACCCCTACTCTCTTATTCACCTAAGTTCACATTTTGAAGGGAGGTAGAGTTGGTGTAGGAACACATCTTCCATGTTCTTTTTCATCCTTATAAGTGATCAATTTGTAGGGTTAGGTAGATGGAAATATGTCTTTGCTTTGAGTTGGAAAAAAAAACATGAAGATGTTCCAAGTGCTTAGAAGATGTCTAACTAAAAGAGGAGATATTTTTAGCTCTATGTTTGGGATAAATATAGAGGTTGGGTTGCTTTTTCAACATAGATGAAGAGAAAAAATAAAAGATGAAGTTAGAATAGAAACTCATCAAGAAATTGGTCTAACAGAGATTATTTATTATCTTAAGGATCCCATTGTAGTCTTAACAAATGATTAATGATAACATTTTTAATTCCTTTTCTATCAATCATGGAAATATCTAATTCTTGTAATATGACAAGCCACTAAATCACTCTTGGACTAAACATTGGTTTATTCATTAGGAATATGATTGCATTATGGTCAATATGAACATAGATTGACTACCTAATCACATAATGTCTGAATTTCTCAAGTGCATATACTATAGTATTAAGTTTATTTTTTGTAGTCATATAGTCTATTTGTTCTTCAATAATGCTTGAACAAGTGTAGTGTAGATAGTAGGGTTTTTTTTATCATCTAGTTGAGTTAGCATTGCCCCTAGTGCATTGTTCAAAGCATCTATCATGATGTGGCAAGGTTTTAACCAATTCAAAGTTCTTAAGATTAGTGTCTCAATTAGCTTTTGTTTTAAGCTTTCAAATATCTTTTCACATTCTTCTAACAAATGGAATGGTGCATCTTTCTTCATTCATTTCATTAGCAATTTATCCATCTTTGAAAAATTTTCAATAAATCTTTTGTAATAGCCTATGTGACTAAGAAATGATCTAACATCCTCAATTGTCTATGGCCTCTGGGTAATATTTTGGATGACTCTAATTTTATTGAGATTTATCTCTATTCCTTTCTGTGTTACCTTATGCCCTAAAACTAGCCCTTCTAGATCATTAAATGTTCTTCTACCAATTGAGCTTTAAATTTGTTTCAAAACATCTTTTCAAAAGTTACTCTAAACAATTCAAAGCTTGCTTGAAGTTGAACCCATAAGTAGAGAAATCATCTATGAACACCTTAATTCTGTTACCAATTTGTTTTTGGAAGATACTAAGTACAAGTCTTTGGAATCTTTCGGAAGCATTGCATAAGCTGAATAACATTTGTTTGCACACAATTTTTTCTCCATGGGCTAGTGAACATTGTCTTTTTTTGATCCTATTGTGCAAAATTAATTTGGTTATACCCACTATATCCATCCAAAAATCTATAATATGGATGCCTTGTAATAGTATCTAAGACTTGGTTAATACATGACAAAGGAAAATGATCTTTGAATGTTGCCATATTTAATAACCTAAAATCTATCTAGACCCTCCACTTGTCATGTTTCTTTGGGACAATGACAAATGAATTGATTTATTAACTATTCCTAATGAGGTTGATGAACCTTGCCTTCAATAGTTTTTCCAATTTTTGTTTTATGATCTCTTTAAGCTTTGGATTTAGTCTTCATTGAGGTTGACAAAATGGTTTAATAGTTGAATTTTTATAGATACTATTTTGATAGATTTGTGAATCAATCCTTGTTATTTCATCATAAGACCATGCAAATGCAATCGGTCATTTTTTTACGATATTTAGTAATCTTCTTTTCTATTCTTTTCAAGATTGAGATTTATGATAACTTGTTTTTTATTATTTAGGAAAGCATATTTAAGTGTACCCAATAAAGTTTTAAGTTCTAGAGGTTCTAGTTCACATTTATCTAGAATTTTAATGAGTCATGTTCTGACATGCAATATTAAATACCCAATATCGGAGCTACGACATTGGATACCTAATGTCAGAGCCTAGGATGTGATGTTGGATATCATAGTTTGCGAGGTATATGATAGCCTATAAATATAGCACTTGGGCTCAAGATTCTCAGAGAGTTTTTCATAGTTTTTGCATTGATTAGTGAAGCTCTTGCAATTTTTTTTCTCTAAAGTTATAATATTTTCTAAGTGCCTACAACAGGAGTTTGAGTGTGTACAAATATTTGTTCAAACACTTGATGTACTTGAGCACAGCAATGTGACAAGAATAAAAATGAACCCTTTTGATAATCCTTGTAGCATTGAGAATAGATTAATGTTTCTTTTAATGCGCTTTACTTTCATGCACTTTACTTTAATGCATTTAAATTAAGCAATTAATTTCCATTTTTTCATGAATACAAGCATGACCACTTCAAGTATACATATAGTGTTTGGTAGCCCAACAACATTTAGCGTTTGGTAGCCCAGCAACGTTTAACATTTGGTAGCCTAGTAGCACTATATGTGTTCAAAATGTGTCTAGGAAAGTGGGATGGGTCCTTGTGTTAGGCTCGCTAGGCAGTGAATGAATTAGATCTTAAATTACTCTACCTTTCATTCTTGTTCTAGGTGATTAAACTTATAAATCATAACATGATAAAAATCATGTATCTCCATTACACTTAAACCATATCCTTGAGCTTCACAAGTGTAGTTGGGAAGACAACAAATGTCATCAATGTCCATTTCACTTCCTATAAGAACTAATACACTAGAGAACTATAGGTCCATGGAATTTGACCAGATCACATGTGAATGCCTTAGTGATTTGTATGGTTGGGCATAGGGGTACCTTGTTGCTCATCATTGGCACCATTGCCAGGGACCTTTTAGTTGTTTTGTGTACTATCTAGGATTTAGTGGAAATCATTCAAAATCATTAGATCAAACCTTACAATTATATCATATTTTACAATTATTACAACAAAAATTTAAAAGCATACTACGTTTTTATCATCTCATTGAAAATGTCTTTTTCTCATAGAAGTGCTTCTCTGCCCAAGTCTGATGGAGATCATTAGTTGGTGCCTCAATAATATTGAGTGGTATATGCTCATCCTGATGAGTATGTACCCAATTTCACCTTCATCCTACATTAGGATAAATAGCTATGATGGTATGACATAAAGAGCAATGTCGTGCTATTGCCCAATCGATCCATTCCTGCAATGCTCCAACAAATGCTTATATGATGGGATCTCGAGGAACTTCATGCTGAGTATGCTTGGCAAGAGAGTGATGTTAGAGATTATCATCCCATTGAGGCATAATGTCTCAGGGATCGCTAATTGGAACAACATTATGAATTTGTGAAGGGAAAACAATTTAATGATTCTACATTCTTGCTATACCAAAGAGATGGTGGAGAGCCGTTCTTTGGGGGTTTTGATTCAATGAAATTCTTCTCTCTGACTTTAGTGAATTAGGTCAAAACCAAAACCTACAATCCACTATTCACAATCCTGGTTCTAGTAAGAATGAATCCAATAACAAAGAATTATCCAAAGAGACAAGCCAAGGTAGGGATGTAGACAAGAAACAAGATCGTGATCGTGGCTACAATCACCAAAGAGGGGGTAGCAAAAACTATGACAGTGCTAGTCCTCCTTCCTCTTCACCTTCGTCATCATCATCTTCTTTTTCTTCTAGCTCTAACCATGATTACAGGAGGCAAGACCATGATGGAGGTGACCAAAATGATTAACAGGATAGAAATGATTGAAGGGATTGTCAAGCAAGGTAAGATCAAGGGTGCATACATTCAAGAGAGGCACATCACCATGAACGAAGGGGTAGTAGAGGGCATCATAGGCACTATAATCATGGTCTCAATGAGCCNAGAACCATCTCCAAGTTTTTCAAGATGCATGTGCCTTGCAAAACATAGAGAATGAATGGCAAAAACTTAAGTTGTTCCCAAGTACACTCATCAAAGAAGCAGACAATTAGTACTAGTCCTTAGAGCTAGAATCTATTAGACAATGGAGTACCATGCTTAAATTATTTAATGATAAATATCAAACATACTTCAGAGTGTCCAACTTGAGAAGGCAAGTATAAGGATGAAAACAAGGAATGAAAAAACCCTTGGATACCACCATTGGTCAATACTATTCCTTAATGCACAAATGTCCTGACCATGGTTATTCTCCACTAGATCAACTTTGCCACATTATAGACAAGCTTTAATCAGAAACAAGGAGAACCCTTGATGTCTATGCCCAAGGACAATTGCCAAAATTAAGTGTCTATTAGATACCAAGACTAATCAAGTAGGTAGCTAAAGAAAAGGATGAATTAAGAAAAAGAGAAAGTACAGAAGAATATAACTGTGATCCTTCCATTTGCAAGAGGGAGGTTCAATTCTATGACAGTGAGGAAGAATTCACACCTGATGAGATGGTGAATGGGAAAACCTTGTCACTCCAAAAATTTCAATATGAAATTATGACCAAGGTTGATCAATTATGGGACTCCATGGATAGCAAATTTCAAGCTGTCCTAAAAATTGTTGAAGAGTCCAAAGAATAAGGTAGTGGTCATGAGCATAGGAGGCCCAAGGAAATTGAACGTTCCTATCAAAAAGGTAAGGGAAAAATTGCTGCAATAGAAGAAGTTGGAGAAAGTGAATCAAATGATGCTAGTGGATGTGACATCTATTAGTATGAACATCCTAAGGGATGTTTCCCCATAGTGTCACATTTACAAGAGTCTAGGGTGTATGCTTTGAATCCATGACTAACACAAAGGAAAATATCTAGAAGGCTACCATGGTGTTCCATGCGCTGCAGTGGTCTACGGTGGTGTGCAAAGGTGCTTGCTAGTGTACTAGTTCTCTCCTCGAACTACTCTTCCCAAGATGCTCCAATGAGTTTGCCAACAAAAAATGCCAAAATGTCAATGGATCTTCAAATTTCCTAACTCCCAAAATGTAAATCATGGGGGTATTTATAGGGTTAGGGTTGCTGTGAATTGTGGATCGAGTGCCATGTGGTAGTGGGATAGTTGGAACTACACTACATCCAACTACACTCTCCACTAAAGCAAATGGTGTTCTGCTGGTGTGCTCCAATGGACCTTGCAATATTGCCAGATTGTGGCTATGCTACCCAACTACATGTGCAAGTGCTGAGAAGACCACAATGTACCTAAAAAATGTGAAAAATAATGCAAGTTTGGAGACTACGTTGTCCACTCTCTCGAGTGGTGTCAAGCATTGGTACAATTTTGGGACAAATGGGGGATGTAAAAAAGAAATGCAAGTTGTTGATCTTGCTTGCTAGATGAGTGTTGGAGTTCATGTGGATGCTGATGCTACGTTTTGGTAGCTTTTGGAGGCTATTCTATATGACTATGCTCTGGAGCATAGTCTAACACTTAGACAAATTTTGCAAAATTAGGCTTCTAGTTGACTATGCTTGACTACGCTCTCAAGTGTAATCTCAATAGATAGAAGAAATTTGCAAAAAACTAGGCCTTGATGCTATCTATGCTTAACTACACTCTTGAGTGTAGTCTCAGCAGTTAGAAAATTTTGTAAAAAAATGTGTTTCCATGCTAACTACACTGACTATGCTCTAGAGCGTAGTCCTAGCAATGGAGAGCATAGTCTTGGTAGTTAGAAAGATTTTGCAAAACTAATGTCTTGGTGTAGACTATGCTAATTATGCTCTAGAGTGTAGTAAGGAGCATAGTCCCAGCACTTAGAAGATTTGCCAAGCTGTTTCTTACATCCCAAGCAAGCTTTGTAGCACTGGCTTGACACTTAGGAAAATTTGCAAAACTAGATATTTGTGTGCTAACTATGCTCTGGAGCGTAGTCTTAGCAATGAAGAGCATAGTCTTGGAACTTAGAAAAATTTGTAGCTATTGTCGACACTTAAAAAAACTTACAACTGCTGTCGACACTTAGAAAAAATCTTGCAAATCTGGACTTGTGCTACAAACTATGCTAGCTATGGTCTGGAGCATAGTCCTAGTAGTGGAGAGTGTAGACCCAACACTTAGAAAAAATTTGCTTTTTATTGACACATAGACAAATTTGTAATCAAGACACAATGGCCCAAATTTGGTGGTATTTCATTACTCACACTATATTTGATTGGATTCGTGCCAAAAACCTTTCTAGGAAATTAGCCAATCCTAGAAGTCCTCATATTTATTTGCAGATTGTTGGGAATGAACCATGCAAAGCTCTTATTAACTCAAGTTTTGATGTCAATTTAATTTATCATGAGATGTACACTGCATGGAACTTGCCTCCTCTTAACAAGAGAAATATTAGATTAGAATTGGTAGACCAATCCATCACTATTCCATTAGGACTAGTGAAAGACATTGTGACCATTGTTTGTGGGTGGTCTTATCCTATTGATTTCCTAGTGATCAAGGTGAAGAACTACAAAGGGGATTTCCCAATCATCATGGGAAGGACATGGCTTAGCACCATTGATGCAAGAATGAGCATAAGAGATCTTTCTCTTGAAATATCCAAAGAAAATACATTTGGAAAGATCGAGAAGAACTGAGTTCCATGCATTACGTATAGCAATATAAGGTGCAATTATGTGTAGAAACTCTAGGCCATGAAACAAGCATCTATCTCTACATCCAAGCAGTGTGCACTAGAAGCATAAATTTAAAGGTGTATGTGTGCAACAGCCACAAAATAAGAGGACACTCAGTGGCTAACTGCTAATTCTGAAAGCAACACACTTTTGCATGGAACCGACTAAGAGCCTAACATGCACATATGTTGTAGGCATGGATGAACTAGAGCAAGTTCATCACCAACTCTTTGATAATGCAAATGATGATATTTATTGAGGAGAGTTGGAGATTCCTGAAAATTTCAAGTAAGAGCCCCTTAAACTAAAAATGCTACCTATTGGAATGGAATATGTGTTTTTAAAAAATGGGAAGCTAATCATAATCAATGAAAATCTTACTCCAAATCAGAAAAGGATGCTATTGAATGTGATTGAAAAATGGTCAACTTTTGCTTAGTCATATCTTGAACTCACAGGGATTGATCCTAGGATATGCTAGCATTGTATCTACACTGATCCGACCATGAAGCCAAAGAGACAACCACAGAGGTGATTGAACCCCAAACTGAAGTAGATCATCAAAGAGGAAATTAAATAACTCCTCGAGGTAGGGTTCATTTATCCCATTGTGGATAGTGAGTGGGTTAGTCCACTCGTGATTGTGCCAAAGAAAGGAGGTAAGTGGTGGGTCTGCATCGATTTTTTACTACTGAATATGGTAACATTCAAGGACCATTTTCCATTGTCATTTGTTGATTAGGTGTTAGACACAATATTTGGGCATTTTTATTACAATTTTCTAGATGTTTATAGCGGTTATAATGAAATTCAAATTGCACCAGAGGAGTAGGTAAAGATAACATTCACAAGTCCTTGGGGAACTTTTGCATATCACAAGATGGAATTTGGTCTATGTAATGCTCCTACTACATTCCAATGCCTAGTTTTGAGCATTTTTCAACAACAAATCAGAAGTGGTGTGGAATTCTTCATGGATGACTTCTCCACTTATGAAGCTACATTTGAGCAAGCCCTGGACTGCCTTAAGTAAGTGCTAAAATGATGTGTTGAAACCAACTTGTGGCTCAACTGGAAAAAGAGTCATCTAATGGCCCAAAAAGGCATTGTATTGGGGCACAAAATATCACAACCAAGAATTGAGGTAGACCCTAAGAAAATAAGGGTCATCTAAGAAATAACTCGCCACCCAGAAACTATCAAAGATGTTTGATCATTCCTTGAACATACTAGCTGCTACTGGAAATTCATAGAGAATTTCTCAAAGATTGCAAGCTATTGGTGGAGTTGACAAAGAAAGATGCTCCATTTGTCTGGGCCGAGGAATGTAACAAAAGCATTCTAACAACTGAAAGAGTAACTTGTAGAAACTCTAATTCTACAAGCACCTAACTAGTCCAAACCATTTCATGTCATGATGGATGCATCAAATTATGCCTTAGGAGCCATGCTTACACAAGTTGATGATAAGAAATATCCATACTACATCAACTGTGTACGTCGAAGCATTATGGGTGCACAACTGAACTACACTACTACAGAAAAATAATTGATGACAGTGGTGTTTACTCTAGAGAAATTCAGGCATTATGTGCTTGGATACAAGGTATTTGTACACATAGACCATAGTGCCTTTAGCTTCTTGATGAACAAGCCAATGGTAAGCCCTCGTGTCATACAGTGGCTGGTGATCTTACAAGAATTCAATCTTACAATGGTAGATCGAAAGGACACTAAGAATGTAGTTGTTGATCACTTGTCTCGGTTATGATGGGATGACAAAGAGGAAGAAAACTCACTATTTGATATGTTTTCTAATGAACTCTTCTTTGCTAGGGCTATAATTCAATAATTTCCCAATGAGCCTAAATGGTATGATGGCATTCTCACCTATCTCCTCACCCAAGAAATGCCACAAGGGTTGGACCACCGAAAGAAACAATAGTTTCTTCACTAGGTAAAACACTTCATGGAGATCAATGGACACCTCTACAAGGTGTGCATCAATGGCCTAGTTTGTTAGTATGTCCTTGATGCTAATCACTGTGTATTCTCAAATATGCTCATGAAGGTCCTTGTGGAGGACACTATGCTAGGAGATGCATGACCATTAAAATCTTGATGGCAAGGTAGTATTGGCCAAAAATCTTCAAGGATGCTTACTATTACATTCGTTCTTGTGAACGATGCCAATGAGATGGTGGAATAATTGCTCAAATGAAGGAACCTCAATAATGGATTCAACCATTGGAACCCTTCAACATCTGGGGCATTAATTTCATGGGGCCTATCATGCCCATGTCAAATGGAAAGGTGTACATCATAGTTGCTATTAACTATTATATGAAATGGGAAGAAGTAATAGTTGTCATCAACTATACATCTTCTACTACTGGTTAGCTTGTACAACAAAATGTTGTAAATAGGTTTGGTGTGCCACATGCATTAATTTCTAATAATGGAACTCACTTTACAAGCACTACTTTTCGAAAGCTCATGTAATTCTTAGGGGTTGAACATAAACTCACAACACCCTACCACCCCTAAGCCAATGGTCAAGTTGAGGTTACCAATAGGGAAATCACAAGGATTCTAACAAGAACTGTTAGCAAATATAGGAAATACTGGAGCACAAAACCTCAATGATGTCCTTTGGGCCTACCACTCAACACGGAAACTACCTATAGGCTATTACCCCTATGAGCTTGTGTATGGAAAATTACTAACACTTCCTATTCAATCTGAGCTCCTTACACTTTCAATAGCCTATGACCTTGACCTTGACTTGAGTCTAGCATAAAAAGAAAGACTAATGAATCTCAACCTGCTAGATGAAAACCGATTGGTGGCCTTATCATCTAACGAGTTGCACAAGGCCTACAACAAAAAGTGCCATGGCCTTAAAATCAAAAAAGTTAAATTTCAACCAAGATATAAGGTTCTCTACTAGAATCCCACACATTTACCTCAACAAACTAAGTTCTAAACATTGTGGGAAGGACCTTACATCATTTATGAAACTTTTTCTTTTGGGGCCATGATGATCTACAAACTTGAGAACCCAAACAAAAAATAGCTGGTCAACATCCAACAAGTCAAATCTTTCCATGAGCATAAGCTAGCAAATACAACAAATGCCTCATCAAATGGACAACCATGCTCCGTGTTTTGGATCTCCTCCTTTCAACTTAGTCATGGGGGAGATGGCCATCCATGCTAACTATATAAGTGGCTCCTCAATTTTTCATTTTTTTTTGTTTTACACATTTTTATTTTACAACTTTTTGTTTTTCACATTCTTTATTTTACGTCTTCTTATTTTCCTGTTATTAATCTTTTCTAATTTTTTTACACCATTGTTAATATATTTGCTATTTCTTGAATATTTTACACTTCTTTTATATTTTCCTTTTTTTTTTCATTTTGGTGTGATTTTCTAACTTTTTGTTAATAAGTGCTAGGTATAGTGGTAATGGTTTCTTTTTCATGCAATAGGTAGTGAGTCCACAACATCCACCCATCCACAAACTCTATGGTTTTCCTTGTTTTGGAAACATGCAGTCCCTTTTTCATTAATAAAACGTTAACAAATTTGTAACTTTGGTAGTTCCCAGAATTGGAAAGGATTCAAAGGTTTGAATAGGGTGTGACTTCAAGGGGATTCGGTATTCTTTGTGCCTTTCTATTTACCTTGGTGCATGTGTGTTTTCATGGATTTCTTACCATTATTTGTTGACAAATAAAAGGAAGTTGAATATGTCTTTGCATGGTGTGGTTCTCATTGAAAAAAAAAACCAATGATAATTCAAAGCACACCCCTTAGACTAAATAAATACATATGTCTTTATATGGTGTGGTTCTCATTTCAAAAAAAAAACATGATAGGAATTCATAGCACATCCCTTAGACAAAATAAATAGGTTACAAGCATTAGTTATGGGACTAGAAAGACATGTTACCCATGCCTACAGGTCCCCTCTAACTAAGGCCCTTCCTCACTTCCTACTGCTCCTTTCTACTTTAATAAGAAATGGTGGTTGTTCTATGGATGCACTCTTGTGTCTTAGGGGGATGAAGTGGTCTTAGAATGGTGATGCAAAATCACTGAATGAGGTTGGTATTGGTTTGGACTAATGATGGATCTTATCAACTCATTTAACCATAAAATTCACAAGGAAATTTATGTGACCTTAATCAGGAACTCCATTCCACTCTCTCTCATCCATCTATACTTTCCATGTCTCACATCACTGTCAGTTTCATGTTCTTGTTTGATGTCCTAATTTGATGTGTCAAAATTCTTAGGTAGTTTCTTCTAGGTTTTTGTACTAAACCTTCTATAACCATTAATCATCCACAAAGCCCATGGACTCTTTGGTTTGAAGTTATGCAAGGGCATAAAAGGTTTGTGCCTGCTTTGGGAAGGACCCACTTGCATATTATTTAGTGGGTTAGTTAATTTCTTTATCCTTAAACACTCTTACAATCAAATATTTTTTTTACCTCATCAATGACATCTAATTGTGCACATCCTTACAACAATTTTTTAGTGAACTTTATTTTTTATTGTTGTGAATTCTTACACCCTCTTCAAATATTTTCTTATGTAGAACTTTTTCAAATATAATGGACCACTTATCTATTTTATCCTATTTGTTAGCCTTCTTGCTAACACTCCTACAGGAATCAATCTACCACAATCACAACCTAGCCAAGTGTAACCACTGATGAGACAAGGCATTTAACAACTATGTGTTACACATTGCATACTAATTCATGATGCTATTATGACTGCAATGGGAATCATGAAATGGAAGTGGGACTATATTCACTAAGGATGATGTGGTAGTACCACATGATGAGGATCATTCATGATCATTGGCTCTTCTCTCTCACTCTTCATCTACCAAGAGGGATGGATATCAATTCTACCTAGGGTGTTCACTTCTTTTATCATGAACACACAATTTTGTAAAAGATTGTAACTTCGTATACTTGGGCACTCAAAGTCTTTTTGTTCCATCTGAGTCAATTTGTATGTCAATCAATAATCCCATACATTCATAATATTTTGTAAGGAACTTGTTCCTCTTCTTCTTCACTAGAGGATAAGTTTTCATTCAGTCGTGGGGGTATGATGAATCATGTTCTAAAACACTCCAATATCAGATACCCAATATCGGAGCCATGACATCAGATACCTAATGTCAAAGCCTAGGACATGATGTTGAATATCCGATATTGCTAGGTATATGCCAGCCTATAAATATAGTGCTTGGTATCACAATTTTCATAGAGTTTTTCATAGTTTTTGCATTAAGTAGTGAAGCTCTTGCAGTTTGTTTTCTCCAAAGTTAGAATATTTTTTTTTGAGTGCCTGCAACAAGAGTTTGAGTGTGTATGGATCTTTGTTCAAACAATGATGTACCTAAGCACAATAGTATGATGGGAATAAAAATGAACCCTTCTGATAATCCTTATAGCACTAAGAATAGATTAATGTTTCCTTTAATGCACTTTACTTTAAAGCATTTAAATTAAGCAATTAATTTCCAGTTAATGAACACAAGCACGACCACTTCAAGCATACATATAGTGTTTGGTAACCTAGCAACGTTTAATGTTTGGTAGCCTAGTAGCACTATATGTGTTCAGGAAAGTCAGACAGGTACCTGTGTTAGGCTAGCTAGGCAATGAATGAATTAAATCTTATATTACTCTACCTTTCATTCTTGTTGTAGGCAATTAAACTTATAAAACATAAAATGATAAAAATTATGTACCTCAATTATACTTAAACCATATCCTTGAGCTTCACAAGTGTAGTTGGAAAGACAATGAACATTCTCAACACCCATTTCACTTCCTAGAAAAACTAGTGTACTGGAGAACTATAGGTCCACAGAATTCGACCGAATCACATGTGAACGCCTTAGTGATTCGTAAGGTTCGGCGTAGGGATACCTCGCTGCTCAAAAAATTTCTAATTCTCCCCATTCAAGATCATCTTCTTATTGAAACTTATTCCAAGAGAGTTATCTTTGTATTTGCTCTATGTTATTACTTTCTTCCACATAGGTACTTGTGATCTTTTCAACTAGTTATATGCATATATTTGATTCAGATTTTGTTCATTAGTTAGCCACTGGATGCACTCTTTCTTCATGGCTACTACATATAATATTGTTATACACACATACTTCAATGCATATTTTGCATGCTACATTGTTATCTTGCCTTGTTGTCTAAAATTTCTACATGTAATTACACCCATTATTATTATATGCAATATATGGAACTCTTCCTTATTAAATGACTTCAATCTCATCTTCCTTAGATACTTCCAAGGACAAATATCTAAGTCCAAGCTTAGCATCCATAGTGCTAACCCATGCCCTTCTCATGATTATAGGTAATTCTGTTTTATTCTTTCCCACTTGAATGGCTAGGAAATTTGTAGGATAGAACCAACCACTTATATTAGTTACAACATCCTCCACTTATCTAAGTGGAATAACAATAGACTAGTCCACAAAATTTAACCAAATGTTACATTTCTTAAGTTCCAAACCTTAGGCATATCATAGAAAATAAGATTGATCCTCAATCCTGACTCTAATAGAGCCTTGTATGGTTTATTTCTTGCTATCTAGATATTGATTAAAGGGCTTCCTGGATCTGTTCATTTCTTGGGAAGTGCCTTTGCTTTATCTAATGGGTTATGGTCCATGTAAGCATGATAATAATTAGATTCTTCTTTGTTGATGTTTGAAGCATGATACTTTCTTAAGGACTTCATATAGAAAGAGTAGAGTTGGATGAAGTTCGTATTCCTTGAACCTTTTCTAGACTTGTCCTAAAGAAAGAACATTTCTTTACCCTTAGCTTATCATTGCTTGTGATGTCTCCTTATGTACTAATTGTTCTAGTAGCACTTTTATATTGTGGTTATGTTGGTAGTTCTCCTTGCATTGTTAGTGATGGTACTAGTGGTAGAGAATTAGAGGCATAATGAGAGTGATCTATAATTGATTGAGATATGTAGAATTATGATTTCATGCATGAGGTCATAGGCTAAGGATATTTAATTAGGTAGTAATGAGAAGAAGCATGAAAAAGAGTATTTCCTAGAGATATAGAACACTAGACATAACATTTGTAAGGAGTTGGTTGGTGATACAAATATTGTTGCCTTAGAAGTAACATCTTCCACAACTATGGTTATTACCACTACTACTAGTATTACTCTTGTGGTTGAGAATATGTCCCACTAGGATAGTATAGTTGTTGATAGGTTTATTTGTAATTACCTTATGGGTAAGGTGCTCTTTTGAACATTTTCTTTGTGATAAATTTTGGATTAAGTACATATGCCTTGAACTTCCATAAATGGACCATAACAAAATAAAATTGTTGGGATGTTCATATTAGCACACATTGCATCCATTCCCATCTTTAAAACTTGAGTCTGTAAACTCTTTCACTACAACAACTTTTCCCTTATCCTATAATTATCACATCCATTACTCCTCATTTTTTCTTATCCTTGTTCTTGGAAAATGCTTGTTTCGTTTCTCTTCTACTACTGTTAGTACTATTGCAAACTTTTCATCCATAGAGTTCCACATTTTCTTTATCTTAGTTGCAATATTATTAATTGATTTTTGGATGGGTAGAATTTTTCACTAAATTAGATCTTCCATGGTTTCCTCTTCTTGTGTCTCATAGATTCTCACATCTATTTTCTAAGAGTAGGATCTTTGTTATACTCCTTAACTAACTCTGTTTTATGTAGCTCTCCTTCTGCTTTTATTACTTGATCTAGTAACCATTGGATTTAATAGGCTGTCATTTTAGATAATCTTCTGTGGGCATACACACTAAGGGTCTCTCTTGTTTTGTTCCTTAGTTCATTAATGATGTACTATAGTTGTTCCCTTCAAGCAAATCCATGACCTAGGCATCCATGTAATAATGAATAATATCTATTCATTGTTGCATCAAAGGATTCATATATCTCTTGTTCCCATCCTTAGATTTGTTTTCTCAAATTTGATACCCTTAAATGCATTTGATATTTATCATTGAAGAGCTCTAGCATGGTACTCTATCTTCTAATAGATTCTAGTTTTAAGAATATCTATTAGCCCTTTGCCTCCTTAATGAGTGTTTTTGGAAATTACTTTAAATGCTATAAATGGTTTTCTATATGTTGTAGGGTGCAAGCATCATAGAATACTTAAAAATGATATTGTGGATCTACATTGTATCCTTTGCCAACCTTTGGAATGTTATTTATGTTAAGTTTCTTGATGTGACTATCTCTTAGATGTCATGTCGATATATACATTGCTTATCTGATATTGATCATGCTTTGAGTGGTCAATAAGAGTTCTCCATAGTCTTTGAGTTCGTAGTCTTTATTATTGTAGTAATCCCTTAGATGTTCAAAGTGTTCTCTTCTCTCATGCCTTGGTTCCCTTTCCCTATCTTCTTCATCATTAGGATGTCTTCTTTTGTTAGTGTGTCTATCATGATCCCTTTTTCTCTCCCTCTTATGATCCCTTGGCCTTCACCCTCTCTTGTCAGAGTTTATTGACGAGTGTGATAAAGAGGATGGAGAACTTAGAGAACAGTGCTAGCTAATTCTGCTTTTATGACTCTTTGATTCATCTCTTCTAGATTTGTTAGAGGTGTTAGACCTTAAATTCCTTCAAAGTTTGGAGTTTATCTCATCTCTTCCAGGAGTCTCTACAAGAGTTAAACATAATTTTGACTTCATAGGATCTTTAGTATACAGAAAAGGTGAGCAAAAAGTGGATCTACAAGGATGACGAGACTTCTTAGCTTTGTGTGGTATATCTTCCTTTTTTGTAAGGATGAGTGTTTATTATTACTCTTCTTAACACACTCCCTCTTCATGCTCCAAGAAAACTAATACGACCAATTTTACTAATCTTACTAATCAGATACTTCTTAAGAAAGCAACTATATTACTAACCACTTAAATTTTTTAAAAAGAAGTTCAAGGCCTCATGGTTTGCTAAACTAGTATTGATATTTGATTTTATTATATCTATATAGATTTAAAGAATTTTTTGAACTAGTGTAAAATATATTAATAACAATAAATCCTGAGTATAATACATGCATTCAATATTCATGAAATTTGAACACATATTTTATATAATTCCAAGAAACACCAATAATGGAATAGCTTATACAAAGATATTAAAGATTTGTTATTTTCTTCTAAAGAAATCTGCTCCACAATATCGTAATAATAAATGTTGTTCATCTTTTGCTCATCTTATCCTTCTTGCAGTAAATATAATCCACATATTCAGTCTTCATGGCATTCACTGCTTCATCTTCTGCAACTTTGACATAGTGTTATCCCATTCTTACTCTGAATATTAGTGATCTCATTTACATTACCACCTCTAATATTTTGCTCTCTCCAACTTTCACTTATTTTGAATTTATTAATACATCAATATTATCAATACCCCATTTTTGTTGTAACAACTTGTCCTTCATGAAACCACATGATTTGCATGAAGCACTACGTTGTGCCGAACATTACTTACGGTGCATCGACAAGCAAGATCAATCCATTTGAGCCGCAGTTCAAGTTCCCCTGTCTCCACATTCTGAAGCTTCAGGCAAATATCCTGTATGAGCTGACCTTTGACAAACTTAATGTGGCTATCTGATGTCAGACAATTTTCTCTGGACATTTGCACTGTGTGAAATGTAGCAGCCTCTGTTGTTGCAACTAGGGGATTCATAGCTCTCCTGCTGGCAGCTAAGAACAGAGGCTGTAGGTCTACCACAGCATCTCCCATGTCATCATCCTTGCTGATTGTGTCCTTGTCTCTAACTAGCTGAAATCAAACCCAATCACACAAGTATGTTAAACAAGCACTATTAACATATAAAAAGCATTATTAACATTTTTTGTCTGATAAATAATCATACCAAAGTTGAATTGCTCTAACATAAAAATGGAGAGACCACAGGGAACTTGGGAACATGTTCCAATTTTAACCATTTGTTTTTCTTTCACAAGGTTATTACATGGGAATCTAGCATGCACTAGATTGTAAGGTACGAATTAACCACTCGTTCATCTATCAAGACCTTACAGTCCACTGGATAAAAGATTCTCCAAAAGGATTGCAGAAACAAAATTGTCAGCTAGTGCATATGTTGTGCAGTTTTCTGCAAAATCATTACTTCTTAATGCAGGGCATCTTCAGCAGCAAATATATTAACATTGTGATTTTACCAGATCTTCTATTTAAAAGGATAAGGTATTTACCCAACTTACAGGATTGCTATAAATTTGACCTATAAAAACGGTCGTCCTTTTAAAATAGAAATATGCACAAGTGGAAAATTACAATGGCCCATGCGGCCGGTCCAGGGGAAACTACAAGCTGAGTCTTGGGAAAATCACAGCTGGATACATGCTAACGGTATTACATAGGCATAAGCCAGAATAATATACAGAACAAGGGAAAAAGATCAAAAGATACATATATATATATTTTTAAAAGGACTCTTAAAAGAAATGAGTTTGATTCCCGCATTCTAGCCACACCAAATAAACGGAAGCTTTAGAAACTAGTTTTAAAAATGCAAGAGTAGTAGTGTTCAAGCTAGAAAACGACCAACACCTGTAAAAATTTTGTAAAACAGTGTCCACGTAGCTTGTACAACTTCAAAAAGCATGGTAGAATTTTATAAAAATCATTTTGCCAATGATAATGAAAGGATTTGGCCAAACTGCTTCAGTGCTTTATATATGGTGAACTGATAAAGTCTCCCCAAATGACTATACCTAGCTTTTTTTAGGAAGTGATTCTTTACAAACGAAACCAACCATTCTTCGAAGCAGTAACACTGAAACGCCAAGAAGACAATTCTCAACGTAGTACAGATTACGGAGAATTTGGCGTCATTTTACTTATAATCACGTTTTACGGGGCTCATAACTGACTGTTCACAAGAAATAAGAGGAGCTTCCCGTTAGAACTTAGAAGCATGAAATTAAAATACCGTCGTTGCTGTATAAGGTTCATGAATGACCCCAAACAATTATAAATGTAATAATTAAAACCCAAATAAAGAACAATGATATTATTAGGTGAGCCAGGACAGCTTTCCAAGATGAAGAGTCTTACCAATTTGAGTGGCAGGGCTGGGTTTGTTACAGCAACAGTCAAATCCTCATCCCAAAAAGGATTAAGATTTTTCTTGATAACTCTCGTCTTGACAGTCTGACAGACAGTTTATAAGAAACCACCATAAAAGCAGAAGCTTGAGGTTAGTAACATATCTATGATAGCAGAAGTTATATCAGTAATATGAAACAGAAAATGAATTTATAACTGACGATAGAAATGCTTTCCAAAACAAGTGAAGACGAACCTGATTACCAAGACGAACAACAACGTAAGGATCACTGGAGGTGATATCCCGGACAGCAAGATTTTTGCCCCGGATTATCCTCACCCTCAGCAGACCCAGCATGTTCTCCATCCTTGTAAAACTATGCCTGAAACTCTGGCTTAGCTAATTTGGAAATATGAAAACCAGGAAGGGCAGGCAACAAACTTGGATTTCCACCGAGTGTAATCCAGCAATAGGCAAACGTGAATTTAAAGCATTCCAGCAGCAGTAATCGAGGATCAAAATTCCAAATTAGGATGCTAATATTGCATGTTTAAGGGATAAGCCCATAACGTAGCATGCTCAAATCAACCAGGATCCCGTGGAGGGAAGCTTTTGCAATTTTGGGGCCACACAAATAAAAGAGACAGCATGCCGACGAATGGTTTACAGTTTCTGTGATACCCGATAAGCATTATTATCAGTACAATTCGTTCATGTTCATGCTGTCATGTCTTTCTTTATTGTGGAGGAGATTGGCTGGTTTGGTTTGAATGGTGGATATTGAAAGGTGACTGAAAGCGCTCAGTTTGCAGTACACGCATACCAATATTCTTATAAGTCTATGGCGTTCCAACAAGATAAGGATGGTGATAGGGTGATGAAACCGGACACATAAAAAAAAACAAAACTATAAAAATCTACACTTCCTTTTTAAGGGTGTAATACAGGCCCCCTGTAGCTTCAAACAGAACCTGCACATGTTGAATAATAAAGGTATTTAAGCCTATGCCTTCTGAGATTTGGATTTCAATCTTGGCATTCGTAACTGTTATGATTGTCTTCTTCAGAGTAATTGTAAAACCAGGTAAAATCATAAAGGTGTTATCGTAAATAAAATTCAGGCCAGTAGCTTCCAAACACAGAAAACAGAACTAGCAAAATAAAGGTATTTAAGCCTACGCTTTATGAGATTTGGAGTCGTAGAATCCTGGAATTCGTAAGAGCTAGAATTGTCATTTTCAGAGTAATTGTAGAACCATGTAAAATCATAAAAGTGTCATCGTAAATGAAATTATGAAATTGAAAAGGCTTATCGCAAATAAAATTATGAAATTGAAATGGAGTGAAATTTTATTCTGTTTGTAGAGCTTTTTAGATGGATTTGAACGATGAGTTTTGAAAACATCGTTTAAAAAACTATAATTAGAGATTTAGATTCCTTGAACAAATATGGGCCCGCTGAGTATTAAAATTAAGATCGATTAACAAATTGCTTTATACTATTGATAGTCAGTAGTTAATCGTGAACTCTGACTAAGGTCCGTGTAGCCACGTCTACTGCAAGGTTGCCATTAGCTCGTTCTGTAATGTGACAATGACAATTCTGTTTTTATTGTCTACCTTGCTGCCATCTTTCCTTGACCTTTCGGTAGATTCTCATGTGATCCGCAGGGATCCATGTGATCCTATCTTGTGATATTGCTTACTATTAATACAATCATTAATCTCTTCCATGACTTTTAATTATTGATTATGTAAATTTGAAAGTTACAAGGATGGAA
The DNA here is from genome assembly GCA_015680685.1 of Gnetum montanum. Taxonomy (NCBI): domain Eukaryota; kingdom Viridiplantae; phylum Streptophyta; class Gnetopsida; order Gnetales; family Gnetaceae; genus Gnetum; species Gnetum montanum. Next base: position 1,014,846 of record MNCI01002568.1, on the reverse strand, counting down.
ACTTCGTAGAAAGGTGTGAGAAATTTGAGTAGACTTTCCAAATGACCGTTGTCCGGGATTATGGGTTCATTGTTCTTAAATCTGTCGTTGTCACTGTTCTGGACCTTATGTGATGTCGTTTTTCTGGTTACGTCAATTTAGAGTGATAGTAAGGTGCTCATTTCTTAATCAAAGACTTGGGTTCAACCTTGGGGGTAGCTACTCAAAGAGGTTAGACTTTCACTCATCTACCAACCTTCTCAAGACCTTGCTTAGTGGGATGAGCACTATGGCTTCAGGTCATGATGGTTCAATAAAAGTAGAACTTCTGTTACTAATGAAATTGATGTTTTACATGTTCTCCTATTACTAATGAAATTGATGTTTTACATGTTTCCTTTGAATATGGAAACCAGTGTTGCATACTGACTATATTCAATGCTGAGTGTACAAATGAAATGAAGTTTATTAGGTCCAGAGACAAAATGGTAGGTATAGCTCTAGGTGATGATGATCCAATAAGAGTAGGACTCCAATGAATTAATGTTTTGCATGGTTTGTATGTTTTCTTTGGGTATGGAAACTAGCACTCCATCGCGAACTACATTTCAAGGGTCAATGCACAAATGAAATGAAATAAAATGAATCTTTATTAGATCTAAAGACAAAATGGTAAGTATAGACCAACTAAGTCTACACTTTGGGGGTTCAGCAATGATGGCTTGAAAAAACCATTCAACCTTGGTCAAGGACTTATATTAACTACTTAAGACACAAGGTTACAAAAAGTGCAACCCATAGCTAGGTGGTTCTCTTGAAATGTGTTGAGATAAAGGTTTGTACTGTGTACCTCTAGGCACCCAAAGAGACCTTCCCTCATCCATGAAGTAGGGGGATTCCATCTAGGTGAACCCATATCACACCTTTTCCTCAAGAGATCAGTGCCAACTTGATACATGATTATGTGATAGATTGAACAGTAGGAAGGTTGAGGGATGAGCCCCCTAATACTAATAATAGTGGGAAACACTTTTTCATGGATATCCAATTAAGAATTTTGGAAGCTTGAAACTGGAAATTTTTTTATTATGTCCAGGAAATAACAACAAATTTGTTGGACAATTATCAAAAATTAAATTACCTAATAATAATTAGTTATGACCAAATTAACCTTGATATGATGGTCCAGTGCTACGCCACGGTGAAATATGACTTTTCATCCTATATTGCCTTAGTTTAACATAGATTCAATCTATGCCCTGCAGATTCATGATTCTGTGGGATTCCGGATGAATTTTGATGAACTGTTTGCGTTGGATTCAGGAGCACACATAAGCACATTAAATTCGCAATGGGTATGTATTTCATAATTTCCAATAAAATTTTGTCTGAATCTGTATATATAAATTGAAATGGTCTCCTTGCCTTGCCTGGTATTATTCTTGCCCTGTTCTTGATGTCTGCATTGTCATTAAAGTCTTACGTATCTTCTCCTTTTCTGAATCTTACCAGAAACTTCATTTGTCATTAAAATCTTACGTATCTTCTCCTTTTCTGAATCTTACCAGAAACTTCATTTCATTAAGTGGCAAGCAAGCAAGCAATCAAGATGGAATCGGCATGACACGTAGACCACAGAAAAAAGAGTACGAAGAATGAATAAACAAACACACGGAAATCACGAAAGGGCTACTTTGGTAACCGAAGGCTGAAGGGCCTTGTTTGGGTCATACGGAGAGGGGACGGGGCGTGCGAAGAAAACAAAACATTGCATTTGCATGGATTGGCCTTTGGGAGCGTCAAAGGTTCCGCCATGACTCACACATTCACGCGTGTTGTTTACTGTTCATTGCTGGTTTTTGTTCTTTTTGCTGGAGAGGGGACGGCGCGTGCGAAGCAAAAACAAAACAGGGTCATGATAAAGACTGATGGATGCTTGTTCAACCTTTTTGAAAAATCTGTTTGCTTATGAGGCAACGAAGCCCAGCAGCACATGGCCAATGGCCATATGCCTGCTCATGATGCTCTGTTTTTACTTTCCCCCTTCATCATGATTAGTCCCGATTCCTGCATTGGAAAGGTCTTCGATCATCGTAGGTAAGGTGAGTTCCTGGGCTGTGCCTAGTTTAGTTAGGTTGTGTCTTCTTATACTGTGGTCGTCTTCAACATGGCCCTACATGGCTACTCACAGGTTGTGGTTACAGGGCTACTCACAGGTTGTGGTTGAACAAAAGTATTAGCAAACCTGATTTGTTATAAATTTGGTTGAGGCTTGAGGCTTAATTTCATTCCTGGAAAATTTGATTTAAGTAACAAAAGGGTTTCATTTTATTGCTGTGATTTTGATTGTTGCAGAAATTATATGTTTGGCCGGATTATGGCTCTTGAGTAAGGAAATGTATTGGATGCTCTTCGTACCTTTGCAAATTTTCTTACTTCGGTTTAGTGGTGATATTGCAATCTTATGTGCAATTTTTAAGCATTAACAATATTTTGAATTTACATTGTACTTGTTCTATATTCTACAATGTTTTTTTATGATATATATATTTTTTATGATATACATTGTACTTGAATTTTACAATGTTTTTTTTTGAGATTTAATTTTTTAAAAAAGCTAATATATTTAAATTTTCTCTATCATGTCCCCCGGCTCCCCACTTTTTCTTGAGACACAGGCACTCAAACATGTTCAGAATCACAAATCCTATTCCTGGCTTTCACAAGTCACATTAAAATTTAAAACTTTAGATAGACCTTTAAGTAATAGAAGACGTTTTAGAACTTCATTTTGCTCCGGAAGGTAATGTGGCTTTTTTTATAAGACCAATAAGTTAACAGCAGCCCAGGTAATCATGCAATCAGAATTATTTCCTTCATGTACTTTAATAACCTAAATCATGACATTAAATGCAAGAACTTGGATACCTTAATCAAGGTTAGCAATGACGGCATCATATCACCATCACAATGCAGGCTGTGCGGCAATGGCTTCCACACGCATAAACAGCACCGCCACATGTTTAAATCGAGGGCAGGTCATGCGAAATTTTTCTGAGCAAAATTCCAAAAATGGGTTACATCATTTAAAGGAATGAACTGCAAAGTGCCATATTTTTCAAAGGGAAAGAATCTTGTCCTGGCCACTGGCCCATGGCTTGTCTGTCACATTTTCACGATACTTCACTCCAGTGGGCAAGCCTTTCACCGCCTCTACATGATGTGAACCGATTGCTTTATTGGTTTTCACCACCACCAGTTATAGCGCGATTCTCGGCATTATTAGTGAGTTTAGACTTAATTTTATTTGTGCAGTGTGATATCGAACCGATTTTTCAACTTGACAGTGGAGCCTCTTAACATGGTTTGACAATATATCCTTAATATTGTTGCATGTTTGGAGGTTGGTTGCAGGTTTGTTGTATGTTTTTAACTTGGTTGCAGGTTTGGCTTTATAGTGGGGTTCTCGTTCACATAGATATTTCTCAGAGGGAAATGTCTGCTTACCATATGTAGAACCATTTTCTGGACAGATTTCATTTTCATTAAAATTAAAAAAAAAAAGACTTTACAAATTGACACAAGCACTAATAGGGGGTAGCAAAAACAAATCCTTCAAGTTTTTTGCTCCAATATTATAACATAGTCTCAAATGGGTAGTCTAAACACAAGAAAGAAACACATGTAATTCATCTTCAAGGGCTATTCACCTGCACAACTTACAAATGGGTTCTTGTTGAGGGGTTGAATAGATCTAATTTCAATTCTAAGATCATGAAAACTTAAGTGAAAGTTGGTGATAGCATTCCTCCATCTTCCAATTTTAATTCTAAGATCATAAGAACTTAACTGAAGCTTGGTGATAGTATTTGATACTTAATTGGAATAGCATTTGTGAGATAGTTAACTTTTAGTTTATTACATCTAATGTGATGTTTTTTGCTTTTTACATCAAAATACATCTATTTCACTAGCAGACAATATGCTTAGGAATTTGCTACACATACCTTAAACTATTTCATTTTCTCAAACATTGCATTTCTTGAAATGCTAACCAAGAATTGCTTTACAGAATTAGTCTTACCTTAAAATATATAAGCTTTGAAATATAAAAGCTATGTAATAAATTGGCATGAGGGTTCTTCTTCTACAAGTAAGAAATCAGTCAATCACATTCACCTTTTAACTTGATTGCAATTTTGAGGGCTGATGCAACAAAGTTATAGTAATCGGAAACATCACATAGTCGAATCCGTGAGCCTCTTTGCTTTCTAGTATGCAATTTAAGGCCACACAAACAAGAGAAACACTACCGCAATGAATGGTTTGTAGTTTAGATTATACCAGTTTGCCGTTTGAGTTCAACGTTATTACTGTGATAGCGGTAAAAATTAATGGCGCATGTAGAAGTGTTATTCCCAGTAGTTTGCATCAATATAATATTAATAAATTTAAAGAAAGCTGCAGAAATTAAAAAGACAAAGTTAGCTCGTTAAGATGAAAACCCTAGGAAAAAATAGGCTCTTGAACCATTAGGGGCAGCACAGCTTCAAGATTGAAGCAGAGAGAATCAATAAGAACAATGGAAAAAAATTATAAGGGAGGATTACAGATTAAGCATTGGCCATTGTTGTATTATATTGTTGTGTATCAAAGGTGCTCCCTCAGAGCTCCTGATAAATTGCTCCGGTTACAAAAACAAACCCAAAATTAAAAAGGGGATAAGATAGTTTATTTTGGTGGGATAGGTACAGGACCAAATATAAGAATATAACAAGGCAGAAATATCCGTAGAAAATCAAGGGAGATTTGCCTTCATTCACCTTACAAGAAGTTAGCTATTTTGGTTGGTAAATATTGAAAGGAGACTTGAAAGAAGATGCGAGTTACCGGTGCCAAAGTACCGACATGCTTGATCTTATCGTGATCCATCACACCAGGAAGGAATGTGACAGGTTGATGCAATGGGAAACATATAAACCAAAAACATTGAATCTGCAGTTGAATTTGCACAGTTTACTACAGTCCAATAGCTTCCAAAATGTCAAATAGCACTACCACCGTTTTATTGACTACCATTAACACTGAAATCAGCTAATTTTGGTTCTTCAAATACCTTAACTACTCCCAAAATCTAAGCGCAGGAACCAGTCCACTGTTTCTTGTTCTTCCACTGAATACCTTAAGCGCCCCTGTGCAGAAGTAGCTTCTAAATGCACAAAACAAAACAGACGGAAATCATGCTACTTTAAACAGACAAAAATACCATCCCCACCCTTGAAAATCATCGTAAAATCAACTTTAAGCAAACAGCGTCCTTACACATGAAAATCCTATGTTTATCGGTTCGATTCATCTGGATTTAAAAAATATATGTAAAAGGTAACAAGAATTTTGAAACTGCTACATCCAACCAGCTCAGCGACTTAATTAAAAATTTGGTTTCAAGTTCAGAAGATCATGGCGTTGAAGCTGACGCCCGATTTGGTCTGGCCACGTTAAAACCAGCCCAGGCAATCATGCAATCAGAATTTCTTCTTTCCATACTGTAACAACCCTAATTAAAGACATTACATGCAGGAGTTGATGCCTTAATCAACCTTAACAATTACGGCATTATAATGATTCTATCACCATCAACAGAGCAGGCTGTGCAGCAGTGGCTTCTACAGGCATAAACAGCACCACCACATGTTGAAAATCGAGGGCATTTTATCATTTTATGCCAGTTTTGTCTCAGGAAAATTCCAAAAATGCGTTCCATCATTTTAAAGGTTTTCAAAGAGAAAACTCTTTTACTGTGGGCACTGACCCTTATTTTGTCTCTTATATTATATTTCCAAGATAGGCAGCTTTTCCAGGAATTATTACTGGTTTGGACTGATATTTATTCGTATAGTGTGATATAGGGTCAATTTTTCAGGTGGAGCCCCCAGTAAGCGTTTTTCACGTTGGTATCTGGACTTCCTGCAAAATATCCTTATTGTACTATTTCTAAATATGCTTGTTATAACTCTCAAAGACAGGAACCAGTAAAAACCACATGAAATATTCCAATTTACATAGCTGGTAGGCCTTGGGATCGAGACGGCAATCTCCTCAGTTCCTTACCATTGTGATTGTTAAAATATAAAACATTTCTTATGTCATGTTGTGTGGCCTTGCAGTGTTTAATTTTGAAAGTTACGGGTGGAAGCTTCCCAGGAAAGTGCGAAAGATTCGACTACAGTTTCCAAATGAATATTGTCAGTTTATGGGGTCACTGTACCTGAATGCGTCGTTTGTGCAGGCCCTCGTGGTCTGTGGCTGAGGGTTATAGTGTTCCTTTAATTTAGGTCTGGTTGGACTGTTATTGCTATTGAAATTCATGTTTCACGTGCTTGGCTGAAGATTGCAAATCCGCACCTCATCTCCAACATCATCCACCAGGACAAATTGTACGTATAGAACTTGGTATACACAATGTCTCAAGTTAGCTTGTTTAGAGTGCTAGTTTAAGGTTCGATCTCGGTACTTTTTGGTGCAAAGTAATGTCAGGTAACAAAAACTAGCCTATGTCGGTGCTCAACGCTAAGGTTGAAAATATAGGGTTAAATTGCTGACATATAAGCATTATACACTATTTTTTAAAAGATCACATATATTAATTGTATAGAAGCAAAGTATGCCTACTTTGATGTATATTTATAATAGGACAAAATCTAAAATCTCAGCCCCACTCATGATACATTTCACTTCATGGCACTCATGCATGTGAGCTAGTATATAATAGGCTATTGTACCAACTCATCTCACAAGCGTGCACTAGCAATCTAGTCAAATTTCGTGGACTTAGCTCTTAGGTGTGCCTATAGACAAAGATTGTGACTCAAGGAAATGTATGATTGTGGTCTTTCTAACTCTCACTTGTGTAGGCTCTTAGGTATGGTTAAGTGGGAGTTAAGACATATGATATTTATTTATGTTTATATTTTTTATATGTGTTTAGCCTAAGTGTTGGTGAAAAAATAAATGGTTGCTAATGAACTATTCTAACTACTTAACATTTCTATAACTAACTATCCTAACATAAGTATCCATACCCACTTTCTGTATACATTTTGAACTTGTCTTAATGCTACTAGGTTACCAAGTGGAAATTACTTGGCATACCACATGGCCATTGTTGGGATTACCAAGCGTTATATGCTATGTTTGAAGTAGTCGTACTTATGTGTTCATTATTGATTACTTTTAATTATGATAACATAGAAAGTAAAATGTGTGTAAAGTAGAGTGCTAATGAAGAGAGATTGATTAATCTAAGTGCTACAATGAATATCAAAAATCTCACCTTTATTGTCGTTCACATCAAAGTGTTCAGGTACATGATGCTTGAGTAAAGATCTGTACAATCACTTAATTCATGTTATAGGCACTTAGATGGAAAATATTCTAACTCTAAAAACTACAAACTACAAGAGCTTCGCTATACTACTTATTTAACATGCCATAAATGCAATGGGTATGTATATTTATATAGGCTTGACTCTCATCTGCATTGATGCATGTGTGCATGCATCGACACATGCTCGTTGATGAAGCCAATCGACTACGCTTCATCACTAAGTTATTAGTGAACTCTCATGAAGCAATTAGCCTCACACACATATTTTTTCTTTATGCATGTTTTCCTATTTTTGAAGTAATGAACTATTACTTTAGTGGCAAGAGTCTTAGCTTGGTAACATCTTAATGGGTCATAGGTTTGATTCCAATGGGCAACCTTGAGTTGTGGATTTTATTTTAATAATTTAAATTATTTGTTTCCATACTTAGCTTCAACACTTTTTTTTTCTTTCCCTTCACATCTCTTTTCATAAGTAAAAGAGGACATGCATTAAACAAATGTCCTTCACAATTATAATAGTTGTACAAATCACAAAAAGCTCTTCTAGAAGATTGTAAAAGAAAAAGTGTTACCTAAATTTTGGTTGAACACATTAAGCAAGAAACATTCTTTATTTACATCCTACTAGAGGAGGTTTGCTATCTAGTACTTAAAAGTATCTATTCTCAACAATTCCTATTCAATTAAGGAATCAAATTGCTAGAGCAAGAATGAGCTCTCATAATATTTTTATTGAGATAGATCATTAGATTAATTTACCAAGAGAGGAGCATATTTACAAACTGTGCAAACAAAGCATTTAGGATGAAGAGCATATCATTTTATTTTGCCCATTGTTCGCTCATATTTGAATGGATTATAATATTAACTGTAATTTAGTCATTATTTTCTTTCAAATAGACCTTATCTCCTTAGGGCATTACATTAATGATGTTTTCAACTTTCTTCAAAAATGTGTTGAGACTTTGTAATCATCCAACAAGTCCTTTGTGATTTCCTGGACATAACAAAAATTTCCACTTTTCACTTTTCTTAATATGCAATTGGCTAAATGTTAGTCTTTCTATGTACTTGCAATACTAATTTTTGTATTGAGCTTACTTGTAATACTAATTCCTTATTACAATTAAGAATATTGATTTTATTGAAAAAAAATGCTTGCAAGGACCAAATAGTGTTGAAATAAATTGCATATACCTAATGAAATCAAGAAGATTAAAAATTTGCTATTTTGAAAAGTCACTGAAGAATAAATAACTTTACAAAACATGGAACTTTAGAATATTCTTCAGATTGAGGATCACAATCTAGAGTCCAATTATGAATAGTAAACATTTCATGCTTATGAATCAATGATTTTATTTTGAGGGCATGTTGTACCATGGAAGCATTACCTAACCTAACAAGGAGGTAAAAAACAAGAATATTACCTAGTACAAGTGAATTAAATGTTATGCTTTTGCATCACATTATTTAGTTGCAAAGTGAATACATATTGTGATATAAGATTAGTTTAATACTCAATAAGGACAACATTAAGTATCCTATTTGCAACAACATCAATAACAAAAAAAGTAAGCAACTTATGAATGCAAAAGTAACAAATTCAATTCCAAAGACTATTCTAAAATATACATAGTAATCAAAGTGCAAATTCACCTACCATCTACAAGAATTATGTACAACTAGCAAGTAATTATGTGCAACTAGTAGGTAATTATGCACTTGAAGTGGAGGAACATGAAAGTGGCTACAAATGGTTTTTTTAATGGCATGATTAACAATTCCTTTTTGTTTTTTAACTATCCATAACTTACATGGGTGTTAGTATCATTATTATTTATTTAAAATAATGAAAGTCATGCGAGTCATGTGCTGGCTATATGAAAAACCAAAAATTAAAAAGAGAGAGAACCGTGAAAACTTAACAAGGTCATAAAATTTGATAAAAACAAATAAGAACACAAGCATACAAGGCCATTATAGGACAGCATCGGTGGGAAAACCACGTTGCGGATGCAGTTTGGAGTGCCAGAGGATATTGGGCCCCAACTGCATGATGGTTTTAGCTGTTCTTGACATGCTATATCTGTATATATTACTGTATATCTTCATTTTACATTTCAAAGGATTCACAGCCATTTTACAGAGTAAGACCCTAGGTCAGGAAATAAGGTTCAAGGTCCCGTGATTTCCATGGGTGACATTGTGACTAGCATTACTTATGGTGCATCGACGAGCAACAGCAATCCATTTGAGCTGCAGTTCAAGTTCCCCAGTCTCCACATTCTGAAGTTTCAGGCAAACATCCTGCACAAGCTGCCCTTTGACAAAGTTGATGTGGCTGTCTGAGGCCAGATAGTTTTCTTTGCACTTTTGCAATGTGTGAAATGTGACAGCCTCTGTTGCAGATGGGGGAATCATAGCTCTCCTACTGGCAGCCATGAACAGGGGCTGCAGGTCTACCACAGCATCTCCCATGTCATCATCCTTGCTGAATATGTCCTTGTCTCTAACTAGCTGAAATCAAACTCAAATCAAAGAAGTATGTTAAGAAGCATTATTATAATAAAAGGCATTATTACCATAAATAGAGAATCAATGTATAGACCGCTGAGAACTCGGGAACATAATTCAGTCGAAATTGCATGTGTGACCGGTAAGATATAAACTGTTAGCCATCAGCTCTTCTATTTTCGTTGACTAATGGTTTTAGTTGCCCAGGAAGGTTAGTTTAGAACGTGAACTTATGCGTCAGTAAAGACTTCTAATCGTCTTTATCAAACTCTAATTAATTTCAACAATCATAGTAGTTTAACTTTTTAGTAACTTCTTGGGAATGGTTTTTTCAAAGGTGAAATAAAGGTACAAATTCACTGCTAGTTCACGTATTAGGACCCTGCAGTCCAGTGGATGCAAGATTCTGCAAAACTGTCACAGAAACACAATTGTCATATACTGCATAAGTTGTGCATATTTCTGAAAAAGCAGTTCTTAATGGAAATTATTGTGGAACGGTTTTAGCCTTGGAGGAAGAATGGAGGGCATCATGATCAGCAAATATATTAAAATTGTGATTTTACCCTACCTACAGGATTGGTATAATTTTGACCTTTCAAAACGGTGGCCCTCTTGAAATAGAAATATGCACAGGAAGAAAATTATGGTGGCCCCTAAAGCCAGCCCAACATGGTAACCCAACAGAATAAAAAGGTTAAAGAAATGGTTCGATTTCCACCATACCAACCCCACAGAATGAAAAACTATCAAAAGCTTAGAAATATAAAAGCCATCAAGATAAGGAAGAGAAAAGGTCAAAAGCTTTTTTTAAAAAAAAACACCATACTTAAAAGAATTGAGTTTGATTCCCCCATTCTAGCCACACCAAATAAATGAAAAACCTTTAAAGAATGCTAAACAAGTAGTGTTCAAGTTAGAAAATGGTCAAAAAATTTTAAAAAATTACAAGACAAACAGACCAGTGTCCATGTAGCTGATACAGCTTCAAAAGCACAGAATACTTTTATAAAACATCATTCTGAAAATGATAACGTAGGGATTTTGGCAAATTGTTTCAGTGCTCTGTACAAAGTGAATTGATGAAATCTCCCCAAATGGCTAAAATTTTGTTAGAAAATGATTCTTTACCAAAGAAACGAACCATTCTTCCCACTTCCCAGCAGTAACACTGAAATGCTAACAAGAGGAAGGAAAATTCTCAACGTAGTACAGAATCTACAGTTTAGGGAGAATTTGGCATCATCTTATTCATAGGGACTTGTAACTGAATGTTAACAATAAATGAGAGGAGCTGTCAAGGTTCATAAATGACCCAAAACAAATAAATATAGCAATTTAAACCCAAATAAATAACAATGATAGTATTAGCTGAGCTAGAACGGCCTTGAAAGATGAAAGTCTTACCAATTTGAGTGGCAGATTTGGGTTTGTTACACAAACAGTCAAATCCTCATCCCAAACAGGATTAAGATTCTTCTTGATAACTCTTGTCTTGACAGTCTGAAACGGATACAGTTTGAAGCAAAGCACCATGGAAATAACAGAAGCTTGAGGTTAGTGAGATACAGACGATAGCAGAAGCTTACAACAGTAAATATCAAACAGAAAAAGGATAAACTGGCAATAAAAAGGCTACTAGAAACAAGTGAAAACGAACCTGATTACCGAGACGAACGACAACGTAGGGATCACTGGAGGTGATATCCCGAATTGCAAGATTCTTGCCTCGGATCATCCTTACCCTCAACAGACCGAGCATGTTTTCCATTTCTCTAAAACTATACCCTGAAACTCTGGCTTAGCCGACTTGGAAATTTGGAAACCAGGATTCCCACTGGATGAGCGTAATCCACTAGTTACACACGTGAATTTATAGAATTCCAGCATCAGCATAAGGTCAGAATTCCAAAAATTATGAGCCCAAGGCCATAAATTTACACAGTAAATAAAAATGTGAGATGTTCGAATCCAGAACACTATGCAGAGCCTTTTGAATATGCAGGTTAGGGCCATAGAAACCAGAGAGAGGACGCCACGAATCGCTTCCGCTTTCTGTGATGCCACATCAGCGTTATTATCGCAACAGCTATAAAAATAAATCGATAATCTATAATGGTGTCGTCTCTGTGGTGGGGGTATTTTGAATAGTGGATATTAAAAGTAGATCGTTTCCAGTAAATCACTACACATGTAGCGACATGCTTTAGTTTATGGTGATCCATTAAGATCAGGATCAGGACAGTGATACAGTAATAGGTTGTTGAATCCCGGAAACATAAAAACAAAATACATTGAATATGCATTTGTATTTCTTTTTAATAAAAAACTTGGTTTATAAGATAGATGTGGACGGTGTCCATCACAATGCTACTTCGTTTTAGACACCTTTCACTAAATACAGATATTAAACTCTATAAGTGTCTTAACTAGGCCTTTGGATGCTAAATCAGTTTACCTAGAGCTTTAATGCTAATCTCACCTTAATCTTTTTGAGTAGATGCACCCATGATAGAAATTACATATTTTTAATTATTTCTTTAGGTATTTGAACAGTCCTAAAATTATGAAAGAGAAAATAAAACTGAGGTTTTATTCCCTCTAAAAACCAATAGGATTTAGTAGACATGTTACATTTGTATCATGAAAATTAAATATGGACTCAATAAAGTAGCTACTGACTGTAACTACAAAAGATCATGTAAGCATTTTGCAGCAATATTATACTTTTGGCGAAAATGTTGGATATGAGGGCAACTAATAAAAAATGCTGCTAATACTCCAGATCTTTTGAACCAAAGGGTGCTTTTCATTATAAAATGATATGAACTCAAAAGAAGCTTGCTTACAAAAATACCTAATTACTTATTATCTATTTTAAATACATTTTTATTCATGTTTTGGATATTTGACTATACCTTTGTTAAAATCTGTTGCCAGACCAACTTACCAACCTGCTTTGGATTACTTTATATATCCTTAAATGAGATATCAAGTCCCTGCTCTTTTTTGTGCTTAGGAAGTTTAAGTTTTTGCAATGAACTGGCAAATAGCTTCTGCTTCTGTTCTGTTTTGTAGTTGCATGCTTTGGATACTTAACAATCCCAACATCACATGCTGCTGCTATTTTGGCTTTTCCTTCACATACATTAATCAGCCCCAAAATCATTGGACACGCACCAGTCTGCTGTGTCTGGTTTTGCCAAGTGCCAATGGGTACCATAAGTGTACCCACCAAAAACATGGCATGACATGCATGCTTTATTGTAAAACTGTAGCTTCCATTTACACAGAGCAGATCCGCCACGTGTTGAAAATCATCCTTTGCTCAGACCGACTTTCCATTATAAGCCTCAGCAACCAATACCATTTTTCCCTTCAGAATTCAAAAAGCATCCCCACTCACGAAAATCATGATAAAAACTGCTACTTCCAGGTAACAGCATTTTCTTCCCCCATGAAAATCATGACGTTGAAGCTGGCAATTGATTGGGTTTGTCGACCAGTAATTAAAACCAGCCCAAGCCATGATCGAATCAGAGTAAACCTCCAAAATCATAGAAGCTGGCAATTGATTGGGTTTGTCGACCAGTAATTAAAACCAGCCCAAGCCATGATCGAATCAGAGTAAACCTCCAAAATCATATGACGCGACCTTGCACGGAATCAGTTAGTTAGATATATTTATGAATCCTAACAATTACGGCATCCGGGCATCATATCACTGTTTACAACAGTGCAACATAGCTACAAATCGCATAAAACAGCACAACCACATGTTGAAAATCGTAGGATTTTGTGAAAGATTTGTATCAGGAAAATCCAAAATCTGTTGCATCATTTAAAGGAATGCACTGCAACGTGCCAGGCTCTGAAAACGGAGACAAATCTTGTACTGTTTGCAGTGACTGTGTTATATTTTCGACTATGCACCGGAGATTCGCAATTCTGAATAAATTTTGACGAACTGTTCTCGTCGCATTCGGGAGCGTGTACAGAGCGCATTTAATTCGCAATGGGTAAGTATCTCATAATTTGCAATGGAATTTTGCCTGGATTTGTACATATACGTGGCCTTACCTTTCCTTGTATTGTTCTTGCCTTTTTATTTTTTGCAATGTCTGCATTTTGTATTAAAATCTTACGTATCTTCTCCTGTTCTGAATCATACCCAAAATTTCATTTCATTGTTAAGTGGCAAGCAGGCAATCAAGATTCTTTCGTTTCATTGTTAAGTGGCGAGCAGGAATCATACCCTCATAGCATCGGCATGAGACGGACCACAGAAAACAAGGGAGTACGAATAAATAAACAAACACACAGAAATCACGAAAGGGCTACTATGGTAACTGAAGGCCGAAGGGGCAAGTATGGGTCATACGGAAATCAAGTTTTGGACGGGGCGTGCGAGGAAAACATTGCATTTGCATGGATTCGCCTGGCTTTGGGAGCGTCAAAGGTCGCCATGACTCACATTTTCATTGCTGGTTTTTGCTCTTTTTCTTATATCTCTGCTCAAAAAAGAAAAAACGAAACAGGGTCATCGTCATGGCTCATTAGTTATGAACATGATGATGATGATGCTTGTTCAACTTTTTTAAAAATCTGTTTGCTTATAAAGCAATGAAGCCGACCAGCACATGGCCAATGGCCATATGCAAGCTTATGGTGCTCTGTTTTTACTTTCCCCTTCATCATGACTAGTGTCAATTTTCCAGCTACTAAAAGGTTTTTGATCATCTTAGGTGAGGGGAAAGGTTTTTCATCATTGTAGGTGAGGTGAGTTACAGGGCTGTGCCTAGTTTAGTTAAGTTGTGTTTTTTTATAATGCCGTCATCTTCAACGTGGCCCTTAATTTCATTTTTGAAAATATTGGATTGAGTAACAAAAGGGTTTCATTTTATTGCTGTCATTTTGGTTGTTGCAGAAATTATATGTTTAGCCAGAGTATATGCAAAATGCAGAAATTATATGTCATTTTGGTTGTTGCAGAAATTATGAGTAAGGAAATGGATTAAATGCCCTCCATACCTTTGCAAATTTTCTTGCTTTAGCCTGCAAATTTTCTTGCTTTAATTTAATGGTGATATTGCAATCTTCTGTGCAATTTTTAAGCATTAACAATATTTTGGATTTACATTGTACTTGTTCTATATTTTAGAATGTATTTTTATGATATATGAGATTTAATTTTTAAAAAACTACAGCTACGAACCCGTCCCCACTTTTTCTTGAGGCACACGCTTCCACGAATCTTTTGATGCATAGATTTTCGACCATGCTCCAGTACTGTTTGCGCAGCCTTCTTGGTTTTTACTCGTGACGCCAAGGGACCGACAAGCCCAAGGCCTTGTTTAGTCGGCTTGATTGAACTTTGGAGTTTTATTTGAGTCCATCGGTTGAAGGGATAGAAATTGAGAGGTAAAGCAACAAATAAATTTAACAAACCGAACATTCTAGGACTGAATCCAATGATTTGATTTTTGGAGAAGGAAAAAGATTCTCTCGAGTCTGATAAAGGGTCTTAGTTCACCTAAGAAAAAAGTTTCAGTTTGAAAAAAATATAGCTAAACTAATTTTAACAAACTCTCCTAGTTAATGTAATTTTATGATATTTAGAGACTAGAGCTGAATTCTAGATAATCCTTCTATAATTCAAGGGAGGTGCTTGGAAGAAACCTCAATTTCCACTTGGCATTCGCACTCTCATGTTCCTACCCTAATTCTAAGAAAGACACATTAATTAGATTTGATAAAACATAATAGAATTTTCAATTTAACTTTGTTTAATACTTAAACAATTATTTAAAGGATTTAACTGTATGGCAATTGAAAAATTTTGCCAATGCTGGTCCCAATCCCAGAAACCAAAGGAGAGTTTGCATCAAGTTGGTAGTCACTTGTAAAACCTTGCCAAATCTATGGATGAGTTTCTTTTTTAGATATTGAAGATGCTAGGGCATTCACCAAATGCCATGTGCAACAAATCTACAAATAAACAAAGAACTTTTCATAGAGGCAAATGGCTAAAAGGAACTCATGCAACTTTGGGACAAGGCTAGGATGATGATGATGAAATATGACAATAAAAAAAATTGTAATCCTTGCATTTTTTTAGATTTCTATCTTTGTAGAATAAAGAGAGTCATTTGAAATTAAAAAAATGCAAATCCTCTTGGCTTGTGCGATGATATATTATTTTAAAAACTATAGTTAGATGATTCATAGAAGTTGTTTGGAGTATACATCAATTTTATTGAATTATTTCCTGCTATAATTTGAATAAAATTAATGGTAACTCGTAAGTTTGTTCCAATTCAGAGTTCATTATTTGCTTGATAATGAAATGTGAGCATAATAGTAAAAGTTTTATATCAAAATAGCTTTTGACTTCTCAAAATACAGCAAATAATTTTATACATGAAATCTTCTTAAGATATCTTAAGGTCATCCAGATTTAAAACTATTTAACTAAATGTACCTCCAAGAATTGTACGCCTTATTGGTAGAAGTGTGCTAGGACTTAAAGTGCTTATCAATGTAACTTGAAATGGAAATAAGAATGCTTTGAAAAACAAATGAAAACGAGCCTGATTACCGAGAGAAATCACAACGTAAGGATCACTCATATTCCGGACCTCAAGATTCCTGGCCCAGATTACCAGCATCCTCAACAGATCATAGTTACGGGAAACGGGAAACGGAAAACGGAAAACGGCGCAACGTGACGACAACGGCAATGCAACGGAAACGGCAAACAATCAAAAAAAAAGAAACCAGCTTTAAATATAACTTTAATTTTAGTAGAATTATGTGTATATTTTTTGTTTCATAGAACAACAATTCATGAACAAAAATTTTAAATGTAATACAATACAATGATTTTTATATATAAAAATTTACAATATTTTTATTTATTGGTATCTAAGAACCTTACCCATCAATAAACTTATAAAAATTTACAATATTTTTATTTATTGGTATCTAAGAACATTACCCATCAATAAACTTACGTAAATAGCAAGATTAGGATAAACCTTCCGTTTCACACATTCAATTCGTTGCAGACTTGCATTTAATTCATAACAGACCTGCATTTAATTCGTCACAGATGCAATTGTTGAGAATAAAGCATCGGATGCTTTTGTATCTTAAAACCCTAAAATTAAAAAAAAAATCAACGAAAATATGTCCAAAACGTAACGAAACGTGTCTGCCCAGAAACGTTTTTGCCCACCAAGTGACGGTTACTGTTCATGAAAAACGGCGTTTTGAAACTGGATCCCGTTTTCGCAACGAAAAACGCAAAACTTTATGAATCCGTTGCCTTTCTGGCCACCAACAGATGCAGCATGTTTTCCATCCTTATAAAACTATTCTCTGAAACTCTGGCTTAGCCAACTCAGAAATATGCATGGAAACTAGGATCCCATTGGATGAGCCTACTCCAGCAGCTCCATAAATGAATTTAAAGAATTCCAGCAGAAACAGCTTGTGCTCAAAATTCTGAACCATCAGCCTAAATTTGCCATAACTGATGATTTTGAATTATCAGCTTAAAATTGCATGTAAGGCCATAAAGTTACAGTAACTAAAAATATGAGATGCCATAATCCAGGATCCTGTACAAAGCCTTTTTCATGTGCAAATTGGGGCCACAAAAAAAAATGCCAGTAAGCCAATGAATGGCTTGCTTTTTCTGTGATACCGGACTAGCATTGTTATCGTAACAGTTTCATGTATAATGGTGTCATGTCTGCCTGTGGATGAGGTGAATACTGTCAGATCTCAGAAGTTTGGATGATTTGAATGGTGGATATTGAAAGGCGACCGAAAGACGTAAGTTTCGAGTCCAAACTTACCGACATTCTTGAGTTTATAGTTATTCATGCATGCTTTACAAAATTTAGAGTTGCAGAAGGTTGGAATTATAAGATTCGGGATTCCACGAGACAATCGTGCAAAGTAGTTGCAAAAATTTTGAGGAATCTCGAAAAAATAGTGGTAAGGGTAAAATCAAGTTTTAAAAGTAAAATTTATTAACAAATAGCATTGCTTCTATTGGTTAAGAATATGTATATACCTATTTTCTTAGCTTTTACCTACGACAAAATACATGGAATCTTAATCTGGAATTGCCAACAAGAATGGAAAACGCTCCGTTCATGATTATTTCGAATTTTCGACGGCTTCCTATGAAGCATATCCATCAAGACCAGGACAGTAATAGGTTGATGAAGCCGGAAACATAAAAAGAAAAAACATTGATTCTGCACTTGCATTTGCATCGTTTACTACAGGCCAATAGCTACTCAAATGCCAAACGGCACTGCTACATTATGAAAATTTGTTTGCCAACGTAACAAGTAAAAAAGAATTTTGAAACCTCTTTTATGACTTTATCTCATAGATATAAGAGGGTCTCAATGAAAGCAAATAAAAATTCAATTTCAGATACGAGTGAGGAAACGATTTCAGCAGCAGTGTTTCAAAATTATAAATTATTTATAATCGCTGCTTTGGATATGTGTTATCCCAAAATCACAGCTAGTTAATTCAGATAATTTGGTTCTTCCTTGGCATACATTTTCAACCTTAAAATCATTGGATAGTCACCTGTTTATTGTTTCTGGTTCTGCATAAAAGGATTGACTATGCGGCGGTAGCTTCCAAATACACAAAACAAAAGCACAAGACGTTGAAAATCATTCTACTTTAAGCGAACCGTATCATTATCCACGAAGATCATGGCATTCATATTGACAACCGATTAATTTGTGGACCAATAAGTTAAAACCAACCCAAGCAATCAAGTAATCAGAGCTTCTTCATCAAAATCATGGCGTTACATCCAAAGCTGTTGTATACGATTATCAATTATGGCATCGTATGACCATTTACAGTAGTGCTTGTGCACTATAACAGCACAACCACATGTTGAAAATCACGGGCAATCTGTGCAAGATTTTGTACGATGAAAAGTTATGTTGCATCATTTAAAGGAATGCACTGCAACGTGCTGGCCAGGTTCTGAAAAAGGGAGAAAAATGACTCCTGTTTTGTCTCTAATATTTTCCACAAGGCTCCAATACTGTGCAGCCTTTTTTGGTTTTCACCACCTTCATCATCATGATGCGAACAACCCAGTAATCTTTTCAGGGCATTATCAGTAGGCATGGATTGCATTGAGATTTATTTGTTTGTTGTAGACATGCGGTAGTGTGGTAGGATCAATTATTCGACTTAAAGTGGAGCCCCCTCGTAAGGTTGCCTCCAAAATATTCTTATTACATTACATCTCTGGAAACGGAAAAGAAGAAAAAGCAATGAAATATGCTGGTTTCAAGCGCTGATAGTTGCTGGGATTGATATGACAATTTCTTTTAACGTAAAAAAGATCATCATTCCGAGCATGAATTTCCATTGCATCACAGTCCATTCTCGCAAAGGTGGTTTAGGAGGGTTGGAGGATGAATGAAATTCTAATAGATAGGACCTTTGATTGAGAGGACAAGTTCATCAATACATAAAAGATTGTCATTCAGTGCCTTAATGTTGACCCACCAAGCTAGTCTAGGAGGGTTAGTGGATGAATAAAATTCAAGTAAATAAAACCTAGGATTGAGACATAAAAAAAATCATCATCTACACAAAATAGATAGGAAAGGTTGGTGGATAAATGGAATCCTAGTGGCTAAGCAAAAGCACTGCTTTTTAATGTGATTTAAAAATATAAAACAATATTATATATTTATAGTGTTTCTCCTTTTTTGAGAGTTTCATAGTGGGTACCTTCATAAGAAACTATAGAAAATTCAAACTAATCTTAAGAACGTTGTCAGGGATTATGTTGTCACTATTTCTGAATTGTGTGTTTGTCACCCTACATCATCATATTTATGGTTAAAAATTCAACCATTTTACCTTGTAGGAGAAATCCTCTCAAATTTTTTATAACAAAGGAAAGGCTTTTTCAAAAATTACTAGTCATTAGTAAAGGACATTAGTATTTCTACTATGACATGCTAAAGGAAAAACTAATATTAATAATTAACATATATGGATGCAATATTATGTAGACATGTGTGTTGATAAAATTTAGTGTATAGTGTACATGAGCACTAGCTCACTTGGTAGGTGCACAAGACCCATACCATTACTTTTAATGTTAGCTTGGACTCATGTTCTACACATAGATATGCAATCTCAAAAAAATTTAGTACAATGCGCTAGTTGTTTTTGCAATTAATTTTATGATGGGTACTTTTGAGTGCTAGTTGTTTTTGTAATTAATTTTATTATAGGTACTTTTGATATAGCATCCTCTTTGTTTATAGTTTTGGTGTAAAGATAATGCCAAAGTACATACACAGTTGTACAATATACGTCATGCGTAAATTGTACAAGGGGCTTATTGCTACCACCATGCCTAACATACATTCATGATATCTTATGTGTTTTGTTGAGCTACTTTCATTCTAACGTCACATCAAGGGTATTTTATGTGCTCTGTTTAACCACTTCCAAAGCATAGTGCAAATAGTTATTTCTTTCACAGTAAAGCAGACTGCAAATAGTTGTTTCTTTCAATGATGACTTTTATGATGTTTTGCTGCTATTTCTTTTCACTTTTTACATTTTCTTATTTACTCCATTAGGGCTTTATGCCCACTCTTGGAATTTTCTTAATTATTCATTTTATTTTATTCATTAGTCTACCTTAATGGTCAATCCATAATAGTTGAGATAAAGGAAAACCATGATGTAATCATTGTTTTACTTTAGTTATTTCTTTCCTACCCTTTTTGTCTTTTTACTTTTGTTCTTTTTTAATTTTGTTTCATTACAATCTTATTACACAAAGTTAGTTTTCAGCAAATTATGCATTCACAAAAATAGGGTGCTCAAAAGACTTTGTTTGATAAGGATTGCATGTAGGCTAGATAGAATATTAAGAATGCAAATAAGAAACATGGACAAAGTTTAGTTATGGCATATAAATACTTAATTAGAACTAAGAGAAGGAAATTTATGAATGAGCAGCAAAAACATTTTGCTTATGCCATTAAAAAGAAGCCTAGACACTTTTGATAATGTTTTCATCATAAAGACCTTTCATCATTTAGTTTTTCTTTTAAAAATATAAGCTCATTTTATACTAAACTATTTATAAGATAAGATGATAATTCTGCTACTATTGTACACCAAGCACCTCTTCAATTTACATTTCAGGAAGTCAAAGAGTGTATTAAAAACCTAGCATTTGATAAAGTTGTAAATTTAGACGGTTTATATGTCATATTATTAAAGTAGGTAGGTAGTGCTATTCATAGAGAAATTTGGCACAAACTAAATTCAGTAATAGATCAAGGAATAGATCAATTTTGGAAAACTAATATGGCTATCTTATTATATTTAAAAAGGGAATAAAAATGATTTGAATAATTATGGAATGATTATTGTGAGAAATATTTTTACTAAGTTGTTGGGTACTCTACTAGAAAAGAGAATTAGTTCTTGGGCTAATGTTAACTATGTCAAGGCAAGGTGTCAAGTAGGTTTTAGATAAAACCACTCCCCTATTGTTGACTTAGCTATTCTCAAATACTACATTGAGTTTGCAAAAAAGCCAAACAAAAAATTTTTATTTATTTTGTTAATTTTGCAAAAGCATATGATTCAATAGTTCACATAAATATTTGGTTACACTTGCATAAAATTGACCTCCATTCATAATTAGTTTCAACAATTATATGAAGAAGTGATTATTGAAATTACAAATAGTAATTCAGATAAAGTTCATTTCCAAAGAAAAATTGAAGTTAAGTAAGGTTATCTACTTTCTCAAACTCTCTTTGGTATCTTTGTTGATAAAATACAATAATGGTTGTGTAACAAGTAAGATAGTCATGCTATCAAAGTTGCATCTCAACAAGTGAATCCTCTTTTGTATGCACATGATGTTGCCTTGATCTTCACTATTGTAGAAATTATATAAAATATGTTGCAAATTCTAGAAATTTATTTTCATTCATCTAGTCTTCAAGTAAATGTGAATAAAACCAAATTGATAATCTAGGATACCAAAAGTACCTTTTAAAACTTTCATTTTAGAGGTACTAATGTGCAAATAGTAAATTCTTTTAAATATATAGGTCTCATTTATATGAGTAATTACAAGTGGGGAAAGTACATTAAAAAGAGAATAGTAGGAGATTTCAAGGCTTTGTATACCTTCAAAAGCAAGTACAAGAATTTAAGACTTTGGGCTTGGAAGGTCTAGAAAATAAAATTTTCATACTATCATCCATCCTACTGTATTGGATGGATGTGATGTTTGGGGACCTAAACTCAATGTTGAACTTTGAAAAGATATTAAAAGAGAACAAAATACTTTTCTTCTCGATGAATTAAAGGTGAAGATGCAAATACCTTACTTAATGTTACTATATGAGTATAATTTATTACTTTTAGAAGCCACTTCATTTTATATGCTCATAGCTTACATATCTCATGGAAAGAGAAATTCTCTAAAGCAGTTTTTAGGAATTTACAAAATGACTATTGGAATTTTCAAAGATTCTAATGGTTAAGAAAATGTAATTTTTTTGGGAGGAAATGCAACAAAATCCTAAGTATATTTGCCAATTAGTCAAGCAAAAGGTTTTAACATACTTATAGGTAAGAAGCAATTTTATTTACATCACAATAAATCTAATTAGTTAAATGTAGAAGCTCACTATCTCTCAACTGCTATCCCAATCCAAGTATTGAAGTGCCACTATCCTTCCTTGCCCCCTGCCTATCCTATCCACATGCCCCCCACCACCCCCCACACCCCACCTGCCACACCCCCCCCACACCACCCCGACCCCCCCTCCCCAAGGCTCCAAACCCTCCTTTTCAAAACAAATTTCTAAATTGTAAAGTACACTTTCCATATCTTCAATGAGCTAGTAAAAACTTTAACTTATTTCAGGTGCTTATGTCTAAGCTCAAGCCCAAGTCTTATCACTTGAGAAACAAACTCCTTGCCTCTTATGACTTGAGAAACAAACACCTTACCATCATCATCATCATCCTAGCCTTGTTGCAACAAATTGAGGTCGACTAAAACAAACACTTTACCATCACTTCAAATGGTGCTTCTTATTAAATGACATTCATCTAAAAAAATAGAAGGTTCCTGTTGTTTACATCTTTGCAAGAATGCAACCAACCATGGGGATTTCAAGAGTTCAAAATGGGATCTATGCAATAAAAACCTAAAATGATTCAAGTTTCAAAGAGCTAAATAGGAAACTAGAGTAATGAAGCTTGTGATGTATGAGGAAATGTTGATAAAAATGAAAGATATACTAATGCATGAAGAGGAGATGTCTCAAAAATTATTGCATTTGAAACTTGGTTCACTACCTAGAAATTGAGATCCAAAGCAAATTTAAAAGGTGAGAAATGAAAACAAATTACTAAATGTTAAAAAAAATGTATCAAAGCTAAACTCGCTAAATTAAAGCTATTATTGAAGCTAATTCAACAAAGAAACAAGTTGAAAAACTTAGCAAAGAAAGTCATATAGATGTAGTGACTTGAAAACTTTGCACTATAGTATTTTTTCCATTAAAATTTAAAAAACTAATGTTAAAAATAATTAAATCATCATCATCCTAGCTTTGTCCCAATAACAAGGGATTAGCTATATGAGTTCTTTTTCACTATTTGCCTCTATGAAGAGCTAGGTTCTTATTTATTTGTAGTTTCTTCAAATCATCTTCGATCATTTTTTTCCCATGTCTTCTTTGATCTTCCTTTCAATGGCTTTCCTAGAACAATGATGTAGCAACCTTTGTTTATAGACTTATTAATTGATCTTATTTACACATTCAAACAATCTAAGTTGTCACTCTTATAGCTTATCTAAAATAGGAGCCACTCCAAGTCTACCTCTAATGTCTATATTATGTACTTTATCTCTTCTAATAACATTCAACATCCATCAAAGCATTCACATTTCTACCACATTATTGTTCATGTCTCTTTTGTATCGTCCAACATCCAACATCATATAAGACAATAGGCTTGATTACTATCCTGTAAAATTTCCCCCTTAATTTTATTATTCTTCTTTTATTAAATAGAACATATATCTCCATTTTAATCATCTTGCCTCAATTCTATTTCTAATATCTTTATCAATTTCACCATATAATTGGAGAATTAATCCTAGGTAGTGAAATTGTTTGCAATGAGGGACTCTTTTTGCCTTATTGCCACTTCTATCTCACCATTGTTTAGGCTGTTATTAAAATTGCATTCCATATATTATCTTATTTCTACTAATTTTTAAGCCTTTTTATTCTAGAACATGTCTCCACTTCTGCATTTTAGCAACAATATTTTTTTGACCAATATCCACCAACACAATATTATTTGCAAATAGCATATACCAAGGGGTTTCATCTTGTATTTCTTTCATTAATTCACCCATAATTATGGCAAACAAAAAATAATTAGATAAAATCTTTTTGAAAAACAAAATAAAATGCATGTTTTATAGCATATGCATTTTGTCATCCATACCATTTCCCACCATTGATAATGATTTCATTATAAATAAGATCATTCAAAAAATAGTATAATGCCACCATTTATGTTACAAGTGACAAAAATACTTTTAAATATCTTAATGGAAAATTTATGAAATGACTAATTCAACCACAACTTATTAGCAAATTGTACGTACATTTTTTAGCTTTCTTCTTGTGCAATAAAGGTGGTAGTCAAGATTTCATGCATTCAATGATGGTGATGAGCGATGGAGCAATCCAACACC